>CM062567.1:40466539-40615412 GCA_031468815.1 Morus bassanus | reverse complement strand
TCCCCCCTCTCTCTCTCTCTCCCCGGACCGCAAAGGCGAGATTAAAAGTGGCATTTTAGTGCCTTTTCCTGCAATTTTCTCTACACTTTTTTTTTTTTTTTTTTTTTTAAATCTCCAGTAGCGATCTCTGGGGCTGAGGTTTCCGCAGAAAGTTTGGGGGCTGTTACGGTGTGTATTTTTGCGGAGGGGGAGGGGAGCGGGCTCCTGTGTGTGCTGCTCCTCTGGGTGCCTATTGGAGAATAATAGTGTAAGTGACAACCTAGAAGTAGACTTTCTGCTCTTCACACTGGATAGAAAAGCTGCCTTTTTTTTTTTTCTTTGCCTTTTTTTTTTTTTAATACCCCCCTTTCTCACTTGCTCCTGTACGCATTGGTTTTATTTTTGAAAGGATAGCTAGACTTAAGTCACCCTCCACCTCAATTTAAACCTGCTACTTTTTTTTTTTTAATTATTATTCTTATGAATTCCTCCTTTTGAGCGTTACACTTGTCTGATCAATTTGATCTTCAGCTCCTTCTTCCGTTGCTAAACCTCGAAAACTGGCGCTCTCAAAAGATATTTAATCTGTATTTTTTGTCCATTGCCATTTTTGCTCATGGCTACTCTGTTTCTCGCTATCTATTTTTGCCCCTCCCCGCCTAGAGGAAAATAGCAACACGAAAAAAAAGAAAAAATAAGAGAATATTAGGGGAAGTAGTCCTCAGGTCTGCTGCCCCCCCCCCCCCCTCCAAAAAGGGGGGGACCTAGAAAACATCAGTCTTGAACTTCTTCCTCTTCAAGAGCTCGGGCTGCAAAGGAAACCTCCTTTGTTTTTGTTATTTATATGCTGTCAAGTTTTGAAGTGGTGAGTTTCGGGTCGGTTTTGCTAATTTCACTCAGAAAACTGCAGTGTTTCTGTTTCTAGATAAGTACTTTGCTTCTTTGTCTCTTTAAAAGGTCACAGGGAAAGCTTGGCCTGGATTGTGAGAGCCATATGGAACGGATAAGTGCGGAGCCTCTCTCAAATGTGATTATGGGTTTTTATGGGGGAGGGAGGGAAGAGGAGGGGAAAGGCATGGGGAGGGGGCTGATTCAGGAGGAGAGAAAGAAATAATATAATACCGGTGGCGTTACATCGCGACAAAAGGAGATACCGCACCGACTCTCATTCAGAAATTGCGCGGTGTGCCCGTACGTGTACGCTGTCTCTGGGAAACTGTGCCTTGAAATTGTGCTCTTCTCTCAATGCCTGTGATGAAAACTTGTAGTTGTGAAAGATGCCTAAATGCGAAACCCGGGGAAACTCTTGGCCTGGAACCGGCGGAGACGATAGTTCTTCCCTGCAACCCTCTCCCTGGGCAGGCCACGCTGGTTGTTGCTCATCACTATTCCAAACTGAGGTTTCAGTGAACTTTAGCCTTGGGCATGGAGTTTAAATGAGTAAATTAGGTGTTTTATGTGCATGTAATTTTGCTTTGTAACATAAAGCTTTTTACAAGATGACTAAGCGGTGAAAGGATGCCGATGGGTGGGTATTCTCAGGCCAAGCGAAAATGACCCATTTGGTGTTTTGGTTGTAGTCAGTGTATTAACTAAACTGCGATCTATCACTTTTATTCACTGTACATGATGTAGTGCGATTCTGACTCATGATGACTAGATACTTCTTGTAGCAAAGAACCTCGGTGCCTTAGAGTACTTCTGAAGTTGCCAGAAGTGACAAGGATTTTCTTGTGTCAGTCTTTTTTTTTTTTTTTTTAACTCTCCCCCCCCCTTTTTTTTTTTTTGTTAATCCTCTTATTCTTGAGAGAGACCAGCCTCAGAGAAGCAGTCCTATAGGGTGATAGTGTTGTCAGAAACATCGGAAGATGTTAATGGTTTGAGTCTGTAATTCTTTGCTTAGGCTGCAGTTAACACAGTTAAAAAAAAAAAAAAAAAAAAAAAAAAAACAACAACAAAAAAACCCCAAAAACAACTCTTTTCAAAAAGTGGCTAAAATAGGCACATTTACTGTTAATGAGACACACAATCTAAAACAGATGGGATCGAGATGAATGGTAAACCTTAGCCTGTCACTTTACAGCATAAGGAAAAATAACGATTTTCTGAACTTTAGCTATTCAGTTAGCTATTCTTGAGGTTGCTTGTAAATGTTCAGATTGATACATTACCTCTTTCTTCACCATATCGGGAAAAGCAGCACGGTGTTCAAACAAGAAAAAAATAGTTTACCGAATTGTCATTGTCATATATACCAACGACACAGAAGTATATAAAAAAAAAATACCAAGATGTTTAGGCTTTAATAGCTTTGCTGTGAAATGTGCAGAAAATGTATCGAATTACTAGGCAACTGAAAGAAAGTAGCAATTATCAGATTCACACCAGTCTTCCTAAATATGACTTCCTCAGTATTAGTATTTGTACTTGCTAATGTAAATACTAGTTCACAAATTAATGTCTAGTCACCTGTCCTTAGTGATTATATTATATACATAATGTAACTGTCAATGTAGTCACACCTTTCTCAGAGAAAGGTGGGGTAAATACCTAACAATCACAACAGTATTGATGAATGAAATCATAACCAGAAAGATGTCTCTGTTCTCAGCAACTGATTTTTTTTTTTTGTAATATATATACTTGGCAAAACAGATTCTGCTGAGTGACAAAAATCCTCAAAATTTACTCCGTTATGTTCTAGGCTTGGGAGATTTTTAGTGATTTAGCTGGAATTGTTATTCATGGACGGAGGTGTCAAAAGTTTGTAAGAAGGGAAGCATAGGCATGCTAATATATAACTTTTCTTAATTTGCTGTTGAAATAACTTCTGTGTTTTGGTTTCAAATAGCTGTTCCAGCACATAACTTAGCATCACCTAGATTGGGCTTTTTTTATATTTAAGGACCTCAAAAGTACTGTAGAAATTGGGGGGGGGGGGTTCCAGCGTTATGTTTTCTGAGATGCTACCTTCTCTTCTGAGTTATTTTTCTTAATTCAATAAAGTACTCTATTTAACACTTAAAGCTTAACATCTGAAAAATTTCATATGCATATTTTGAACTTTGCAGAAGTTGATAAACTCTTTCTATAATATTGGTTAGGAAACTCAAAAGCAACCATCTTCCGCCACTGCTTTCTGAAGTTAAATGCTAAATTCTCTTCTAACTTTTTTTTTAAGGGGGGTAAGAATTGTAAATGGACAATATTCTACATCTCTAATACATCTGTTGCTCCCTCAACTAAAGTTTTAACCATCTATTGTTGTGCATCCATTTTTTTTATCAAGTAGATCGAGAAATGTTTCACTAGAATATTTTTCTTTCTGTCTGTCTCTCTCCTCCCCCCTTACAACAATAAAAACACACGGGATTAATAACAAACCTTTCTGTGAGATTTGTAACAATAGCTGCGTTGGAGCACATACCTTGACAATCATCATCATTTATATAAGTCTTAGTCTCTCTCAGATATAGTAGAATAACTCTGAAGATTTTTTTTAAAGGAGTACTCTAGTTGGCTTTTGAAAAATAATTCCACCAGATTACAATGCGATCTGTTTGTAAACTGGGGTATGAGGTCAGTTTTGGAGAATAAGTTTGTTTCTTTTAAAAAAGGCATCTTCTCTCCAGTTAAAATAGTTATTTATTCTTCTTCATGAGCTTACGACACATCTCTCTCTCTCTCTGTACATGTGCAGGCTGTGTACGTATACATATGCGCACACGTGTACAACATATATATATTTTTTTTTTTTTGAATCATGGCAGGTGATCTTTAGAGGCGGGACTGAGTATGGATCATTTGAACGAGGCAACTCAGGGGAAAGAACATTCAGAAATGTCTAACAATGTAAGCGATCCGAAGGGTCCACCAGCCAAAATCGCGCGCTTGGAACAGAATGGGAGCCCATTAGGAAGAGGAAGACTTGGAAGTACAGGAACTAAAATGCAAGGAGTGCCTTTAAAACACTCTGGACACCTGATGAAAACTAATATTAGAAAAGGTAACGCTTTTGATAATTCTGCATTAGAGAAATATGATTTTTAATATTGGGGGGGGAAGCATACTTTTGCAGACTCTACTTCATTTATATTTCAGGATTAAATCTCCATTCTAAAATACTATATATTCCCAACTCTGATATAAATCACATTTGGGAAATGTAAGCTTCATGCTTGGGTGGAGCATCTTGCTTTACAGGGTGGAGTCTGATTTTTGTTAAGGTAAAGGCTAGCTGCCCTTATTAAAGCAAATTCCTACATTGAAATAGAAGTAATATAATGCATTAATTCTTTGAGTAAGTGTTGGGCTAAGAAATGCAAAAATATGTAAGAGTAAATACTGAACCCCCAAAACAAATTCTCGCCTTTCCTCTTAATGATGGTCCAAGCTTGGAAGGGCAGCAGTATTTCCATAACAGTTGCAAGTTGGTTTAAAGGAGAGAGTGTAAATCTTTAGGTATCACATTGGAAAAGTCATTTATGATGTCAGTCTTCGCAGTTTATTTTCTTAAGTACAATTCATTATTGAACAATGAACAACTTGGGTGTCATATTTTTCAGTGGCTGGTTTGCTGTAATTAGACATTTACACAAGGAAAAGGCACATTTAGAATCACTGATGTTTGTATATGGGTAGCTTTTGTTTGCATTGAAAATACTTTTAAAGGACAATAATCTATAAATTTTGCTTATCAAAATGTGTAAGTCTTTTTGACCATGTCCTGCAGGCTTATTAATTTAAAGCAAAATATGCTGCATGTAATTTGGCATTTGTTTTAAAACAGCCTCTACTTTTCCTAGTATAATCGGTGTATCCTTATAATCCAGATTTTTCTTGCGTTTGCTAAGCAAAGTGCAAATGCAACCAAGACTATTAAACGCACAAAGTTAGAAGGCAGAGGAATTTCATTGTGTCTGATGCATAACATTTATCGTACAATCATTTATTTTTTCCTCGGTTTGGCGAAAACAAAGAATATATTGATCCTGAAATGAACAGACACAGCAGTCCGTATTGTTAGATCTTTATCTATTAAAAATGGAAAAACAGCACTTCAGCAAATTCTTTGGCCTCTGCTCATGATTACCCTATTTATTGATTGTTTGCCAAGAATGTATGCATCTTAAGAAAGCCAGGGTAAGAGCATTAAAAATATAATTTATTACGGCTTTTCAAGCAGAGTGCATTAATATTGTACAGTGAAGCAGTGGGGCTGTATAAAAAGGACTTTCTGACGCCTGCAAACATATAAGTTCCATAAATTCCTAAATAGGAGATTTCAGCTGTCTCTGGTATTATGTGATATTTGCACAGCAAACTTTAATGCCAGGACAGTTTTAGACAAGGATTCTACAGACTTCACTGCTCCTTATGGCAGACGTGCTGTTTACACAGACTCGTAAACCTTCAGCAAAAGCTCTAACACTGCCTTCAGGTTTAAATCATGCTGTATTTTTAGCAGTGAGCACTGACCAATGCTCTCCCCTTTAATACTAGAAGGTTATGAAGTTGCTGCACTTGGAGGTCTTGCCAAGTACTAGCAGGAGTGATCAGCCAGCTGAGATTGTGCTCTCCTGTATAACATTTTTCACATTAACAGAAGGACACTAGTGACAGTTTGCTAAAAGATTTAGTGGCTTGATTTGTAGTCAGATGATACCTGTGTCGCACTACCAGGACCCACCTCTAATAATCTATGCTGTTCATCAAAATTTGGCCAGGAGGTTCTCCTGCGTTGTTTAAAGTACCACATTTTTCAGAACGCTGCAACTCACAAGACTGTGTACCTGGCAAAAAAGTGTGCTGACATGCAGTGAAGTATCTGTGCATTGCTAGTTTTGTGTCTGATCATAGCTTAATTTGTAGGAACTGATAAGGGAAAAAACAAACACACTTTAGCTGATTTTCAGTGTATCTGCACTGTTTGTTAAAATGAAGCTTTGTTTACATTTTATCTTCAGGTATTAACAGTGGAACTTGTTGAGAATTTTGAGCCCTTACTCTGAGTCAGACGATAGTAGTTCAGACATCAATTGTGAGAGCCTGGAAGGAAAAAAAAAAACAAACCCACCACCTTTTTGCAGATGAAGCGTGTGTGTGTTTTAGAAAGCTTTCCACAGCTTAATTAAAACGAATTAAGAAATCACCAATTTGCATGTATTGCCTTTGCTTTGGTCTTCTCTCCCTTCCTGACCAGTCTCACTTACATTTAAAAAAAACAAGACAAAAAAAAAAAAAAGCGCTCCTTCCTGCACTACATAAATATTGGCAAGCTTTTCGTCTTGTCTTTCATGCTGAGCCTATTGGGCAAACTGGAGTGAGTTTGTGAGCTTTTTCCAAGCGAGCCTGAAGGGGTTTGTTTGCCAGAGATTGACTCTCTGGTGAACAGATGTAGTTTAAATATACGTGCTTAAGAGGTATCTTTTTTATCGTGATTTCTTGCTATACGTTAGAGCACAAATCAACAGACGCGGTCTTAAAGCGTGTATCTATTGTCAAGAGTAAATCTTCTTTTTTGACTACAGTATGTCTGGTGCATCTTAGCGGGTTAGGAGGTTTCCGTAAGTCTAGAGGGCAGTGGTTATAGAGGCATTAACATTGTAGGACTAATTGGAGTTCCTGGGTGCCCTGTTAAAATAACCCTTGTCATCATTTATGCTAAAGATGATACCCCTCTGGCAGGCTGCCATAAGACAGTTCTGTACATCTGCTTTTAACCCTTTTGCTTTCTGTCATTAAGAGAACCTAACCTGCGCTGCTGGAGACAGCGGGATGGGACAGGTCCAGGGCCTAAAACAGCAGGTCTGAGGTCATCGTGTCATCCACATCCGTCTGGGAGGCCAGGAGGGATTTTCACAAAGTGTAGAAATCTGATTGCCGGGAGAGACTTTGTCCCTAAAACAGCTTGGGTCATTTGTTACTTCTGTGTCTGTTGTCAAAAGGCAGGAAAAAAATAAAATTAAAAAAAAAAGCCAAAAGAAAGGGAAAAAGGTTGTTTGCTTAATATTCTGTGCAGTGTAGGGAAGGGTTTGTCATATGATGCTACAAAACTAGAAATTCATAATTACTTTCAGGCATACCAAAATAGCAATGAATACCAGAAATGTTGAATGCAAAGTTCAGGAGGCAACAAAAAAAAAAAAAAAAAAAAAAGCCCGAACTGCAGGTACACTTCTTAAAACGGCATTGAAATCATGATTTGTTTCTTAAAGATGCGAAGGAAAGTAGTGCTCAAGTGCACTCAATGAATGAAGCACGAATTAGTTTTAACTTTTGCCTTGTTTCCTTGTGTACTCTTTTCAGAGCAAATGTATAACACACAAGGTGATTTGTTGTTGATGCTGAAGGCAATTAAATATTTTTGGCAGGACTAAGAAAGTTTTAATGTTAACGAACAAAATTATGTAGCTGGTACTAAAATGGCTTACAGTGAAGACATCTGCAGTACGTATTTAGGTTCTTATGCTGCCTGCTACTCACAACAAATCAGGCAGGACAGAGAGAACCAACTTCTCTTCAGTCAACCTTGTTATTTCTATAGAAGGTAATTCTTTAATCTGTATCTGATCAAGCAAGATAAATTTGCATTTCTGCTTTTTAGAGAGATGTATGTTTTGTAGAACATTCTCTTTTTTGGCGAGGGTGAGGGGAAAGGACTCAGGAAATATGTTTATCAAATATTTGTGATGATTCTTGATGCCTCCTCTGCCTGTTCGTACAGGTTTTATTTACATAATGCTGTATAGACCCACCTACTCTACTATAACCCAAGTTTAATATGTTAAATTTAATTTTTTTTAATAGGAAGTATGCTTCCAGTTTTCTGTGTAGTGGAACATTATGAAAATGCCATTGAGTATGATTCTAAGGAGGAGCATGCAGAATTTGTGTTGGTGAGGAAGGATATGCTTTTCAACCAACTGATTGAAATGGCATTGCTATCACTTGGATATTCTCACAGCTCTGCTGCCCAAGCAAAAGGTAAATAAGATTACGAAATTGTACGATGAATTATGTTTGTTTGTGGGGTCTTGGGGGAGGGGCAGGATTTCTTTCAGGAATGCGATGCAGGTTTTACTTCTTAAACTTCTTGCAGATTCTGTCTCTATCTTTTTTTTTCCTTAATGTATTTTTGTTCAGTTAGTGCACGTTTTGTTCGTGGGGAACGTGGAGGTAGACTCTTTTTTTTTTTTTTTTTTTTTGTTTAAAGGAAAAAAAAAGACTTCAACTGAATCATTAGTATGCTTATTGACCTTAATAATCTGCTCCACTGAGGATCCACAAGGAAGTGTAAAGCATATTTGAGCAGATGGACTGTTGAGAGTCAACTTGCATTTATGACTGAATATCCAGCTCTGATTCTTTTATTTTGTTCCTGATGGTTTTATAGACTGCAGAGTTTTGTTGTTTGTTTGGTGGTTTTTTTGTACTCAGTCCTTGCGTTGCAAAATCCTTTCTAATTTATTAAGGGGAATGCTATTATATCATGTCCTATTGAATTCATGGGAACTTAGGAAAATACACTTCTATACATATTAAAAAAATCTCTACTGTAATGCATTTGTATAATTTCACAATATAGATAAAGCATATCTTTGGTGGTGTGTGGGTGGGGGGTTTTGGTGTGTGTGGGGGTGTGTGTCTTTTGTTTTGCCAGAATTAAGAGGCTAGAAACAAAGGTTGAAATCTTGTTGAAATCAGGTATTTTTTTTGCCCCTAGGAATTAACAGGTAAATTACTTTTTTCAATTTCTCCTGCCCTTCTTGCTCACTTCTCCTCCCCTTAAAAAAATAAAAATCCTGCAGGGCTTATCCAGGTTGGGAAGTGGAATCCAGTTCCACTCTCCTATGTGACAGATGCCCCTGATGCTACAGTAGCAGACATGCTGCAAGACGTGTATCATGTGGTCACACTGAAAATCCAGTTACACAGGTAAGTTGCATACCAGTTCTGGGACGTGAACTGTTACTTGTCTGCTCTTACTGTTAATATTGCTTGTATTTAATTCCCACTGTGCTGTGTGCTCCAAGTACAAAAGCTTGTCTAAATTCCCTTTTAGTTACTCTAATTCTTCTTTAACTTACAGTATACTATTGCAGAAAACTTTTATAAGTCTGATACATAGATTTTCTTTGGATATCTCATTAAAAGTATATTGCATTTTAGTCAATTAAATGATGCATTACAAGAAGGCATTTTACATAAAGTTTACTTAAGAGAAAAATATTTTTGCATATCATGAACAGTACCATCTGTGTGCATTTTGTAAAAGAATGACTTGCTCACACTTATTGTTGCTGTCTAGGTTCTTAAATTTCACAGTAACAAAAAAGAAAAAAACGGTTAATTTATTAATGCTTTTCATGATCAGTCGTGAGAAAGCATTACACCTTAAATTGTTTTACCAAGCGCATCAGAGCAGGAAGGTAGAAGTAACATGAAAAAATAGTCGCCACATGCAGCTGATGTATAATTCATGCATCAATACAGCAGATGTGTTGTATAAAGTAATTAACTAATCGGAACAATCAGGAGACCGAGAGCAATCTCCAGATGCATCTGCTTGATGCGCAAAATGAAATCTGTCTGTCTTAAAGGAATGTTCTGCAGCAGGATGCAATCTTGTAATAATCCCTTTTCTAATCTGTGTTTCAAATAGTTGCCCTAAACTAGAAGACTTGCCTCCTGAACAATGGTCTCACACAACAGTAAGAAATGCTCTGAAGGACTTACTGAAGGATATGAACCAGAGTTCATTGGCCAAGGAATGTCCCCTTTCACAGGTACTTAGCATAACATGTAATAAATAATAAAGCACTATAGGCAACGCTGATGTGAGATTTGAGATTTCTACAGACTGTAGCAAGTAGTACCGGTGGAGTGAATCTGCCAAAAATGCAAATTCATTTGACCACTTCATGATCTTTATAAATACGCCTGATTCATTTTGAACATAGTCTTACAACGTTTCCCATGGGGAGTCGTGAAAGGTTGTTTACACCACACTAAAATTGTCTCACAGCAAACTGGATTTTAACTGGTTTTTGTCTTCAGTCTTTGAACTGCTTTGATGTAACTACTTTTTTCAAGCACATGTGTTCAAGATGTTAAAAGGCTCTTTACTTACTGCTGTCAAAAGTACTATTGAATCTGAATGCTTGTTAGATAACCTACAGTAGTTTTAAATGGTAATTCATAAAATGAGACAGTCTTTGGCATGCTATATGAGAAGGGAATAAAGAATAAAGCTCTTTGGATGATGTGTTGTTGTTGCAAACAACCAAAAGAAAATCAGCCATTTATTAGTTCTAATCAAAATATACCTAAACAAAAATGAAACCTCAATTTGTGCATTGCTAAATATTGAACTGATGCTTTCCTTAAGCCTTAGTCGTGTTGTTCTTTTTATGCCATTTTTTTGTAATTTTTTTGTCGAATTACTGTGAAGGTGCAACTTATTTTTCTACGCAGTACGGTGTCCAGTGATGCTGCGGTGGGAACATCATATTTATTTTTACCTTTTAAATTTTAAAATGTATTTTCTTGTGGTACAGTGGAGGCAAATTGAGTATACAAATAAATGATGCTAGTTGTGGTAGGGAGGGGAAAAAGGAAATTAAGGAAGTAAATTAAGTAAAGGTATTTTTATGGGAATTTTATTTCTCTTGCTCAGAATATTGGAGTCTTTGTCTCTGAAAGACTTCAGTTAATCTGTAGAGGACTACTCTCTTTCTCTGTCTGTCTTTCCAGCGGATATATTAGCAGGCTGTTTTCCCATCACTTTTTTTCCCCTAAGGTTAGATTGTTTTCAGTGATGTGGTTCCAATATAGGAAGTTTTGAAGTGGAAATAATCAAAATTATCTTCACTGGTTGCAAACCATTCCAGTAATATGTCTGCAAAGTTATTTTGTACGTACCTACTATAAAAGCATGTGAGCTTTTGCACTGCCGGTTTATGGAGGCTGCAGATAATCCAGGATTTTTCTCCATTTTAATCTAATAGTGCTAGTTTTTACTTGATAGTGATGGAAAGCAAGTAAATTCTATCAAGATGGAATATTTCATTTCTATTTGCGCATCGTGTTTCACATAGCAGCTTCTGTATATACGTAGATGACGCAATGATAAAGCAGAAAAAAAGTTTTTAAAAGGAATACTTCACTAGAGATAGTATCGTGGCACAGGAGACAACTCAATAATTACACTCTTTCAAAAAGCTGGTTTTAAACTATACTGGATTTTTATATAACAATTTTAATGGACAAAAAGCATCTTGCCTAATAACAGCTCTTGAAGTTAGCACTTGAGATGACAAGACCCCAGATTACAGAACTCTAATTTGGGGCTGTTTGTTTACTGTTTTGCACTTCTTTATTTTTAAAATAATATACTTAAAGCCATGAGCTTCTTTCTGTTGTTAGAAGCACGCTTATTACTTTTGTCATCTCTATCTTCACCAGCGCTGCGGTAGTCGGGTTGCAAGAATTTAAATAGCTTCTGCTTTTCTTTTTTCTTTAAAGACCAAATCACATTAAGCTTAAACTACATTTATTTATTCTTAACTTTTGGAAGAACAAGCTGTTACAGCGGTTGACCGAGAGCCCATCAGTCAGTCTAAATCTTCCCATTTCCCTCCGGGAGCTTGAGGGAGGGAGGACACATTGATTCGACGGTGTCCTTTTCACATGACTAAATTGATCTGAATGCTTCCCGTATTTGCCTAATAACTCATTGTATATCGCTCCTATGGAAAGGACACCGATTTAAGAGTGTTTGTGTTCTGTTAGACATATTTGGAGGATTTCCTTGCAACAGAGGTGAGAAGTATGAGCAGGGCAGAGGTCGGGAGGCAATGTTTCTGTAGAGGGTTCATCAACATGCCAACATGGAAGACTCTTCTGAGAGCAGAGAAGTGGTCTCTCCTGTTATGTACTTCCATGGGCATAGGTAATGCCATATGAAGTGCTTCATCACAAACGCAAACTAATGCAGTGACACCATACCATAACTTATTAACACTGTTATGGATATAATTTATTAACCATAGAAAAATTACTCAAAGTGGAAACGAGAGTAGTTACCATTTTTTGTCACTGTCATTACCAGTACTCTATTTTGTGTAGGTACGGAAGGATTTGTTGTAAAGTATTTAAGTTGCTGTGTTCAATGTGTGGCATCTCCAAAGCCCCATCTAAGCATGGAAAATTGAAAATCATCATCCTCACTTAGAATTTACTCTATTTTCTTAATTCATCTTGGGTTTTGCGTGTTAAAAAATTGCTCATATTTATTCAGAATATTGATATTGTATGTACTGCAAAAAACCCCCAAGCAAACTATTTTTATAGTGCAGATATATTTAACAGCTTGAAAATACATGAGCAAACAAACTTTGAGATCCAGTTTGTCTTAATTATAGTCTTGAAAACTTAACAGCATCATCTCCTTGAGTGGGTTTTCCTTTTTTTCTTTTAATTTTTTTGCCATTTGCTTTCTTGTCCAACTAAAACCTTGGGGCGTACAGGTAGGAACTCTTCATGCCTTCCTCAGTAAAATATCACTGTGACTCTTGCTCTCAGTAGGAGAGTTGAATATGTGGCCTCTTTTGACGCTACAGTAATTGTCCTGCTCTGTGACTACTGCAGCCACCCCTGACGACCAGGTTTATCAGTCAGTGTACGAACCTACATCACGGGGAATCCCTGTTGACATGGCTTGGAGTGCTCGGGATGGACCAGAGCCAAATGCATGGCTCTGAATTGCCATGGAAGCGCAAGCATCCATCCAGAGGTTTAGTCTCAATTTTTTGGTATCAAGCAGACAAGGTAAAAGGACACTGCAAATTTCACATGGAAAAGCCAAGCCTGTTCTGAATTATGCGCTGCAGTGTGTGTTTTCATGCTTTACCTCGGGTTTGCAGATTTTATTGCTAGAGACTAGCAGCATACACAGATGCCAGATTGAAGACTTGTTGTATTTGATACGCACGTCTCGCTTCATTTCTGCTTCCTCTCCAGACCCCTTTTGATGGGGAGGGCAACTTGGAATTTAATCTAGGGCTCAATTTTGGGCCATCTTGTGCATTCCATTAAATTGGTGCATCTCATGAGTGGCCTAGATCTCATTTCCCTCCTGTTTTGGCTCTTCCGCCTCCAAAGGGTTGTAAAGAAATTGTTCTACCATCAATTCTTATTTCCAACCCCTTGTACAGAAGCTCTACTCTACCTCAGTCTGTTGGGAGCTACTCTAAAGTGATCAGGCAGGCAGCCCTGTTGCATTTATTTATTTAATGTTAGTTCTTCCATCTCTCTACTCAGCCTTAGTCCTAGCATTTTCATACTTCGCTTTCACAGTTTTGCTCTGTTTTGGTTTTTAGTGTAGAAGTCTCTTATTACTTCCACAGTTAAAATAACTGAAATACTACAGACTGTATTTATACTAATAAGGGTTTTTTTGTTTTGTTTTGTCCCTATTGAATTATTCTCTCTCTCTCTGAGAGTGTGTGTGTGTATATGTATATATAGTTAGATAAGCTTTTATGAGGGAGAGGAGAGCAACATGGGCTATTGGCCCAAGAAAAGGCTGGAAATTCTTTTGATAATTCTGGAACAAACTCACTGTGTGCTTTTGCACATTTAGATGTACCCCTTATCTTGAGTTCCTGTAACCTTTTCCACGAAAGTAAGATAACATGTAACCTACCAAACAAAGAGATTGTAGAGATTAATTAGTATCTGGGCACTGCTTTGAAAATATGGCAGTGATCAAATGACATTGACTTTCCCACTGGTATTACCTCACCTGAATTTTTTCTACAAAAAGATTTTTCTAAGTGATTGTTAGTATTCACAATCAGGCTTGGGTTTTTCAATTTTTTTTTTCTTTCACTTTATCAAACCACTGCAAAAGCACTTCTGAAGCAAGTTATTCATTCTTTCTCTTCCCCCATAGTATAGCTAGCCTAACTCTCAGGACAACCAATAGCCAGTGCATTATAGATGAGAAAATCCAAGCCTGATGTATAATAGAATCTCGAATCTCATGGTTTATTACGTTTTAAAAATATTTTGTAGGGGACATGCAGTATTTCCATGGAACATATCCAGAGTCTGTGATACTTACGGACATAGTAATTTACATGCATTGTATTATAATTTTTTAAAGGTATTCGTGTGCTCTTGATGATGAGGGAATTGCATTTTTTTCAGGGATATATGCTCGCATTCCTTAAAATGTATGTGCACACAGAACAAGTGCTGATATGATACCAAAGTCTGAATAGTTTTGTACTTGTGATAAATATAGCTATCCCGACTGCATTTTAATCAAACTTCCGTGCTGTAGTGAATGACTGTCTGCGTCTGACGTGGGCACAATATAGATAATATACTTTTCTTTTTGTTCAAATATCCTGCCCTGAATTTGCATGCTGTTTTATGCAGACATCATGCAGGCTTTATGTGATCTCGCAGAGACACCAGACAGAAAGCTTGCTCGGAACATCAGTGTCTCTTAGTTCGCCTGATCCAAAGGCACCTGGCCATCACAGCGAATAAGCAGCATAAGAGAAATCCTCTGGCATTTCCTCACTGCTGTTCTGACTTCCCCACCCCTCCAAAATCCCAACCAAAAAAGTTGCATCTGCTAAAATTAAAATTTCCAGACCTATAAATAACCAAGGAATGAGCTATTAAGAGTTGCCAAAATGCATACTTTTTATGAGCAATTTTTAATTCACGCTTTACAAAACCGAAAGGTGTTTTTTGCCCTCCCCTTTCAATTTTACCTGCCTAGACCTGAGATCAAGTCCTTGGATTTCTTTGTTGCTTGTGATTTTCTTCTCTCCTTTTCCTCCTCCTCCCCTCCCCCAATAATTAATAACCTGAGTAAGGAATGCAGCTCCTTTTTCTACTTTAGAAGTTACTATACTTTAGATTTTAAAGATGTCATTAATTATTTCAGGGAAGTAAATCCTTGAGGGCCTGGGCTCAGGTTTTGGCAGGCAGGGCCTTTCAACCCACCCCTCAGTTGCTCAAGAGCATTCACTCTGTCTCGTCAAGCTGATGTGGTATCTGGATTTTTAAATAATTTTCAATTAACTACTAAAATTTGTGCCCATGATTTTTAGTCACCCAGATAGAATGGGCAGTACAGAGCCTCTTGCTGATGGGATGGGGAGGAAGAAATATGCATGTTGGTAGAGCTGTGTGAGGACATTCGCAGGATACTCAACCTTTCAATAGCCTGATCTTTTGGTCACTGATTTATGTTCTCTAAATGCATCTAAACACTCTCAGTGTTAAAGCTACGGCAGTCCACAACTGTTTTATCTAGGCAATGCTCTTTTGAAGGAGAAAATATATAGCTATTTTTTTCTGCCTCTTCTTTAGAATTAACTATGATGAGGATGTCAAAGTCCCTTTCCAAAACAGCTATGGGGCCTGGACTTACTGTGGGGAGGAGGAGAATGTACCTTGTTTCTCAAATAAATGTAGTTTCTGACTTCAGAGGACTCTGTAAGGTGTCAGCGTGTCCCTTAGTATCTGTTCTGTCATGAGGTCTTGTGTTCCTGCTTCTGAAAAAGTGGAGAAGAGTCCAACAGATGGATGGTGCTAGTGTTGATTTCTTCTGCCCCCACCAAAGTCAGCTGTATGGAGATATAAGCAGCTGTCTTCTGCCAGGCTCTCCTGTGAACAAAGTACAAAATTCATGCTTTTTAAGGGAATAACATTTTTGGGACTGTGCTCCCCGCTTTGTGTGCTAACCACTTGGGATTGTATCTTAGCAGTTTTGAGAACTATGTCATGTGAACAATTATCTGCATCATATAGACTTCAAGTTTTAGGGAAGTGACAGAATAAAAAAGGAACACAGCAAACTTTCTTCTGATACGATTTCTTTCTAAAATGTGCACGTGTCATAGAACTGAGCCGTACTCTACTTCTGTTTTCACTCAGAAGTCCTGCAAATGGTATATAGAATAACTCACATTTTAAATGTTTGCAGTGATGTTCTTTTTTTTATATGTATGTATATATATAACCATGCTTTTTTTTTTCTTTTTACATTTAGTGGGTTAAGAGGCAGTCAAGTAATGCACTGCTACAAAATTCTGTATTCATTTGTTCATGTTTCTTGCATACTTCTTAATACAGTCATGGCCGAGTGCGAACCCTGATGTATTTATTTTTTCCATAACTTTATTAGAGGGTTAACAAGCCACTCCTTCAGTGTTCTTTAAAGCAAGATTGCAAATAAGTCTTTTTTGTCTTCTTATTGGCAAATTGTTGGCTGTAGAGTACTGCACAAGTATAAACAACATGAGAGATCCTTTAACATAACATGAGAGAGCCTTTAGACGCTTTGCTCCCTAGCTTTGGAACTCATTGCCAATTGAAGTAAGGAAAGCTCTGGCTGTTGGGACTTTTAAATCTAGACTTAAAAGTTATTTGTTCTGTTTAGCATTTTTAAAATTATTCTATTAGGAATTGTATGTGCTTCAGTTTTAATTTTAACTCATAATGATTGTAAAGCACCCTGGGATGCTTGCATGAAGGGCGCTACAGAAACCCAAGATTGTATTGTACTGTGTTGTAATGTATTGTATTATTACATGGTGCTGGAGTTGGACCACGGACAATTCATATAGAAAGCGTTGAATACTTAGCTAAAGATAAGGAGTGCGTGGGGGGGGGGGGGGGTACTGTCTCTTCTTGCTTCTTTTCCCCCTTTTCTGTCAGTTATTTTATTAAACTAAATTAACATGGCAGTTATTCCCTAAGAAATGCCAGCATAATTTACTGCTGCAAAGGGGCTCAAAATGTAAACCAGATGATAAACTAAAAATAAAAAAGTCCACATTAAGATTTAATTGCACTTCCCTTTCTATATTATGTTCTTATGTAAAATACATTAAAAACAGTACTTTCTTTATCACTTCCTTCACTTTTAACTGAATTTCATTAACAATAAAGAAATATATTGTTTCTGTTTCAGTAATGTCACTTGACAGTTAATCCCTTAACTTGATGTACATGTCTTTAAGATTTTTTTTTTACTATTTTTTTCGTAAAGAACATGATAGCACTGACTGGAGCCAAGTATTGCACAACCATGTGATTTGCAAGTTTCCCAGCTCGCAGCTTTGTCAGTGCAGGTCAATTCACACCTGCCACACTTACGCCATTCTGGTCCTCATGTTGCTTTTCCTCGGTGATTGTCAGAGGTAGAGAGAGTTGTGCGTGCGGCTCCTTCCTTCCCCCCTCCCTCCCCACTCCAAATGTGTGGTAAACCTTGTGCATTGGAAGTGTCTGCTCAGGAATTAAATGGAGCTTAATTTCTGTCCATTAGGAAGCTGCTATCCACATCGCCAATTAAGCCTTCTATTTAAAGGGCGAGGAGATACGTATGTCTACATCTTAATCACTGCTGTGACTGGTTTGCAGAGACCTTCCCTGACTGCTTCAGTTATTACTAGCAGTGGTGGGAGGCACAGAGATCAGCGTGGTTATAAAACCTACCCAAAAGCTGAGCAAATTCTGTAGGTGCTGTAGCGTCACTGTCAGCAGACTTAAAGCTGAGGTATGTCTGTGTTAGGGGACACAGGGGTGTAGGCATAAAGATGTGTCTGGAGAGAATTACTTGAATTGGAAATAATATTTTACCTGCCAGGAATGAAAGCAAAGTAGGACCCACTTACCGAGAGGCGATACTAAGAGACGAGCAACTCTCACCTTGTCAGACCAGACTCCTTGCAGTGCTTGGCTCTAATCATCACTTAGAAGAAGAGGTGCGTTTCTCAAACAGACCCTGAGCAAAACTCTCAAAGCTTGCTCACTTCCCCACACTTTTTTTTCTTTTTTAATTAATAATTAGGTTCTTCCTTTTTGTTTCCAAGAAACATTGTAGGAAAACCTAAGATGAGGGTGAGCTTTGTCTCTCTTTCCTTGGACACTTCTTAAAGAACAGCACAAATAGTATCAGATTCCTCCGGTGCCTTGCAGCAGTGATCAGAGGACAGGTTTTTCAGGGCAGCAGCAACCTCAGACCTGTCTTACTCCAAGCCATGGAATAAACTACTCAAAAGGGAAAACTTCTGTTCCCCAGGGGTGGGAACACATGAAAGGTTCTCTTCATGTACACCTGTCTCTTAATTATTTTTATTTTATTTTTTTAAGTACTAAGATTTCCTACACCGAGAGTTGCAGTTCTTTCATAAGCTTGTGCCAGAAGAGGGGGGGAAACTGTGCTAAAGCATAACCTGTGCCTGGTTTACTTTTAAGCAAACTGTTGTGGAAAACAATGGGGTTTGTGTTGATAGAAAAACTGAGGCACATGCAAAGGACTTCAGTGTCAATGGTCTTTCTAGAGATGGAGAGGAGATTTCGGCTCCGGAAGTTTACCTGCTGTGTTTGTATTTGGATCAGTATATCTAGGCTCTCTCAGAATTGTGGAGGTTTATTTATATATACATATGTATGTATCACAATAAAATCCCACCAAAATATACTTGCCAGCTAGTATGTCCCCAAGCTCTTAAAGCTGCATTCCTTATTATGCACTTTTTGTAAGGAGAAGCTTTGTGTGCTAAACCTAACCTAGCTAGATTTTAATTTATGTATTTTAATATAAGGGGTAACTAAGAAAAAATTTTGAATAAATAGACTGTCAAAGTGCATGTGCATATCCCACATGGAAAGCTAGCTGGAACATTTCTCTTTCGAGATACCTTTATCCAGTTTTGCATCTTTTTATGAATTCTTCAGAGCATCTATACTTTTGAGAAACTCTTGTCAGTGAAAGGCAGCAACACAGAGGCGAAACTGGTATCTTGGCTAACATAGCTGCTTAAAATGTCACCTTCATATGATTTAACTTAGCAGAAGTTGAGAATCCATAGCAAATTTCACGCTATAACTCATTTTTCTCCTGGCATTTTTTTAGATTTTTCTTAGGACAGAAAGAAGTTTGTTCATGTGTGTTTAGCAGCATAAATATCCTTACAGAATTTGGATCTATATGATCAAGAATAATCAGAAGTACAGGTGGCTCATCAAGAGGCACGTGGCCTGAAACAATAAATCTGACACTTAACCATTTAAACAAAGGATAGGCAGGGGATATTACATTTGGCACTAGAGGGGTATTTAAGCAAACAATCAGAGGCATGAGAGGTGCACTGACTAGGAGCAGAAATTAATGAGGTTCAAACTAAAAGCTAGTCATACATTTTAAAAAAAAAAAAAGTATGTATCTAGTGAAAGAGATTACCATGGGATGTGGTGAAGGACCCAGCATGAGAAGCCTTCAGATCAATATCAGGTGTTTGCTCTAGCTCAGCCACAGGTAACTTGGCTGAATTCAGAAATTGCTAGATGAACTTCAAGGGTCTGTTTTTATGTAGAGTCCAAATAGATGCTCAAAATGGCCCCTTTTGGCTTTAAAAATCTGCAAAAACTTGTGTAGAAACAGGAGAAGAGATGAAAGAAAAGGCTTATCCTAAACACCAAAAGAAATTCAGCAAGACAACTGTTAGTGCTACTGAGTCTGATGACTTCTTGTCTGGACATTGTGCCTTAGGGCTCAACTTCATGCCAGACATCTGATGCTTTGCCTAGCAGAACAGTGGAATCCGAGAAGAGACTTGCTGAAAAGCATGTCCTATTTCCCAGCAAGAAAATCTTCCTTAACGTGGTGGATAATGCTAAGCAATTTTGAAGAGCCTTTTAGAAAAACTATAGTGGAAAACAACCATTGTGGTTGCTTGAAGATAGAACAATTATCACCATGTCTATCAGGTGAATGTATACACTTCATTCTTCTGGAAAAGTTTTATGTGCCCAAAGCTGCATTTAATGCATTAATACATCTAAAATGTCCCCTATCACATGAAGCATTTGCATTAGGATAGCATTTGGAAGCATGTGTTTTAGGATTATCATTTCCAGATAGGAAACAAGTCAGAAGCGTTCTGACCTGGCTGGAACAGTGGTTGGAAATAAAACCATCTGCCTGAGAGGAAGGCTGAAGGTGTCTCTTACTCCAGATTTTCACCAATCAGTCTGTGAGATTTCCAAGGCCCCACCTACCCCAATTTTTATTCCTGTACAAGAAATGCTGGTTTGCCCTGTCCACATCTGTTGTGCATGATTTGGATTGTCCTCCTGGGCTCCAGCTTCCTCTAGTCTTGTTCCTTGTGTCCTAAGGAGAAGTAGTGAGTGTAGGCGTGCAGGCTTCATGTAGTGCATTACTTAGCATAGGAACAGCAGCAGCCTGGAGAGGGAAGTGGTTGGGGCTGAGGACCCTGTCTCCACATTATGGGACTGGGAAGGAGGGATGGAGCTTACCCTGGAGGAGCTCAACTCTCATCCTGTGGACTTGGAGTACGGCTTCTGGATTTAGCTTAATCCATCAGAAATTCTGCCCGAGTGCCCTGAGATGGCTTTGTGATGGGCACCCAAGTAGGAGCAATGGAGAGAGCTCTTGAAAATGTGCATTCCCAATTCAAGCTAAAAGAGCAGTTTAAAGCAATCTAGTTACTTCATAAAAGCTTTTTCAAGCAGCTTCCTGGCTAAAATGGATAATGCTTTCCTTACCCATAGAGCTCTCTGGTTTCAGAGCTCTTCCGGCAAAGGCATTTGCAGAGTCAAAATCCTAGGGTGTGATAATACACCCCATAACATATAGGAACATTGTCATTCTGTGAAGTAAACCAAGAATTAACTTATTAACTATTGTCATTATGCATTTTATGTTTTATCCTGGTTGATTTTAGGAAGTGTTTAGCAAGGACTTCTACTACTAAGTACCTGCCATTTACAAATAGTGTGCAATAAAAATCAGGATTCTTAAAAAGATTCATGTTGGACATCTGACAATGAAGACAAAAATGTCTTATGTCTCCTTATCTTTTATAGGTCGAGGCTGTGACTCCTTTTTCGTTCTTTTTTTTAAGTCTAAAGCGCTATGCCATAAAGCTTGTAAAGCAGTTATGAAGTTCTTCAAATCTGAATTAACATTTCCCACCTACCTATCTTTCTCTCTTTTAAGCTTTTAACCTTTGTAGATATAAGACTAGTATCTTGGGAAGCAGCTTTTTATTTGAGCTTTATTTATATCCGTCAGTGGGAGATGCTCGGAAAACATTGGGAGAATGCTGCTCTGTCATGCAGCAACTGGGAATTTACATTACAAAATGGTAAAAATAGTGCAAGGATCAGTTCCTTCAGATGCTGAATCCTCATTTCTGATTTTCAAAATCTTCGTGTGTGTAGGTATATTTCTATACATATATAAATACGTGTGTGTATATATATGTATATATGATCAGGGTTCTTTTTGTTTTATATCTTCCCTCATTGCATTCAATGTAGCTTTACATTTACATTAACATGTACATTTATAATACTTAAAGACAACATGAGGCAGAAAAGGAGGAGGAGATAATTTAGTCTATACAAGGATAGGAGAAGAGAGGAAAGATGTGCTTGTATATTGGAAGAAAAGCTTGTGCCGTCATTTTCAATCTGCCTTTAGGCAGTTTTAACTTATATGACCAGCATTTGCCATGCAGATCCTTACTTCTCCTGACCCTGGCAGCAGTACGGAGGTCAGATAGCCATCCAAGTGGAATGCCAAAGGCACAAACAAAAGTTTTTTTTCTTCTCTGTCCATCTGTGGGTTTTTCCCTTATCCTACATGTTTATAGGGCATATGACAACAAATTCCATTGCATTACTTGCTATAGTTCAAGGTAATGGACCAAGGAACTTAAAATAATTCTTCATATGTAATTAAACTGTCTATTTCCTGATTTCTTGTACAAAAAACAGCTAGTGGCTGAATATATTTGGTCTGCTTTTATTCGGAGTGGCAGATGATAATTCTCTGCCATACCAGAACACTAGGAACAACATTTTGCCCTGGTTGGGTTTTAGTAGTACGCGGGTTGGCGTAGGCTCAGGCAGGCCAAATGTTTGGTTTGGGGATAATCTTGTGTTATCCAGTTGGGTCTTGAATGTTCCCTTCTCATTTGAAAGATGTTAACATAGAGTCTCCTGAGAAATAAGCACCCCTAAATGTTCAGCTTGTATTAAAACTGATATTTGTGATTTCTACGCAAACAAAAGCTACTGACAGTGGCTAGGATCGGGGAAACAAAGTTCCTCTGTCCTTTATGAAAAGATCTTCCCCTTTGCACACACACACACATACCCACACACCCATCTTTAAGTTCCGTTCTGCACTGCAACTTTATCACTATTCAAACTAAGTCTAGGGACAAAGGCTTGTAGCTTTCCTCTTTTTTTTTCTTTTTTTTTTTTTTTTTTTTAAAGGCATGTTAGGGTTGCAGCATTGGCACAGGCTACCCTGATGGTCTCTAGGGATGTAAAGTGGAGGATTTATGGAAGACAAAATAGAATAGAGCCTTAAAAGTTTGGCTTTAAAAAATGGAGCCAGTAGTTTGACAGATTGTTCAGTAAATGTTCATTTTATTGAGAATTATAAAAAAGGTGCTTAACGCCCCTGTGCCATTAATATAATACATTAAAAGGTTACTGTCAAGATTAGTGTTTCAGCTCTGAAAATTGACTGTAGGGTTTATGGGCAGCACTGTTCATATTCTGCTTGGAAGACAAGGTATCATCTACTTACCACTTGACAAAACCATTATGTTATTACAAGGCTTTATACTGAAAAATCTGATAAATAGTAAAACGCAAATAAAATCTCATTTCAAAAGCAGGAGAATAGTTCCTGTCTGTCTTACAGTCAGATTTAGCAGATGTGGATTTGAATGTAAAACAGTTGTGAAAATAGCCAGTGTCAAACTAGTGCAAAATTAAACTTGTGGGGTGTTCTGTTTTCAGTGTCTGTTATTGTTGAAGTACTCCATTTCAAAAGCATGCATTCCTTCCTACAGAAAAAAATTCAGATTCCTTAGTTGAAATTAATTAGCATTCAGAAACCAGATAGCATGTTTTTGGGTATTCATGAGATCTCTGTTTGAAAAAATGTTTTTAACTTGTAGAAATGTGTTGCAACACACAGATGGGAAGAAAAAGAAAAAAAAAATCTCTTTAGCAAGCACTGTGTGTAAAAGGAATATTACATTTTGCACGCTCCTGATTACCCTGTGTAAACAGTTTTTGACATCTGTCTTTATAGTTTTCGAGGAGAGGAAGACTTTGTTAAAAGAACCATTTTTATACAGCAGTCACCATTGCAGTCTTGCTTTACCTGTATTATGAAAGCAGATGGTCTGCATGTCTTTTGAATATTTATAACTATCAAAAACAATCTCTTGCTATTCACCCTTAGGCTTATGAGATGTCAGGACTGTTCTGGTTGAAAAAAAATCATCTTGGGTGTTTACAGAAAGAGGATTACATTAAGCTGAAATGACTATACATTTTCCAGTTTAATATTTGTCCATCAGCTGTTTAATCGTATTTAGATAATTGTGTAAATAAGTTGTTGCAGCCCTTGCCCCTTCCACTGAGCAGGCTTGAAGCTTTAAACACTGATGAATGAGTTGCAAAAAAGCTTGGATTTTTTTTTTTTTTCCCTAGTTAACCTGGAAGGCCTAAATAAGTTGTGGTTACAATGCTCCTTTTGAGGGAAATGTTTCATTTGCAAAGGAATCCCCAATATCTAATTCAGCAGAGTTGTTTTAGGAAGCTCCTGTGTCTGTTACTCTCTGCTAAGTCTGTTAGCATGTATTTGTTCTGTGTAAATACTGCAGCCCAACTACCCCTTCATGAGGCATGAAAACCACCTCATTCTGCCCATATAAAAATAATTTTAAGGTTATTTAGGGGAAGTTTTGGGACTGTGGGGGTTAAAAGCTTTTTTGACTGGAAGCTGAGCAATCACTGATAACAGATTTTGCTGTGGTTGGTTGATTTGGCAGAAAAGCATGAACAGTTTTGGTTTAGATGATTGAATTAACCTGATTAACATTGTTTTTGTTGTTTTGCAAAAAGGACAACAGTATACTTTTAGTGATGATCGAACAATACTTCACCTGGTTGGAGAGCAGTGTTAGAGGCAATGACTCAGAAATGCCTCCCTTGTAGCACCTGCAGCGGTGACTGCAGCAACCAGCCAGCACGAAAGGCTCAGATCCTTGCCATGCCTTGCAGGATGCACCTTGCATTAGATTCTGGCACAATACAAAAGGTGTCCGATGCTACTGTTTTATCGTGTTTTATTTGATGGGCATATGAAAAGACTTCTGGTTGAGATTGAAGGTATTTCCCGAGGGAGCTCCCCAACTTCCTTGAGAAATGATGGTGTCTGTTTTTCAAATCTCTGGTATTTAATCTTCCTGAGAGAATGGGATTTGGTTCAAACTACACTGGGTGAACCTCAGCTGAACTTCAGAACGAATTCTACCCCTACCTCCACACAGTTGTTGGATGCCTAATTATAATTAACTTATTTGGCTAAAAAACGAGCACTTGGGCTGCAGCAGATGGTATCATTCCAGAATAGTGGGATTTCTGTGAAGGTGGCACCATTTCAGATGAGATCTCCTGATTCTCAGAACAGGGCTGCGAGTGATGTGGTTGGGGGCAGGGAGGGATGGAGAGAGGGGAAAGGGTGAAATTTGGAATCGTGAAGTCTCGCAATTTACTTTCAAGGATAAACTTATAGGAGAAACGTTAAGACTGTGGATCTGTGACCAGTTTTTGTGTTCTACCAATTTTCTTTCTGACGTGAAAAAGAAATCAGTTTATGAGTGATGAATGTGATGCATTTGAATATTTGTATGATATATTTATATTTGTCATCCTTGTACATGGAAAGCATTTGCCTCTGTGCCTCACAGATAAGGAATGCTTATGTACAGTAGTACCTGAATATGATATGTTTCAAATACAATCATTTTCGTTTTGATTATTGATAAGTATAAGCCAAGACATGGGGAGCTTCTCATGTGTAAGGACCTGAGAAATAAGAAAAACTTCAGTATGCCTCTGGTCTAGATTGTGGATCTCTGAAGACCACTGACTCATAGGGTTAATTTTGAGTTTTAGGCCCTAAGCAGAGTGGGTATCTGTATATGTAGATTGCCATTAAAACATACAGGAATTCTACAGCAATAGGAATTATATAGGAATTTCTATAGCAAAGTGCATCTTTCTGCACTGACGTGACTGCAGGTTTGATGACAACATAATAAATAAAGCATAGAAACAATGAAATTCAATGTTGTCAAGTTATTTTCTGAGTTAACAAGGTAGTAATATTTTATCTGGCTTGTAAAATTTTGCCTTCAGTGAATTAGTAAATAAATCATTGATTCCTCTGATGAGGATTCTTAGCGTAGGTAATATCACTTGAATGTTTGCATGAAGTGTTCTCAAAGAAAAAGCAGGATAATTTTCATTTTAAAATGTGTTGATAATGTCTGTGGGGGTTTTTTTTATCTACCTTGAAGAGCTGGAGTAAAATCCCAATATTAGCCATCAGAGCCTGAAATTCACATTGTGTCAAAGAAGCTAAATTCCTAGCAGTGTTATTTAAACAGACCAGTCCCCTATTTGGTTGTAAAATAAAGTAACTGCATTAAATTTATTCCTGAAGAAGCAGGGGATGTCACAAACTGCCATGTCATTGGCATATCTTCTTTGTCAAATGACATGGAAGCGAGGACTAGGAAATCCTACACAAATATCTTCATCAACAATAGGTAATTTACTAAAATTATAATTAATATACAGGTTTTAATACTTATTAAAGTTATTTGGGCAGGAGAAGACAACTGAAAGGGGCAAAGTAAAATGAGAGAAAACCACCTTGAAGTCTAAATGTCATCCACAAAATATGCGCAAGCTAATATGGGATGGTAGCCCATTACATGTGCAGTTCCCCATTTTGCACATGCAGAACTGCAGGTTTTACATGTACAGTAACTATGCGTTCATATAATTTACCAGTTCAGATTCAAGGCTCTTTTTAAATCACACCTTATGTATCATGTGCCCATGTTTAAAATGGTTTAATCTGTAAAAGAGCTTAAACAATAATTTTGTATGTATTAGATGTTAATGATACTGCTATTATATTGGGAATTAGAACTGGGTTCAGCTGAGCTTGGTTCAGGTCGTTCGGGCTAAAGTTGCAGTGGTCTATTAAGATTTCATTCTCCTTTTATACCACTGACAAAAGGCTTCTAGCTAATTTCAGAAATGCCAGATTAATATCAAGGAATGGTAAGAATTTTGGTGATTCAGAGAAACATTAAAATAGCTGCCTGGTGAGTAGAGGGTATCCAGATTTGGCATAAATAATATTGCCTCACTCTAGCAGTTCTGAGCCTCCACAAATAGCATGTTTCTGAGTAATACGTTAGAAAATGGTTATAATAAACTTCACTAAGATCAATAAGCAACGTACTTTTACTCAGAAGCTGAACTAGCCTTATAAAAGAAGGCTTATAGTAATATTTACTTCATTTTTAATCCAAACTCTTTCTTGTAGTGGTTATTGCAGTTTGTGTAACAAAGGGTTGATGCTGTACATCGATTTTATGACAGCACAGATATAGCTAAACGTTACATGTGGAATAGTGAAGAAACATAATAATCAAGGCTTTGTCTTCTTGACTGTGTCATTGTTTTCTTAATACACTGGACAATTTCTGTAGTTAAGCTAAAAGTAACTACTTTCCACATAGAAATCTAAAGGGTGGCAAAGTTCAGTCTATTAAAGTTACATTCACTAATTTTGTTGTTCATACATCATATACTGAGTATAATTTTCAAGTTGGAGTGTAATCTCATTTTGCGAGGCTTAGTCTTAATTGATTTTGTAAAAGAATGTACTGGAACTGAAAGTTTTATGCATTGTAAATTCCACTATTTTAAAATTGGACAAAACTGAGCAGAAGGTAAATTTCTCACTGTAGCTATCTGATATCTCGAGAACCTTTGAGAAAAAATCATCTCTATCATCCTTTGGTCTATTTTACAGCTAATATTCAGTTACAGAATTAGACATGACAATAAGAGCTTTTCATAAGCCTGTTTCTATGAATCACTTAAAATACCCTGTTTAGGAAAAGCAAATCTGGTTTCGGTTTGGGTTGTTACATACATATCTTATTCTACTGTAAACCCCCTTATTTTTTCCTACTAACAGGTCATTCAGATAAACTTTTATCCTACAGTTTTCTGTGACAAGTGGCACAAAGGCCATGGGTATGGGTAGCTTGGGGCATTGCTTGCATTTTTGGAGTCAGTGTAGAATTTATATGCCTGTAAACTTGTGTGGGTGCATGAAGGGTCAATCAAATTTAAAAGCAGAAATAGTACAAACAAAATGCACTTTCAAGATTAGCATCTTCCATCCAGAGCCCATCCCATTGCCTGATGTTTCTTGGTCGATAACTTTGTTCTTCCCTTAGTACATCTGCTTTTTTTGCTCCCATTTACAATATACCTTGGTTTGTTTTTATGCTCAATTAATGAGTTTTTTAAAAGGCTTTGGACGATAGGATTAAAAATGCAATATGGTTCTCAAACTCTAAAACTATAATGGTTTCAACAATTGAAATAATTTGTGCTTTGACTTGTACTGCTCTGTATTACAGATTTTTTTTTCTTCTCCCCTTTTCACACAGAGTATGATTTCTTCCATTGTGAACAGCACTTACTATGCAAATGTCTCAGCAGCAAAATGTCAGGAATTTGGAAGGTGGTATAAACATTTCAAGAAGGCAAAAGATATGATGGGTAAGCAAAAAAAAAAAAAAATTGCTACAATGGTGGATACATACCATTGCGTGTCATGTTGAGGTCTGTCACAGTCATATAAGAAGCCAGGTCCCTTCACAATAAGTTTAGGATGCTTTTGATGAGTAGATGTAGAAAGTACATATATAGTGAAAGAATTCATTTAAATAAATATTTGCTGTTGAAACAGCCAAACTCTTGGGTTGCCAGAGATGTAAAGCTGTCATTCTGCAAATCTAGAGATCTTCTGCTGCCCAGAATAATTGTTTAAAAAAACCTGTTCCTGGAACTGTGACGGACTGATCTTTTAAATGTATGTAGTTTTTTCTTGCTTTGGCTAATGTATATTTAAAGAAACAGGCTTCTATAACTATCACTGCCTTCAAACAAGAATGCTATAATTGTATAAATTCATATCTTTCTCTAACTTGGGGACCCTGATTTCAATTCATTTCAACAGATAGTTGTTATGACAATTGTTTCTTGTTGTAGTAAGCACAAGTAAATTACTGGAGAAAAAAAAAATCCATCAGTGGGACATATTAATTCTGTAATACCTTTTATCCTTCTGTACTGGCTCTTTTTAAAACTATTTCTTAAACCTGTTAACGTAATTTTGAACACTTTATGTCAGAAAATTTCTACATAGTTTTCAACAGAATGAAGAAATGGGACCTCAATTTGGACTGAATTTTGAGCTTGACTTAGCTTTCAGAATTTGAAGCAAAATCATTCATCTACCAAAACGGGTTCCTTGGCTTTTATAGCTTAAGGCTGTAATGAAGACAATGCATCACTTTTGTGATAATTGCTTGAATTACTATTCCACGTGAATGGCCCACTTGGGTTGATCTCTACTTTCTGCTGGTGAAAAGAGGCAGCTTCTTTCCTTTATCTACATTGTACCTTCTGTGTAACACTGAGACCACCGAAGTTGGTAGTAAGACCACTTGGTTTCAGGTGGTCTGTGTGCGGGGCAGCAGAGTGCCTGCATGGGGGGGGACACCTTTCTGCAGCATCCTCTCCCACCTCTATTGCTGCAGCGCTCCTGCATGGGGCATCCCCTGCAAAATTTGCTTTACATGATCTGCCAAGACAGGTTCACCATCCATTCATTCGAAGACAATAAAAACAGTGCATAGGAAACATGCATGTGTGTGTGTTCCTGTGTAACCTAATGCTGGGGGGAGAGGCCATTGCCCCCAAAGCTGCATGGAGGAGGAGCAGTGGGTGCTCTGCTGGAGGACTGATCCAGGCTATGGGCACAGACCTCTCTGTAGAACAACCCACTTTTTTTTTTTTTTTTTTTTTTTTAATTTCTGCCCATGATAGTACAGAGGGGAAAGGGAGGGCTGTGGGTGGGAATCCAGGTGCTGATTTCTTCTTCCAGCTCTCACCCCTGTGGAGGAACGGATGGTCTTGCACTGAATGATTGTTAATGAAGATCATAGTTGCTGTGAAAAGTTCAGACACTGCCTTTTTTTAAAAATATGCTTTACTAGTATAAGAGAAAAAATTGCTACAACACTTCTGTGAAGATACTGGAGTTTTGATTTTTAAATAAAGCATATTTTCTTAAAGCTAGTTCCAGACCAGCATTGCTAGAGCTCTAGAACTGGGATTGTTTAAAATGAAAAAATGACATGCACTGATAAAAAGGACACTCCTCTACATCAGCCTAGAGTTACTTTATGTTGTCTCATCATGCACAAGAGGGGAGCTGGAAGAACTCTTGTAGTTTAAAAAACTGTGTTGTTAATTAACAAGGGAGGGTGTGTCAAGGCAGATGAGTTAATATGAGAAAAAAAAATCAACCATGTTGCAAGTCACTGAAAAAAACCATGCATACATGGTTGCAAGATAAAGCAGCCCATCTGTGTAATTTACATAAATTATACTAGTTCCTAGTAGTCCTATACAATTGATGCAGCATCTAGAAATTACCAGAGCATGGGGAGGTCCACACCCCACCCTGCTTGTTACAGTTTTCCAGTGGCTGGGAACTGCAGATACCATGGCAGGGACACCACAGGAGGAACAAAACTAGTCACAGGAGGCTTCTTTCTCTGGTTGGGGTGTGCTTTCCCGTAACAGCCCTCCTTACCCTTTGTGCAGATGCACTTACCATTTCACCCGCATCTTCTGCAGCACACAGAATAGTTTCCTGTCTCTCATCTTTGCCCCCTCTCTAGTTGCTTGCTGCCTTGTCTGAAGTCCCCTGCATCCATCACTGCAGGGATGTGCTCTGCAGCCCGCATGCTCGCAGTTTGGTTATATTGCACCTTTGCAAAACTCTCAGGAAGTTACTCCTTTGCCCTATGTGGTTTCCAGCACGTGGTTTTGCCTCTGATGTTCTGCTGGTTCCTCCAAGGGCCCAGTGATGACAATGGGCAGTTTGTTGGATGCTTTCTTAAAAAAATATTTACTACACCATTATTTGTATGTAAATTTTGAAGGTAGGTAGCCACAACAGTGATGTTATGAGCCTGCTGGTCTAGGCTGGAGAGTACAGTAAGCTTGAACCTGAATGCACCATTTTACATTTATTTTTATTAGCATGTCTTGCGAGGAGCGTGAATTTTGTGATTTTCAGTCTTATGTTGGCTTTTTCAATGTTTCTCTTCCACCATAGTTGAGATGGATAGCCTTTCTGAACTATCCCAGCAAGGTGCCAACCATGTCAACTTCGGTCAGCAGCCGGTCCCAGGGAACACAGCCGAACAGCCTCCATCCCCTGTTCAGCTTTCTCATGGTAGTCAACCATCAGTTCGGACCCCGCTTCCAAACCTGCACCCTGGACTTGTATCTACTCCCATTAGCCCTCAGCTGGTAAATCAGCAGCTGGTAATGGCCCAGTTGCTGAACCAGCAGTATGCAGTGAACAGACTTCTAGCCCAGCAGTCCTTAAACCAACAGTACTTGAACCACCCTCCTCCTGTCAGTAGATCCATGAACAAGCCGTTGGAGCAGCAGGTCTCAACAAACACAGAGGTGTCTTCCGAAATCTACCAGTGGGTCCGTGATGAACTGAAACGAGCGGGAATCTCACAGGCAGTATTTGCACGTGTGGCTTTTAACCGAACTCAGGTCAGTCATCTTTTTTTCTTATTTTTTTTTTTAAGTCTAAGAGTCCCTTCTTTCTTTGTTTAGTAATTAGCACCTTTTAAGTCTCTCTCCTCATTTCTGCCTTGTCACTTAGCTCCTGTGAAGGAACGACGCTTCCTTGTAGGACCAGTGTCCATGTTGATACCGTAAAGAAATCTTCAGTGATTGGTTTGTGGCAATACCCGCTGTTCTTACAGACACCTTGGTTCCTTTCCAGTTGTGATGGTTTCTGAATATTTTAAACTTAATCTGCCTTGGAAAGGACATGAACAGCTCTATGCAGAACCATTCACAAAGTCACCCAAGATTGCCTTTTGTGTTGCAAAGGTATACCCGTACTGACCACATGCATGCACTGAACAACCTGTCTTCTATCACAGGTGTACCTGAGATGGTCTTTTATTCTTGTTTGCATTTACTTTTATTATTTTCTAGTGAAAGTCTTAATAATATCTTTTCCAGCTTCTGAAAAGATAAGTAAAAGATAAAAAATAAATGTGTTATTTTTAGATCATCTACTCTTTTCATGTATTTTTGTAGTTTGTTGCAAAAACAGTAGTTGCTGAGATTGCCGATGTCCACGTCAGAACATATACTTCAGCTCTGCAATGCAGAAAAAGCTAGCCCTAGCAAAGCTGATAAGTAACACTAAAATGTGTTATTTTTTACACCTGTTTTAGAAGCTAACCCTGTTATAATTTATTCTGCTCTATGAATTTAACTTAATGCCATGTTGCATGGAATTTAATCAAGCAGAAATTATGGAAGAAATGTCAGTATATCCAATGCAAATAATAAGATCTTAAAATTCTAGAAGTCTGTTTTAACAGAAAATAAAATAGGAATGTTTTTAAAAGGAAATATTTTTAAAAGACGTAGGTAAATTTGCTTTGATTTCACATTTTTAAACTTAAGGAACAAGTACTTGTCCATTGTAGAATGTAGTAAAAAAATAATAATTTGGGCTTCTCTTGAAAGGTTGATGTTTCTGCCTGCATAGCTTAGAGAATAAAAATCCTGTTTCAAAGGCACTGGTACCAGGTTTGAATCAGCATGTCATTTGTAATTGTTCTGAATTATTATTGCCTTAAAAATTTTTACATCCTCCTTTTGCTAAAAGAAAGTAGAGTCATGGTGTGAATTCTCTGTAGAGTTCTCTCTGTGTATGTCTTTCCTCTTAACAGCTGAGGAGGTTTTCAAGATCTGGGTCTTTCATATCAAATTTCATGGGATACGTGAACTCATGCAAGGATTGCTTCCGTAAGTTAGGTTCAGGCAGTGTCAGTTGTGATATTTACAAATAAGTGACATAGAGTTTCATTTAATACAATGTTTAATGTTTTAACTATTGATACTATAAAGGTTTAAAATAATAATAGTAGCTTCAAGTTATTGTGCTTTGCAGCTGCTGTCTGACATGGGCAAAAAGCCGAGCAAATAATTCAGGAAATAAATAGTTTATTAGATATTTACTTCTTTCTCAGACTTGCCAAAAAGCAGCTTGTTTTCTCTCAGCTTCCTCCCCTCTCCAAAGTCATTTGTTCATTTTTTGTCAGCTAGTTTTGCATACAGCTTTTGGTCTCTTATCATTTGTGCATGAACAGTATTTAGTACCTGAAATACAAGGACAATTGGTTCTGACTGGACGTTGAATTTATATGACACAGTATAAGAAGATGCTCTTGAGATGTGATGAATGCAATTGTAGAACCAGATTTCTAGTGCAAATACTGATTCCTGATTACTATAAATTTTTCTTACTACTGTTGTGATTTAACCCGGCAGGCAGCTAAACACCACACAGCCGTTCACTTACTCCCCCCTGGCAGTGGGACAGGGGAGAGAATTGGAAAAGAAAGAAAAAAACCTAAGATTCATGGGTTGAGGTAAAGACAGTTTAATGGGAAAGAAAAGGAAGGGAAAATAATAATAGTAGCAATAATAATAACAACGATAAAAGAATATACAAAATAAGTGATGCACAATGCAATTGCTCACCACCCGCCGACCGATGCCCAGCCAGTTCCTGAGCAGCAGCCCCGCGGCCAGCTTTCCCCCAGTTTATATACTGAGCATGATGTCATACAGTACGGAATATCCCTTTGGCTGCTTTGGGTCAGCTGTCCTGGCTGTACCCCCTCCCAGCTTCTTGTGTATCTCCAGCTATCTCAGTCAGTGGAGCATGAGAAGCTGAAAAGTCCTTGACTTAGTGTAAGCACTATTTAGCAACAACTAAAGCATCAGTGTGTTATCTACATTGTTCTCATACTAAATCCAAAACGCAGCACTATACCAGCTACTACGAAGAAAATTAACACTATCCAGGCTGAAACCAGGACAACTACAAATGTTATTAAATATTTGTTTAAAGTTCAATGCTTCCACAGATGTTGTGGTTAACCAGCTTGGTAAAATGTGTTCAAAGTGACCCAAAATTGGGAGAAAACCCCAAAATGAATCATAGAATAGAATGGAATAGAATGGTTTAGGTTGGAAGAGACCTTTAAAGGTCATCTAGTCCAGCCCCCCTGCAGTGAGCAGGGACATCCCCAACTAGATCAGGTTGCTCAGAGCCCCGGCCAACCTGACCTTGAATGTTTCCAGGGATGAGGCATCTACCACCTCTCTGGGCAACCTGTTCCAGTGTTTCACCACCCTCATTGTAATGAATTTTTTCCTTATATCCAGTCTAAATCTACCTTCCTTTAGTTTAAAACCATTACCCCTTGTCCTGCCACAACAGGCCTTGCTAAAGAGATTGCCCCCATCCTTCCTATAGTACCCCTACTATAGTACTGAAAGGCTGCAATAAGGTCTCCCAGCAGCCTTCTCTTCTCCAGGCTGAACAACCCCAACTCTCTCAGCCTTTCCTCATAGGAGAGGTGTTCCATCTCTCAGATCATCAAAATGAATGTTGAAAACAAATCCTGTGAAGAGATATGAAATATATATGTAATATATTTTGTCAATTTTCAACCAAATCTACTTGAAAAACACAGAGTAGTATCTCTGTGTCCTATAAATTGTGTTAGCTAGTCAAATTAGTATTTGCAGTTAGCTACATAAGATTTTGCAGTATTCATTATGTATTGTGGCAAATGTAGGGAACAGAAAGGAAAAATACCAGGAGCCTAGGCAATATTAGCCTCAGTGTTGCCAAGAAATATCTCAGCAAACTTTTAATACAAAGTGAAGCCCCGCTGAAATCCAGAGGAGTTTGTTGTAGGCACATTTCAGCTTTGCAAAACTGAAAATTGTTAATTATACCCACAGTAACAGCTGATGTCCAACTACAAGTACAGGTAGAGATACCTGTGATTCTTATCAGAAAGCATTTAAATTTGTTTTGCTTGCGGTACTTCAGAATTTATCTCAGGTTATTCAAGGATACATCACATTTAACTAAAATTAGGGCAGCACTTTAATAACTGATGATATTTAGATGTTATTTTCTAATATTGAGGTAATATCTTTTGTCTTCTTTTTTTTTCTTTTGGCTAGAGCAAGTGAAAATGCTTGTTTAAATTCATCTACTGTTTTCTGAGATAAAAAGCTAACTCAAGCTTACCATTGACATTTTTGAAATTGTCATAAGCATATTTGAGACGTGTCCAGGGACCATATCATACCATCAGTTTCTGAGGGCAAGAGATCTCACTGAAATCGGTTAGGAGTTCTGCGCAGAAAAACCCTGATGTCGAGATAGAGTCTCAGATGAGGGGAGAGATTTGTTTTCAGCATAAAAGTTAAGGAAGGAAGTGAACTATAAACTAAGAGTAATTTATCTTAATATTTTGGCAACAAAAATGGACTTTGATTGAATTGGCTGAAGATGTTGGCACCTCTTGTTTTACAGACTGGTGTGCTGCAATATGAATACAGAATTTGGTGGGGGTTTTCAGTGGGAAAAGGGGGTTCTACCAGCTTAGTGTGGTAATTCAATACTTGGCCCTATTTTCCAAGATTTTTTGATTTGGGGGAACAATGTTGAATAGAAATATTTCTGCTTCCTCCCAGCCCAAAGGAAAGAATTTGGTAAAATTACTTCTGAAAACTAGGGTGTCATTTTTTTTTTAAATTATCGTCTATTTGTAAGGCAGAAAAAAAACCCTCAGCCACACCTCAGAAAATTAAAAGGGTGTCCTTAATATCTTCTTGGATAACTTCCCCCCTACCCTTAACTTCATAAGGGTAGTTTTAAAAATGTGTAGTTCTCAGGAATGTGCCTTGCAAAGTTTAATCAAAGAGGAGTCCAGAAAGCTATAACTTGAATGAAAATTAGCGTCTATACAGGCACAATAGAACAATTGTTGTAGGGAGCAGAAGTGGTTTCAGAGGATGGAGCACCTCTCCACATGAGAAATTCCACAGTGGTCCTTCTAGGAAGGCTTCAGTGCACAGTGGGGTCTGAAGTGTTATTTGTCCTTCAGCAGTTGCAATTCCAGCTCACTGGCTGCGAAGAAACAGATTGAATCCTGTTAGCACCTCTTTGTAGTGCACCATGGAAAAGTTTGTTGAGTCAGGATTTGTGCTAGCAAATCCAACTTTCACCTCAAGCATGGCTACCAAATGTGTGTACCACTCTATTTGCTATGGTAATTTCAGTAAGTTGAGCTGGTTATGTTTTGGTCGCCGTTGGCCGAATTAATAAACGTGGTATTTTTTCTCACTGATGTCAGTGCACTGCGCAGCCACCTCCGCTCTCTTGACAGAGTGAGTTCAGTTTTTTCCTGCGCTTTGTTGGTCAGAAAATGGCATTTGTCATCAGCTCACTAGCCCGGGTGGCACCAAGCAGCTGTGGGGTGACGGCGCCGATGCATCGGGGCAGGCCCCCAAAGCGCGGTGCCCCGCGCCAGCCTCTGCCTCAGCCTCCCATCAGCAGAGAGGCTCAGCCTGCCCCTCCAAATTTGCAGTTAAACTGGGAGGTTCTCTACTCTGTTTTGTTCCTCTTGAGAGAGCTGGAGTGGAGCATCACCGTTTGTTCGACTGAACCACCTTCGGAGCCCTAAACAAATAAACAAACTCCTCTACCATTTCTGTCGTGCGTTTGTAAATGTAAACATGAGTCAGGAAACAGAAAGCTTGGGTTCCCACAGGCAAGTCTGACATTTGACTTAAAGGCGTAGCTTAACCTGGTGCATGGCAGGGTGACATGTACGAGCAAGGAATTGTGTTAGTCATGGTTGTGGTTGGAACTGTAACTTGGGGCTGCTTGTCTCTGTTTGTGTACGCTTTCAACCATAACATTTGCTGCATGAACTCAGTGCTGCTGTACGGAGGTGACCTCTGGGCTCCATCTTCGCAAAAGGAGGGGGAGTGCTTTTTGCTGCTTTTGCCATGTCTGACTATTGTAATTTTTCTTCTTCCCACCAGTGACAGTTTTCCATCTCAAGGTTTTTGAGCACTTCTCAGTGTTTCTGCCAGATACCTTTCTCTCCCCCTCCTTTCTACTTCACCCCCATGCTTGTTTAAAATATTAGCTGCCAGGATGCATTGCCTTTCGTTCATGTATAATGCCTTCTCTCATATATGAAAACTGTGTATTTAGGATTGTGCTCATGCTAATTCTAGGCAATTGCTATTTCAAGGGAGAACGCTTGGATGCAGTAAATGGCTCCATGTAATTTTAAAACAAAATCTAAGTTTACCCAAACCACCTTCTCAGGCACTTTTTTTTCCTTCCACTTTGTCTTTGGCACACTTTATTTTCCAGTAAAATGAAAAATGAAGATGGATTATTCAAAATTGATAACAGTAATGGACCATCATGTAATGTTTTATTGAATTTGAGTTCTGTAAATTATGTGGTAGAGAGAAATTTGCCTGCTTAAGTATAACAGAAATTGCCACTGTATTCATATAATTCTTCGTAGTGTAATTTAAGAAAAAGCACACTATCCATATCACTATTGAATAAAAGGTAAAAAGGTGCTATTACACTATCATGACAGCTCTCCTCTTGCTACTAAACGACATAGATAAATGTGTCTGCTTATAACTTACTTGGCAGGGATCCAGGCTTGTGGGTGGAGCTTGCAAATAATCTTTCACCTGGACATGGGATGGGAGCACCCTGCCACAGAGAGGGGTAGTGTTCAGGGATGTTCTGCATGTTTTGGGGAGGATTGGGCAAATTGCATTTTTCTTCTGGGAGCTTTGAAGTTCTAATCAGGCTGATAAAATCTATTTGAATCAGTGATTACGTTCAAAGAGGAGACAAACTGGGGGCCAGACAGGCAGTGTTTTTGTTCATATTGGCAGACACTTTCATTTATCTCCAGTTTTAAAGAATTCATAATTAGCTTTTGAAAGCCCTGATAATATTTATTGAACATTTTCATGCAATTAGTAATAAATTATACTTGTGATGACATGTAAACTTTTTTTCAATGGGACCTGGTAGCATTTTAAGAAAATACATTTCCAGTGCAAAAAGAATACAAGGGAGGAACAGAGAGAGGAGGACTCTGAGCAGTGTTTATAAGCTCTATGCAAAACAGCATTTAGTTTTCATGCAAGCTGAGGTACAATATCAGGAGATGACACCAAGACTTGTATCTTGGCAAACCAGTTGAAGCCTGGTAAAACAAACAGTAAATCTCTGCACATCAGCATGGGGCAGGATGTGAGAGCTGATGTTTTCTTTCTAGGATTTTCCCATTTTACATCTTGTCTAACAATCTTCAGCTGAAGTTTGGTGCTCAGAAAATTGAAACAGTAGCAATGAAGTAATATTTGAAGCAGGCAAACTGTATTGTAAGACTTTGCCTGCACCTGGTACTACACCTTTTTTTTCCATGTTATTTCCTCACAGATTCTGACCTTTAGGTTCAAAGCTCCTACAAGCAAACACCTCCTCCTTGCCTTCTCCCCACTCTCTCATCTCCCCTCCTCTCTCCACATCTGTGTCCTCTGCTCTGCTCCGCTCCCAGCTCATGCAAAGAGTCATGGCAGTGATGGGGGAAGGAAAGGGAAATGAATACTTAATGGCATTTCTAATCACCAAGAGGTGTCCTGCAGCAATGGTTATACTGACAAACCCAGGAAAAATACAAAAAACAATTTTCTTTGTTTACTTATTTCACTGATGGGGGAAAAGTTATGGAAAAACCCTAGCCTTTTCTGCTTTTTTTAGCTGCCCAATATGTGGCAAAGGCTTACGAGCAAATATTTTCTATTACAGGCTAAAGTATTTTTCAAGGACATTTCCTGTGGCTGACAGTGGGCTGGCTGTTAGTAAGGAGTCTCCTCTCCTCCCAGTGATCAGTCCACTTGAGTTTAATTTTTCATTCTTCTTTTCAGTCCTGGTGCGGTTGTTTTCAGCACAGTAACAGTCAGAAATCACATGTGTTTACACCTCCGTCATACATCCTGTGCTCTGCAGACAGCTTTGCCTTGTCTCCAGCGGTACAAAACCTTTTTTTGCCTCCCTTGGAGGATGGGTTGTGTAACCGTACCACTGACAAAAAATAGTGTGAGTTTGAGTACTTAGAAGTAGAAAAAAAAAAAGGTAGACAAGAATTTAATTTCCATATTTGCTAATAAGTACATTTATTATTAGACTAATCACTATGAAAAATTTTGAAACTTATATTTCACCCAAATGCCACTTTTGTCTGTAACTCATTTATTTACCTTCTGAGTAGTTTCTGCCTGGATACCAGAAAAGAGGAGGAATGAAGAATAGTGGTAAGAAAGTATTCCCCAGGATTTTTTTTTTTTTAAGTCCTCCTCCAAATTATTTTTCATGCTTAGTGCTGGAAAGACCATTTGTGTTTTCCATCCCATTTCCTTCCTGTGTGTGCAGGCACATGAGGACCACACTGGCCCTGGTGTAGTGGTTAGCACCTCCATCCTCATTGTCCCTGAGAGATGGGTAGGACCTTTGCGAGAGGTGACAACTTCCATAGGTGCCGTGAGCATCAGACTTCCCTGCAGAGGTGGCAGGAGCTGATGCTTGGGCCGTAGCTTTCTGCAGCACTCCCTTAGGAATGGATAACTTCAGTTAGGAGTGCCTCTCTCAATTTTAGGGTTTTTATTGCCCTCTTTCTGCCTTCCCCCTCCCTTCACCCCTCCATTATCCCAAATAACTTACAACAGTTCTTTAGGAAAAGAAACATTGGGTTGTGTTACTTATTTAAAATCACATCCATGTTCCCTTGCTACACTAGAAATAACAGCCTGCCATACCAACCCTCTCCATGTCCCAGCATGGCAACAGCATTTATTCTAAAAAGAAGTTCACATTTGCTTTTGCAAAAGTCAGTTTTCTTATCACCACCTTGTTACTTCAAGACAGTAGAGCATTTTGTATGCCTGACATATTTAAAAGGAGAATGTGGCAGGGGGGAGATTTGAAGAACCTGTTGATATTGAAGTTGTAGTTGCACTCACAGGTTCATAAATATTTCATCTTTTAGAGTAATTAGGTGTCCCAGACCGCCAGGCCTGCTCCATTGCTGAGAACTGAGATGAAATGGTTATGTAGGAAACCTGGTGTGGTCTGTACAAGCTGCTGGCAGCATGCTATCATCTGCAGCCTGCCCATCTCTGGCTCGCTGCTGAGGATGCCCTGTATGCAGTTTTCCTCTCATTCCCCAGTGCTCGCTTTTGTCTGTCCTTGCTGGACTCTGAAAGCGGTCAAAGGACAACAATGGTAAATGGACTTAGGAAACGGGACCTGCACAGCAGGTGCTCAAATAAATTGCCCAGGCAATGGACTGGGTGAGGATTAGGGTTGTCCTGATGAGGAGAGGGGGAGGTTTCCCCAGTGGGAGGAGGAGAAAGGTGAAAGAGGGAGATCATCCAACAGTGAGTTTCCTCACTTGTTTTTAAACTCCAATATACAACTCTCAAAACAAAATATCGACTGATAAAAACTATGGACCTGTGTCAGTTAGGCAGTACTTTAGGAACGTGATGAGTTCATGGTCTCAGATTAGTTGTGAAATATCACTTCCTTTCAAAAAGTTAAGGTGCTAGAAATGTGGAAAGCTATTTCTTTAGGTTGGCTATGCATTTTGTCTGGGAAGCCTGAGAACACCCCAGTGTCGTGCCTCTGGACTATCTGTATTTCAGTTATTCTTAACATCTTGTGATTGTCTGGCGACTGTGAAAGATTTCATGGCAAGTTAAGCCAGTAAAAGGAAGGAGACCTATTAGGCAGATTCAGTTTATGTTGTATGTAAAACAGATGCTTAATAAAATTAAGGGTACAACTGAGGCTCTCTTCTCTGCTACCTAAATTGCCATTAATATATTCCTATGTGGAGTGAATAGTGCATTTGCTGCTCTCGTTCTCAGCCCAGTGGAAAGAAGAAAGAGGACTGATAAGCAGTGGCTTTGCAGAACATGGTTTTACAGGTGCTCACCTAGGCTAACTCTCCAGCGTATTTTTTTCTCCTTCCTCCCTATAGGGCTTGCTCTCAGAAATCCTCCGAAAAGAAGAGGATCCCAAGACTGCCTCGCAGTCCTTACTGGTAAACCTTCGGGCTATGCAGAACTTCTTGCAGCTGCCAGAAGCCGAACGAGATCGAATTTACCAGGATGAAAGGGAAAGGAGCTTGAACGCAGCCTCTGCAATGGGCCCTGCACCTCTCATAAGCACACCGCCTAGCCGGCCTCCACAAGTAAACCACTCTCTCTGTCTTCTACATTTGCTCGTTGTGCTTTCTCACTGTCCTGCTGGGTGATACCTTTCTTAAAAAGAAGAAAGCTTTTACTGTTGCATTTTTTAAACGTTCGTAGAATCATTATTTGCAGTGCATATCACAAATTAAATTTAAGAAATATAATGGATGATAGTAGCAGTTTATTACTACCTATTTTCTAGTTTTAAGATAAATTCTATCCATTATGGCCCCTACAGAGTTTTTTGCTCATTTTATTGATACGAGCTTTACTGGGCCTGGAACATGTTGGCTTTTAGCTGTCTTTCTCTCCTATAATTCTCCGGTGTGTTTTTAATGTTAGAGGTTCAAATAGAGATTTTGAAGGATTTGAACCACTAAACTGAGTGGGAATGAAAACAGAAGTCTGAGTACATCGTATTGCCTTAAAAATTATCTTCCAGAAAATGAACAGGTAAAAACTAAAGGGATGGGGGAAAGAAGACTCCATCCCAAAATGCTGGGCACACTTTCACCAAGTTGAGCTACTGACAACTGGATAACATAACCGTCTTGTTATATCCATCGGTCTGAAAGATTGGGATATGTTCATTAAAGCTTCATTTAGTATTTGTTCAGATGAAACTCCTATTAATTTCTGTAAAATCTAGTGGGACTATTGGTTTAACTCTCTCGAATTTATAAAGTTTGGTAGAGTGGGATCCAGAAATTCAATGGCGTAGTCCTTGTGTCAGGGAAACTGACGCTGGTGTTAGGGTACATGAGAAATATAGGTGTAAACCATAGGAATGCATAGGATTTCCACAAAGAAATAACATGATTGTGAATGAAACACTCCAAAAAACAGCATACCTTTCTGAAATACTCTGCTTTGCTGTGGCTCAAGATTGTACCTACACAAGGACAAAACAAACTGATCTACAAATATGTGGGAATCATGCAGTATACGCAGTCCAGATTTGCTACACAAGGCAAGGCTTTGGGATTGTGGGAATTTTGTGATGGTTGAGTATATAAACACAGAGCAGTTTTTTACTAACCAGGCTCAGACTATATTCCTTACCCATTCTGAATGCTATAAATTCCTTCAGGTTATTTTTCTAATTTTCCTGCAGCTAATGGATGCTAAGGACCACAGTGAAGTAACAAATAACAAAACTGTAGGAAAAGGGAGGATAGAAGATCACTTTGACCTGCTGCAGTACTTTTCACAAGAAGAGAGAAAATTTTTAGCAGAAAGAACAGACTGTGCTAATGGTCTAGTTTTGTTATCATTAACTGAGTTTAGTCTGTGAAATCCACTACAGATGTTCTTCAAGATAAAGGATGAGAATCTATTTACATAGTAATGCTTTAGTGGGAAATAGTTAAATATAGATAACTGTGTTTAAAATAACGTTTGAGTTTGTTTTAATATCTGTACCTGCTCCCACAGCCCAGGTAATTCAGAGCAAAGGCTAACCCTCCTTCTTAACTTATCTCTTTCTGCCAAGGTAATGTCTCACTCTGTCTCAAGTGGTCTTGGGCAATTTCACAGCTAAAGAACAGAGTTAATTACAGGAATTTCGAGAAGGAAGTCGAGTCAGAGGTAGTCCTTGTATTGGTTTTAATTCACACTTTAAACTGTATAAATCCCTTGCAGACAGAAAGAAAGTGAGATTTAGGGGTTTTCTTAACTGACAAAACATACTGTAAGTCCAAATTTAGGGGTCGGAGCAGGGGGATCTATCTGTCTTTACTGTGTTCTTGTTCATAATTACATTTCATTTTTCTAGTGGGACTCAGGAGTATAGTTAACCTAATCACAACAGTTCAAAGTGGAAACAGCATAATGTTCTGTTTTGATCCTTTTCAGACTGAAAACAGGTTAACAAGGAAACCTTACAGACTAATACTTCAGGTTTCCAGAACAAAACAGTTATTTTTCTAGTTGTTGCATAGCTCTCTGTCATTCAGCAAAACATATGCACTTTACCTAGTGGATGAACCGAGGATGTAGAAGCCTCTGAGTTGGGATTCTGTGTGACCTTTTTACATGTTGCCAGAATTACCCACCTATAAACACGTGTGGCTCTTGCCACCTGCTACTAAGTGTGAGCCCTAAGTTTGAAAATTGAAATATCCGTGTTGGTAACATAAGTAAAATGCTTAATGCTACAAATAATAATGAAATTATTCTAGTTGTTGCACTGGCAACTCTAACTTTACAAATCAGGGCAGAAATAAATTATAGTTAGGATACTGCAAAATTACTAATGCAAGCCAGTACTCTGATACAGCCCCCCCCCCCCCAAATGTCCACAGTTTATTAAATATTTGGTACTAAGGAAATAAAACCACTAGCATCCTTACTACTAAATCTATTACATGAAAATATTTAAAGTTCACTATACAGGAATACAGCATAATATTTTTCTAGCTTAGCTGTGAGCTTCTTGGATAACTATTGGAAGACAAAACAGACCGTTTATCCTGACAACAGAATTTACGCAAGAGCCAACATATTTAATATTAAAACTTTAGACCAGTGTAACATTTGAAACAATTAAACTATGAAACCATGAAAAATGGGAGCTAATATGCCACACATGAAGGTTTATTTTGCAATTGCAAGTTATCAGTTTCAGAAGGATGTGAAAATAAACATCCTGAAAAGGATCTATTTTGCATTTTTTTGTTGCCAACTGGTGGCCAGACAGTGGAGCAGACTTAACCATTTAGAAGCTGAGCTTGTTCTGTGTGAATTTTGCATACTGTTGCATGCAAAAACAGAAAGCGTGACCTTGGAGGTCTGGTAGGATAGTAGGAACTCACCAGGCATAAACCCTGATGCCTGAGTTAGAAGAAACTGGTTTGAATTTATCTCATTTTTACAGCATTCTTACTAGTTGCTACTTGAGCTAATGTATCTGGATAGTTTCCAATTCTTTTCTGAAATCCTTTAAGAAGCTGTTTGTCCCCCTTACTTCTCCCTTTCTCTCTGACTTAAACAAAAAAGCAAAATCTTACTTTTTTTTTTTTTAAATTGAAATCATTAGCCTCTAATGCATGAGCTTTTGGGATACATGTATAGCCCTCTAAGCTGGTCAAGTTGTAAAAGTCTGCTACTATCTTCCACACTGGTGGACTGAGCATGAGGAGGTGGCGTACACAATAATTTTTCCCTTGGATGTTGTTCATCTTGCCACCTTCTGGGGCAGAAACCTGTCTGCCAGGCTCTTTCCTGGGGCAGTGGAGTTTATAAATATTAGCATCTCCATCAGGTAGGTACTGCATGGGGACATAGTTTAACCTCTCCAACGTAGAAGGAAGGAAAAGAGGTCCTTTCTTCTTCTATTTCTTTTATTATTTTTTTTTTTTCCCTCTTCAGCATCTTCATCTTGTAGATCACCCCACAGAGGTCCTTTCTGGGTATCCCTAAATCAAGTTCAGAGGATGACTCTGTTACACATTGTGTGGGAACGAGAGGACGTGGGGATACTTCAGAGGACGCTGAGTGTTGAGCTATGTTCAGGGTGGATGGAGCTCCCCAGGGAGGTGCTAGGGATTGCCTCTCTCTCTCATCGGGACAGTTCGGGGCGTGGGGGGAAGTGGACTCCCTCCTCCTTAGTACAACCTGGGGGGAGGATGGAGACAGGTGACCAAATCAGATTTTCTTTTCCAAAATATTCTGATTAAAGCTTATTAGCCAGCCTGCAGTTATGAACATGTCCTTCTCAGGACAAGTAATCTCCATTTCAGCAGAGCTGAGGAAGAAATCCTTCTCGCCAGCTGTACTCCCCAAAGAAAATTTGTGCTAACTCTTGGGGCCCATCATCATCCTGTGTAAAAACAGAGTACATGTAACGTCAAGAGCAGAATATAATTTTAACAAGGCAATGTTTTAAGAAGTATCCACAAATCTTACATGAGTCATGGTTCTGCGTACTCAGTTGACAAAAATCTTCATTTTCATAAATACAATCCTGGCCTCCCTCTGACTACAGACCAATTACAGTTCCTTTACTCTAAAGCAATTTCAGCTTGGATCCCAGAGATAGGATGTCATTCTTGAAAGACTGGTCTTGAGGAGAACACTGCTTTGCTGGTGTTTGAGGACCAACGAAGCTCCACTGCAAGGAACTCTAGATAACACCAGCTCCTGTGAAACTTGACAGTGGAGCCTTGGAGTTCAAACACACACGTGCGCCATACGTCACCACCAGCAAAATTTTTATTCTTAAGTCTGCAAAATTTGAGATTTAGGTTGATAGTCTTTGTGCCAAGCTGCATTTTAACTAAAGTAAAAATGAACAAAATAATAAATGCAACCCTCTCACCCCCCCGCGAAAACCACCATGGAGGAGAGTTAATGGAAACCCTGACACTTAACTATAACTGCACTTCCAGGCGCCACTGTAATAATGGAGTAGTAAACCTTGTCCTGATAAAAGCTGTTCTGAAAGCAACAGCATTTATTGTACCTCCTGTGCTATTTGCAGAGCAGAACTGAAAAGTAGTTTGTTTTGCCTGGAATGAACTACTTTATGAATTTTAATGTACGATGTAATATTAAAAGCTAAACCAGGATTAAAGAAGATTTTTGTTCCCAAGCTAAAACAGTACTTATGAGAATGTGTTATAAAAATTTTTTTGTTTCAGTTTCGATGGGGAAGAAGTGAGCTTCCATGTTTGTGAAAACCTCTTCAGATTGGTTTTTCCTTCTATAACAACCTGTCCTTTGTTTAGGAAAATTGAACTAATCCAGAACTTTTTACTACTGTAATCAGTCTTATTTGATGAGAAGATATATGTCTGGGCAGGCCAAGAGGGGATGCATGTGTTTTTTTTTTTCCCCAAGTCTTCCTAAATGACTAAATTGATTGGTGATAGGAAGATGTCCAAACGAGTTTGTGAGTCTCAGTGTGTTATGTTTGTAAAATAATGCTCCCCTGTTCAGTTAGTGTTTGCAAAATTTTGTTACTGTAAAAAAAAAAATTTAGCTGATCTGTGGTTTCTTTTCTAAACAGAAAATGTGGCTATAAGTGTGGGTGGGGTGAGAGGTTGTGCTTAAGTGTGGATAAGATGAGAGATTATGTTTTGTTTTGTTTTTCTCTCCAAAATGAATGCTTTTTCCACCTCCTCTCCCAAGTCCTGGAGTTGCACTGTTGGGGGCTTTTTTGTTTTCTGTTGGGTTTTTTTTTGAGGAGGAGGGTGTTTTTTCAACCCAGCTTCAAACAGCCTCTGTCTTGAACTCAATTCTAAATTCAACACAACAGCTTAGATGCTTTCTATGTATAAATTACGAAACAGTTTTATGTATGGATATTCTCCAAGAGGTTAATTAGCATTATTGCATGGAGTTCATCAGACCAGAGCAGACCAATGGTCCATCTAGTCCAGCCACTGTCTGTGCCTGATCTTTGAAGAGAAATTGTTAAGAGGCGGGGGAAGAATTTTTATACTTGGCCAATGATGTAAATTGGAGAGGGAGAGGATATGGCTGTGAGCAACATCTCCTGATAATCCCTGAAAACATCATTTTATGACTTTAAGACTTTCATTGTCCTGAAGCTCTTTGGGCTAATATGGCATTTTGATGCAAATATTAGTGTATTCTGTTGTTCATTACCTAATTCAATATCGACAGCAATAGGAGTCTTTTTTTTTTTTTTTTTAATTTCAGTGATGTATTAGATGCTGTTGAGTTTGTTGTACCTGTGTAAAGATAGATGTGATTTGCCAACCAGAATGAGGATTTTCAGTAATTCACCTGGGTTAAGTGTATATCCATATTAAATTGGGCATTGAAAAGTGTGGACCAAGACGCATAATTTAAATTACGTCTCCAGCGTGGTGTGTGAGTCTTGTTTTTTGATGATCTGGGTGTTCACAGCTCAGTTAAGTGGTCTATGAAGTGCTGCTGCAACATGAAGGTGTCTTTTGAAGCTGAATAGCAATGAAAAAGGCAGTGTGCTTACAGAAAAGAGGCATTTTGATCAGGATCACAAGCAAAAAGTGTTTGCTTCCCAAAAGATACCGTGGACTTGTGTATCCTAGCTGAACACCTTTGTCTTCTCATCCTCCCCTCAGGACCCTCAAGGATTAGTTAAGTTAGAAATATTTCTTTGGGAAGGACTGAAATAACTTTGCCAAAATTTAAACCCAAGGTCCAAGAAGGTGTGTTGACAAAGCCATCACTTTTTTATTTTCTAATTTAGCCTAACCCGATTTTTACATGCCAGCAGAGAAGCCTGTCTCCAGTTGTATATTTAACATCCCCATTGGTTGCCAGTTACCATTTAGTGAATCCTTTTCCATTTAAAGGTTATAAAATTGCCACCAATTTTGTAATTCTCAAATGATTTCACTGTATGTTGTTCAGGAGATGCACCTGCTTTTGCGGCCCCATGCTGATTTGCCCAGTGTGAGGCATGCATTTTCCCACTCTGCGATGGCAAGAAGGGAGGTTCGTGGTGCTGCTTCTCATGCTGCCCACTGCCAGGTGCCTCAAAGGTTTCTGAGCAGCCATTGGCCCAGGCTTGGCCATTCTCTACTGCAGTGTCACATGTAAAATGTCACACTGCGGAAAAGGAAACACCTCATTCTCCAGGTCATGGCTGCAAAGTGCCAGTTGTTTTCAGATGAAAGCAAATCACATGACAAACTGTATGCCACATTCTGGGTTTTTTCTTCATTTCCCTTTTCATTTAGGACTCCTGCCTTCAGACACCAGGAAGTGTTAATGCCTGCCAGAAAGTTGCAGGTGGAAATGTGTGTGGACACCTTGATCTTGCTGGGGTTTCACCCCTTGCAGCTAATGGTCATGTGTTAGCACAGCTCCTGAAAAGCCTGATAGACAAATCAGGCTCAGCAAAAGTGGCATGCACTCCCAGTTTCTGGGCTAGATTATTTTCTCTTAAAAGCACTATGGAGGATAGTTAGCACAAATTGAGCGTGACATTTCTAGGAAAAAATGGGCTTGATGATTTGCCTAAGTACGTCTCTCACCCAAACCCTTTGACTCTCGTATCATGAGACCTGTGATATATGAAAACTCATAGAGAGTGAGATTAGAAGATGAATTATCATGTCATGATTTCCTTTTGAACCTCAAGGGACTTTAGAGCACAGGAAGATGCTGACTTGCACTGGATTAAACTGATAGTGAAAGTGTGGTTTTAGACACATACTTAAGAGTAGGCTGAATCACCATCTGGAAGTGCCAAGCTCTGTCCATTAGATTTAGAGGTAGCCTGAATGAGTAACTTAGACTAGACATGTAACTTCTGAATGGCTAAACTAATTCAGCTCTCAACAACCTCAGGATGAACCAGTAGGTTTGAATCAAAATCTAAAGGTTTGATTTTGCATCATCACCTTGTGGGTTCTTGGCAGAAATCCAGTCTTTTCTTTCCTCTGGTCCACTTTAGGATTAGTGGTCCATTAGGTCCACTAATCATGGGCAAGCATTGCAAGAGTAGCTGCTAAAGAAAGACATTATCCTTAACTATTGAGAATATTGTGGGATAAGCTGAGTACCTGCTGATTTTTTGTACCTCTCAACTGATATTGCAGAAACTGCACTGTAACCTTGGTGGGAAGATTCTTGGTGTTGAAACATCACTTCCATAATTTCCAGAGGATGAAGGAAAGGATAGTCTTCTGCACATCATTTTGCTACTGATGTATTTTTTGTTGTTTCCCTTAATGCTGCAGATGCAGCATAGAGGTGGTAGTGTAATCATTCTGTCTTGTTTTCATGTTATTTTTTTTTAACCTGGACTGCAAGAAGAATAAATATTTGATGTGTGTAAGTGAAATACAGCTAGAGTAAATAGTTTTAAGAAAGTCCTATCCTGATTTCATGAATGAGTGGTTAAAATATGCATTATTCTAAATTATCACTTTCTTAGAAATAGCTTAAGAATTAAACTGATAAGATAATATTTTAAAAAGTTAAATCTAAAGCCACAACTTTTCTACATTATCATGCATTTGAGTGTACTGGACATAAGGCATGAAGCAAGATATATCTGTCAGGTTTCTATTTCATTCGAGATTCTTTTATGCTGCGCTTACATTTTTCACTTAATTTGCGTGGGGCAAAGAAATCATGTCAGGATTCACAAGTCTGTACAAGACTGACAGGTTTCCACCTAATTTGTTTTATGACATTGAAATTCACAGTGGTCAGTTAATGATAACTCACATTTCAGAGGCACTCACCTGTAACAATATGCTGAATTTTCTTGTTTCCCAGTTGTCTGATCCACGGATAACTTATAATGTTAAGTCTCTGAAAAGCTGAAAGATTATCAGAGCAAGATTGAATAAAAGGAATAAAATGGAAAGGGGAGCTACTTGGGGAGGGAAAGAGAGGAAAGTAACTTTTTCATAATGAAAAATGTCTCATAAAATATATTTTCTAGGTCAAAACTGCTACTATTGCTACAGAGAGGAATGGAAAAGCAGAAAATAATTCCATGAACATTAATGCTTCCATTTACGATGAGATTCAGCAGGAAATGAAGAGAGCTAAGGTGTCTCAAGCACTGTTTGCAAAGGTTGCGGCAACCAAAAGCCAGGTAAAGTTCCCAGGGCGCAACGGCCTCCCTGTCCTGTATTATTTGCCGGCCCCAGTTTTGGTCTGTTTCTCTGTGAGTTACAATGAGTGGCCCGGTTAGCACACCAGCCCGGTAACACAACTCAGGGCTCCTTGCTGAGTCCAAAGGTAACCTCTGGTTACCCTTGACCAGGCAGGGTTGAGAAGCAGCTTCCTGAGATGCATCCCTCCCTCTTCCCTGCCAGTGAGGTGCCTTTGCTGTGCACCCGTGGGTCTTGCATGGCTCAGAAGGCATCAGGTTCATCAGTTCTTAGCTGACATGGATGTGGCAAAAGCTGTGGGCGAGCTCTATGTATTGCTGCTGAATTCATCTCAAGGCTTTGGTGTTTTGCAATTACATGTGCTGTAACGAGGAATGCTGGGATTCTGTTTTTTGCGAAAATATTTAGTCAGACCCACTGGTGAGGCTGTGCATGGGAGGCGGGGCAGCACTGTCCATGTCAAAAACAAAAAACAGCCCCAATAAATTACAGTTATACAAGTTACATCTGAGAAAACATGTATGAGCTTTGTGGAATACAAGGGCTGCTTGATTACCTGTGCGTGTGCATATTTATATATTGCATATTCAGTTTTAAGGCTTTGTTGTGTGGCTTCCTATTCTGTTTTCTTCAACTGAAGAATTTCTGTCAAGTTTAGTGGCAAGAGAGGGAAATCAGCAAGCACTTGTAGGGTGTGATTATCATAAGTGACATGACTTCTGAGAAAGATCACCAAAGTATGCAAAAGCATTGATTTAAGTGAGAATGTACTCAAGAAGTAAAGGAAAAACATACAGAAAAATGGGAAAGACTAGAACCATGGTTATGCCAGTGCTTGAAAGAAATGGTAAAGGCACCAATGCTTGCAATGTTGAATTTTCACGTTAGATTAAATGTTAAGTCCACTTAGTCACTGTACCTTTACTTTTCTAAAATTGCTTCATAGAAAAATACAGCATCTTCCTGGGAAAGCTGATAACGATCGGTTAGACCAATGTTTCTTGGGCCGTCAGCATTTTAGTGCTGGTTTTCTTTTCATCAGTCTAACTTTTGATTTCTGTGTTGTTCACATTTTGGAGTTTACTCCATTTCATTGTACAAAAAGGATGTTGTCTCTTAAGTTATATGCTGTAAGGAGCATTTAAAGGGATATTTTGGAAATGTTATATCAAAATGATTAAACTCAAGCTGTGGACTGTAAAAATTATAGCTTTATAGGCCACATGCCTGCCTACCCTTCAATCACTGTCAAAGTGATAATTTCTACAATAATATGTTTCTTTTACTGTTGGATTCTAAACACCAAGTGCTGTTTAAACATTAAACTGAATTGTTTATGTTAGTGCTGTACTCTGTGTCATACATCAGGCCACTATAATATCTCATGGAATGTAAAAATTCTGTCATGAATCATGGCTTGTATATCGGAAATTACTGTAATTTTGATTGGAAATTACAGGGCTCTTGAAATGTTTCTAATTATGATAGAATGTTACAGCAGCTTCCAACCTGTGTGCTCCTCAGATGTCTTTATTTACATGTCAAGACTCGGGGTTAGAGAACTGTCCATTTTCTACACCTTCCCCTTTCCATTGCAGTTCTCTGCAAAACTAAGGTATGAAGCCAATCTGTCAGTCCACGTAATTTTGATCTGGTCTGATTTGTGTGATAGTGTGTTTATTTAAGTGTGTAGTCTTAAAATTTCTAGGTGGGACAGCTCTTCCAATGCTGACTTTAAAAGGGACGGGTAATCAATATGAAGCACAAAAGCTTCCAGAGCATGTGGTGCAGGTTTTTTTAGAGGATTGGTATAAAATTTAGATTCCTGTACAAACTTTGCTACCAAGTGTAGAAAAAAAAAATCACCAAACATAGAGTTCTTTTCCCTTTTGTTATGGAGATTATGCCTGTATTCTGAGAGGTTGTTTTTCTTGCATATTCAAGCAATGTAATGTTAATTTATGTATTAAGCAAGCTTTCAGGTCTGTAGTTAGCCAAAGTGCCATTTGTAGTAGAAAGCTGCTTCACAGAAGTAACCTCCTAGGTAAACTGAATGTGTTGGGTCTTCTCTACCCAGTTGACTATTAGTCAGCCAATCAATAAGTTTTAAGTATGTAGCAAAGCCACATTATATTAAAGGAGATATCTGTCTTGTAAAAATTCTGCATTGGAGCTTGTCAGCGGTACAGACAGTTATCTCCTGGGGCAGAGTCTCTCTTGCACAAAAAAGAGGCTTGTTCAGACATATTCTTTAAGAGAACCTCTCTTGAGAGAGGTGCACTGGTTTTTTTTTTTTTCATTTGGGGATATTAGTTTCCCACTCAGAACTGGAAATCCTGGGATAATCGCTTCCAGTTATAGTGGAAAGTCTGGAGGATGCATATTAGAAAATGATGAGATGGTTAACAGTTTTGTTTTTAAACATCACAAAAATTGAACGTTGCTGCTTTTATCTTATTTTGGATATAAAAACTTGATTAACTGCTGAGTGTAGTCTGGAGCTATAGTACAAACCAGTATGTGACCTAAAGCAGCTCTGCCAGTGGACAAAGATAGTTGTTTGCTGGAGGGCCTTTCTATTTATTTTCTTTTTTAAGGAACTGATTTGGGTCAACATTAGATTGGGTGTTGAAGCAGCCAGCACCTGCAAGGTGGCTGAGCTTGCCTGAGCCAGGACACTGCAGAAAACATTCTGCTGACTAGAGCACTTTGTACAGAAGAGCTATTAAATGATGCGCTACAGAAGTTTCTATTTAGGTAGTGCCGAGGTGAAGAACGAGCATCTTCCCTTGCGCTGTGTTAGTGCCTCTGGCAAGAGTTACCTGATTGACAGAGGACCGCATACGGACCTGATGCTCAACAAACCAGCTGGCTACACGGCCTCAGTGCAGCAGGGGTCATAGCGCAGGGCAAGGAAGGGGTGATGGGAGCAGGAAGAGATTGCAGTGACATTAGTGAGACCGTGCTCTGGCTTAGGTGAGTGATGATTTATGTACTTGTAGTTTCATGGTGCTCTTTCCTGGCAGCTTGTTGGCTTTCCCAAAGAAAAGGGACTATCTGGCACATGGGTTTGAATGAGTCTGGGGACTTAGGTAGAAGATTCCTTCAAATGTTTAATTCTTTTCCCATATAGGAATGTATGCATTCTGTATATTTTTAAAATTTCTATGTTTTTAAATATTGATATATTATCTGCAGAATAAATTCAAAATCTATTTAATTCAAAATATATACTTTAAAAGTTACTATGGTTATAGTGAGGAGCTGGGGAAGATATTATAATTCAAATTGCTTGAATACATCATATCTTTGGGGAGTTTTAGAACTGTAGTTGGCAAAACACCTAACATCAGTATTTAAAATCTTACATTTTTATTGCAAGTTGTCTGCCTAATAGGTCTACATATTTTTCTGTTAGGTTATGTTGAAAAGAGAGCTTTAGAAAAATACATGCAAACGGAAGGCAGAAAGATTTACCAAGGGCTTTGTGTCTGCTCCCAGATTGTTGGTTTTTGGTGGTAGAACTGCAATACTAACAATATTGTCTACTAAAATTTAATCAGCACACCTGAATAAGTCAAAATGAAAAGAATCCACACATATATAAATTTGTGTGGTATGCGTTACTTTTATAATTTAATCGTATTGGGTTTTTATTAAATTTATAACCTGACAGTCTGATTCAAGTAATTATGAAAGCACATTCTTAATTTTGTTATTTCAAACAAAAAAAAGTTGATTTGTGTAATGATCATTAAGGCATCATGGTTCAGTAACTGTGCATTGGTTACAGTGTTTTCATGTGGGAGCCAGGGATGAATTTTTTTCTTGATGGTGACAGATGCTGAAATCTAATTTTATTCCATAAAAACAAACAAACAAACAAACAAAAAACCTCCAAACCTAAGAGCCCCGAGAGATCAGGCAAGTAGAGACTTGTAGTGCTCCTGTATGTTTGCTGTATTTGAGAAGTTACATGTATGTTAATGGCTTATCCTGAAAAGCTGTGGCCTGCACATGCTAGTATGAAGTAGGGAAGAAAGCAAAACTTTGCTGAAAATCAGCTTACGTTGCTAAAGCTTTCTTACATTTAGGAAATTACAGTTTGCAAAAACTGAAGTAATATCAACTTCCGTACCTCTGAGAGTCCCATGTGCTACAGTATAAGACCACTAGCCTGCATTATTATACCTAAATAATACCTAAATCAAAATGTCCATGTGTTGAAGGCGAGACACTTGGCTCTCGCAGAATCATGCTGCAATTTTAATTTTTGTATAAAACTAATGGAGTACTACGCATACCTCCAGAAACCTCATCTAATTACGGAGAGTTTTGACCCGTTACTTCTGAGCTGTTGCAGCGTGTTGCCCAATTTCCTGTCCTTCTGTCCCTGTCTTTCACTTTGGTTAGGCAGTTAGCCCCTTGGAAATGAGTAGTTTTGCATGCAAAGCATGGAGGTAAAATAAGTGGTTCAGACCATGCTAGAGACTCCATCCTAAGCTATCAGGCAAGTATTTTGCGCAGTGGCATTTTATTAGAAGTGTTCAACTTTTTGCCTTAGTACACACCTGGAGAATCCTCCTCCAAAAGGCTGTATGGGGAGGCGCACCGGGTAGGCATTAGGCAGAGCATCTAACACTCATGAGTAGATGGGAAGGAGTTAAATGGGAAGGGAATACTAAACATTGGCACTAAAATTGCTTTTGGCATGCAAATACCATGCTTTTCCTGACATAAATATTTTCAGAATAGGCCATTAGAGTTCAGGTATATAAAACCCTGCTTTTACTGGAAATTTTAATGTTGTAGTAAACCCAGAGATTTATAGTGAAAAATTGATGTCTGTTATCTCACTTTTATCTTTTTAACCAGCAGTTTTATAAATGCTATATCTTTGATCTGGCTTTTTCCATCTAGAGACTAAGCTATATACTCTAATAGGAAAGTCATTTTTAAACAGCTTCCCACACTGAACAAGCACGGTATTGTGGATCTGGCACGAAGATGTAACATGCCATTACCGCAGATATAGAACGATCTATTCAACTATTTTGCAGCAGGGGGAAAAGAAACCTTTTTATCACCAAGAGTAACCCCTCTGGTAACAATGTGGCTTTAAGAGGGGGGTCTTGAAATTTATTTCCTAAGCTGTTTCCTTGGGGCGCTGCACCTCGGGCTGCCCTGGCAGGATCCAGCCTGGGGGGCAGGAGGGGGCTTGGTCCTTCACCCGTCACCCCACTCTCCGTCAAGTTGTCTCCCGCCTTTGTCTCCCTCAGAGCAGCTGAGTCACTTCCTGGGTTTAAATCTTGGCTTTAAAACCTTCTTCCCCCCCCCCCGCCTCGGTGTACAATGGATTCTCTGTGGAGCAGGGAGGGATACTGCACGGGGAGACACGAAGTGGAAACAAAACATGCACTGAGGGCTGCCGTCATTTCATGTGTCCACCTGGAAATAAACTCCTCGCCCTCATGGGAAGGCGAGATACAGTAGCTAGAAAACGTTAGCAGCAGGAGTACACCACACAACAGCCTCTAGATTTTTTTTAATCATATTTATTATTTATTTATTTTCCTCCCCCCGCCACTCGGGGGTGATTGCTCTGGCAGTTGAAGAGGTGCCATGAGCAGCAGGAGTGGGACGGGATCGGGTGTCAGCGGGGATGGGAGAGGAAGAGTGTGAACTGAAAAAGCAAGATGGGCTTCTGTGTGTGATCAAGAATTGCCCCATAAAGCGGTGTGTCATTCAGTGAAACTGTGAAACTTGGCAGATAAAGATGATTTGTTTCTTTCACAAAATATCGTGTTGCAGAGTCATAGAGTGTTCTGTCTCGCCCGGGTCGGAGGGAAGGAGATTTTTGGGTTTCTATTGCGGGAACAAAATGAACACTTAGAGCACTCCAGGTCCTTCTTCTCCCCGTGTCTTAATTTCTTTTACATCTCTTCACAGAAATAAAGGTTAAAGCCTCAGGAAATTTCCTTAGAAATTTTTTTTTATATTCTTTCTCAGAAAGGAGGTAGAAAAATTGAGTTCATTTAACTCACTTATTACTCGATCTGGGTAGACCTGGAGAAGGGCCAGCATTGATCATGGCTGTATCCCACATTATTGGTATGACCTTGGTGGAGTGGGTTGACATCAGTGAGCCTTGGGTTCCCACTAGTAAAAAGTAGACAGCAACTTCTTGAATCAACAAAGATGCACTGAAGAGAAACTGCCTTAAAATCTCTGAGGTGGTTCATATCAGTGTGCAATTGCCCACGGAAATCTGCACAGAGGGAAAAAAAAAAAGGCATTAAAAACTGAAATAGTTCAAGCCAAAGAAAAAAGGTACAGAATGGAAAATACTTAACTGGTAAGAGGATTATATTGACCTCTTCAAACAGCTCCTTGGGGCCAGGCAGCTCTTTCAACACGTAAGGCAAAGGCTGGATTTGTTGACACACCAATGAAAAAGTGTGCTTCCTGAGCGTGCTTCACACGTGGGGTCAAATCGGCTCCAGCTAGAGGTTCCCAGCCAGGCAGGTGGCAGCGCGAGCTGTTCAAATGCACTTACAGTCCTCATAGAGGCCGTTTAAAGAACTGGTAGCAGCTTCAGGAAATGCTGTATATTTGAGCCCTAAGGAGAGCTTCCCTGGAGGGATGCGGTGCACACCTGCCCTGCGCTGGTCGGGAGTTAATGTTTAAAGCCCTCACGACCTCAGCCTGCGGCGTGTCCCCGGGAGGCGCTGGGGCTGGGACCACTGAGCGCCTGGCAGGATGCAGCCCTGCAGGTGGCCAGAAACAGCAAAGGGGGGTTCTTGGTTAGATGGATTTTGTCTGGTAGAAGGAGCACGAATGTGTGGGAGAAGCTAGGAGAAGAACAAGTTTAAGTCGTTAAATGTACAAATGAAAAAAGAGAGCCAAGTAGAGAAAGCTCCTTACAAAATATAAAATTCTGTTAAAGCAGCAAGACGGCACAACATAAGGAATGTTTGGTACATGTTATTGAAACTGAAAAATCAGAGTATGAAATGAATTATAATTTAGCATAATCCATAATTTTACAGTTTTCATTTTGAATTATTTATCTTATATGATTTGATTAAAGATAAAACTGGCTGACAAGATCTAGAACATCTCTGCATGTCTTAATGACAAATGAAAAAAGTCCTCATTATAACTTCACCATTTTAAAATTTTTATTTGTATTGTTTCCGTATAGCTCCCTTTTATTTTTAAAGCATATTTCAGATACGCATTGTGTACACGCGATTCTATAACCCATCAGGCTTCAGTGTTGCCTCAGTACCTCTGATTCAGTAAATCAGATCATAGGCAGCATGCTGTCATATAATAAGGTGTCTGATCCTTATTACCAGTTTGTTGATGCACAGACTCCTTCAAATTGACCATTGCAACACATGGTTTCCCCTGAAACTAGCTGTGATAATTAGCGTGGCTCTAATGAGACAGAATGTCACTGATCTTGTGCTGAACTGTCGAGTATCGACGCTACGGATGGGAACTGTCAAAGCTTGCCATCTGTGACAGAGCTTGGCATATTCCATTTGCAAGGTAGAGCATGCTCAATAGACTGTTTTTAAACAAATGGTCCATTTCTTGATTAGGGCTCTGTGTTCTGTTACCGTGGAAGACTTTATATCATAGTTAAACTTTTTTCTTTTTTTTTTTCCTTTTTTTTTGCTGGGGTAAGCTCATTAGGAAATGAAAGCATTACTAATCCTCAAACCGGTGCCTTCAATCTTCTGTTAGCTTTTTGGGGAGAGGTGGGGGGTTGCTGATCACTTATTTATTCTTCTTCCTTCCCCCAGTTATCTTAATGTAGTTCTTCTAAGGCTAGCACTTCCACAAGGCTTTTATCTGTTTTTTTTTAAGCAGCGAGGGATAGGGACAGCATAGTTTTGAAGGATAGAGGAACAAAATTAAAAAGTCTTAGATGACACGCAGCGGGAGCACGTGCGCCTGGGATGAAAGATTGAATCGGTCAGGAGAGTCGGGCGCCCAGGCTCCCGAGACCAGCCCTGCAAAATGCCGTGCAAAAAGTCCAGCGCTGCTTATCATTCCAAAATATGCTTTGTTGCTTTTTATTTCCTCCTTCTCTGGCAGACCACACAGGGCTTGTTCTGAAGAACATTTTCACTAATCTGATCAGGCAGCCAAATACGCCGGGAAAACTGCTTTAATGATCCCACTAATTACCTCAAGTCAATATGAACTGTATTATTAGACTGAGGGAAAATATTCCATTAGGTCTCCCCCTTGGGAGTTTCTCCGCTTTGTGATGTCACCGAAGCCTTCGCCCTCTCGCTTGTAATTAATTTTATTTACACACGCAGGCACGCACAAGGTCACACCTGCACAACCGGAGCTGGCCAGGGAGCTAGTGGCACTCAGGCTTAATCAGATCTGTCATAATTACCATTCTGCATGTTTCTGACACACGCTGTGAAATATTTCAATTTAACTGCCGCTACCAGCACAACCAGATGTAGTGTGAGTGTGGCTGCATTGGAAATATTATTCCTCAGGATAAACTCTCTCCTCCTCCTTTTTCCTCCCACCCCCTCTCCCTTTTACAGCTAATGTGGCACAGAAGCTGATGTATCCTGTAAATCTTGAATGCAGCGCTAGATTGATAACAGCAGATTAGACAGTTTAACCACAAACAGCTTGTTCATTTTTCACAAATGAAAACCACATGTGGTGTAACTAAAATTTCAGGCTTTTTTTTTTTTTTCCTCCTCTTTGGTTGTAGTTTCCTTTTGTGTGTGCATGTGTGCGCGCGCGCGCGTGCTAAGGTCTGCCTTTCACTGTAAAGGAGTGAAATAAAAGAGTAAACATATAGGGGGAAAGAGACACTGCTGCCTTTGGAAATTATTTCTCCATGACCTTTATTAAAAACCTTCCTTGCTTTGGCAAAGAAATCAGATATCGCACAGGGGTTTTGTCTCTCACTCTGAGACTTTCTAATCTCTGTGTTTTATGCCCGCTTATTAAAGAAGTCATCCTATTGTGCTGTTTTTCAAAATAACGTGCCAGCAAACACCTCATTTTAAGAAAAGCTTCTAACCAAAAATGTAGTCTTCACTGCTACTTGAATTTAGGAGAAATAAAATTTTCTGCTGAAGTTTTGCACCACGAATTTTGTCTCTTTTCTAACTCTTCCCTTTACCTCTGCCTTTGGAGAAAAGATTCTTTCTAAAAAACAATCCTCAAAGTGTCTAGAATTTTGGGAAATGGAAAATTGATATTTTTATTAATGAAAACATTCCAGTATTTTGTATGAAAACAGATTATGGTTAGTTTTTAGGAAACTAAGTGTTGTCTGCAAATTGTTTTGCTTTTTTTTATAAATCCATTTTTTCAGTTAAATTGTTCAGCTTGCCCTAATTAAATAGCTTTCAATACTTAATAAGGTTTTTTTTTGAAACCATCTACTCTTTAGTAGATCACTGTTGGCTACTTTTCCTACACAGAGAAAAAATTAATGCCATTTTGATAGAAAGTTTTAATTATAAGGTTCTATAACAATTCTTACAGCAAGGAAAAAAATGTAGGTGTGCAGAATGCAACTGAGCAGATTCCCCAAAAGCTGTTGCAGGTATTGTCAGGCGAGAGGAGTAGTGCAGTGCATCTGACAGAAATTCATCAAATCTAATCTGTAATAAGGCTTCCAGGGGAGGTTTAAAAAAAGAAGTAGCTTTAGTAAGAGGTTTTTTTTATCCATCGCCAGTGATTTGTGATGCAGTGGCAATATTGAAAGTGCAGGAGACAAGGAACTAAGACCCAGTGTTCAAAGTCAGTCAGAAGAAGGTAAGCAGGATAGTTTTTGAAAGCCACCGAAGGCACAGTTTGTAGCAGAAAATTTGGCTACATAGATGGCCCCTCAGACTGCTGCAGAGAGGGTTAAAGACCCATGTTTGTACCACTTGGCCAGCAGTTACTGACTGCATTACTATTCCCCCAGAGCTGAGCTGGAGTAAGTCAGCGTAAGCTTGCCATCAGCGTCCCTTGCTGCACGGCAGTGCCACCTCGGTTACTGGCTCCCCCGGGGTCTGTGCAGTGCCCAAACAAAGGGGGAATCTTTTCTTGGAGGTGTTATGGCTGCAGATGTCTCAAAAAATAGTCTGGAGTAAGGTGAAGAGGAAGCCAGGAAGGGCTCGCGTTGGAAGAGATAATGCTGAAATGAGCAGTCAGGATTCTTGCAACGGTCCGGAAATCTGGCTCTCGTTTCTTCACAAAACTATTTGAAAAATGTAATGCAGTTGGGAAGCACTGGATTGCCAAAAGAAAAAAAAAAACACAGTACCCTCTCCCACCTCCTTTGAGTCTTTTATTTTTAGTTTTCCTTTCTTAGGTAGAGGTGTTTCGATTCCTACACTCCAGATGCGTGAATCAGCTCTTCCCCAGGCAGCACCTGCTGTCTGCCTGACAAGAGGTGCTGTTTCTGGCAGGATGGATTTTCTTAATCTCCCTTCCCGCTTTCTGTATCCTCACCTTCTGTTTTGTTTTCCTTTCACCACCTTCACTAATTCCTCTCGTTATAGCTCTCCTCTTAGCCCTTCATTGACTTTTTCCCACCCCATTCCTCTCCTGTATACACCCTCACCATTCACTCTCGCTCCATCTGCCCCTTTCTCCTGTCCTGCTGCTGTCTCCTGCATGCCGGAGCTGCACCTGGGACATCCCACCCCAGGTGCATCCCCCCCTCCTGCAGTCACATTTGGGTTTCCGGTGGGTGGTGGGGAGCCGAGGGCTGGTCTCCACCACTGCCAGCGTTGTGGGTGAAACATTGTTCCTTTCCCTGTGTGACAACACAGAGGTATCTGAGAAAAGAGCTGTCTTCTTGATTTCTCAGGTTGCTCATGCCTGCTGTGGGCTGATCACTGATTCGGGAGGCTTTTGAAGATTCAGTGTGTTGGTGTTTTAACATGAAGATACTAAAGCACTATTAAAAAAAGGGGGGAAAAGTCTGAGCGAGCTGTACGAGAGTTAATGACGTACGGAAATGAAAACAAAGCTGTAGTGCCAGAGCTGAGAGGGAGGCTGAGGAGGTAGCGAGCAGCCCTTGGTTCCCGGCAATGGGGGAAGCAGGGTACCAAGTAAACAGCACAGAAAACAAAAGTGAGCTCAACCCGTAACTAAACAGGAAATGACAGGGTAAAATTCCTCCTGAAAAAATGAGAGCTGCTAAACATGTTACTGCAAAGAATAAAGGCATCTTCTGCAAACACAAATATACAGTAACAGTCCGAGAAGCAGTTTGTTAAAGGAGCAACTGATTACAATTCAGGTGAAAGGTTGTTGGGCAAAGGAAGGAGTAAGAAATAATAGATAAGTGTTTTCTCCCTGAATGTTAAACTGGATAATTCAAAACATACAAGACCTGAAAGAATGTTACAGGATTTCTAGGTGCAAGGTCAGAAAGGAGACAATGTTTTGTTCCAGATAATTTTTAATTTCACCTTTCCTAATAATTTCTCATTGTGTCCATTTTTTTTAATTTTCCTCAAATTTAACCTCCAAGTCAAACTTCAGCTTTTTGGTTACAAATTACCCCAAGCTGTTGGCTTATAATGAATAGACTAGTGCAGGCACACAGCTAGCTAAGTGGGGAAAAATTCCAATTTGCAAATATTTATCTCATTCCAAATCTGCCAAATTTTATCTGAATCTGCATTGTTATTCAGCGGTCATCTCCTTTTTATTCCTGTGCAGTGTCATGTTCCCTTACTTCAGGATGGCATTTGAGAAGCAAATGAAAATAGTTTTCAGGATCTTTGTGAAGTAAAGATGAGTGGTCCTTAGCAGAATTCCCTGAAGTTTTGGACCTCAACTGAGCAAGATTTGCACACCTATTAGTTATGTCTGTGGGTTTGCTTAGGTGATCTGGTGCTTAGCATGTGTAGTATATGTAACATGCAAGAGAAAGCTCTACATATATAGGAACTTTCCACTATTTATATAAAAACAGTTATTTTTTTAAAAAGCTATTAAGGGTTTAAGTGAGATTCTTTTATTTTTGCCTTGGGGCAGCCAGTGTGCTTTACCTCTAAGAAATCATTTGCTACTCTTATTGAATATGAGGAAAGAGCATAACTAAAGGGATTGATCCTTTTCACCTGGGAAAAGGGGATGGGATGGAGGGATCAGGGCAGGAAGAAGTGTGCCCACTCCATGCAGCGCCTGATTTAAGGGCAGAAGCTGCTGCGGGACAATATGGCTGGGGCTAGGGCTCAGCTTGGCTCGCACTTTTCTTGGCCGGTGAGGAAAAGCCCAACACTAAGCACTGCTCTCTCTAGGGCCTTTTTCCTTGTGGCTGTTCTTGTCCCCAACCTGATGGCAAACCACCTGAAAACACTCCTGTGTTGGTTCCCACCCTTGGCCAGCCAGGAGGGAGAAACCGGATCTGTCCAGTTTCCCTTTTGATCCAGCTTTCGTATTCTTTTGAGTCTATGCCCCAAGCAACCATGCTACAAGTAAGGATATTTTAGCTTTCTAAGGGCTTAACTGCCTTTATTTTTCCATAGGTGAGATATATGCTTCTGGCTGCTCCCTTCTTATGTGCTGGGAGGTTTGTGTCTTTCACAAGTGTGGATTTTAAAGATTTTTTTTAAACTGCATTGAGGTAATCGGTGTTATTAATCTTCTGACTGTTTCTGTGGTTAACAAAATCTGGAGGAAAGTTAGGGAAAAGTTTATTTTCAATTTCCTTAAGACTCTCCTCACCCTTGGCATTATCGGAGCATTAAGCATTCTTCACTATAAAACTGAGAGCCACAGAAGCCAGCTGAACTGCAAGAGACAAGTTAAAAGACATTTTCACAGAATATTTAAATGTCTAATTCAAATCTATATGAAAACTTTTAGTTAGGCCATAAAAATGTGAAGGGATGTCTGAGAATGGATTTGAGCTGTGTATGTTTTGGAAGGATGTTGCTTGTTGGAACATCTTGTCAGCTGAACTGAATTTACAATGAAGTCCAAATATCTATGAGCCTGTGATTCCTTGGTGTGTGGTAGATCTTCCCCTGATCCAAAATGAATTCTGGAAAGAAAAAGCATATGACAAGAAGCCACGGATTTAAATTATTCCCTCTAGGAAATTATAATCTTTTTAAAAAAATAAACCTAACAAAGTGTTATACACACATATAAGTAATTACAGAAGTGACACTTTGGCCCTATGGCCTTTTTACTGGAGGTCTTTCCCCAAAAGCAAATCTTAAATCTCTGTAAGCAACATAATAATAAGCATTTGCTATTCACTTGTAAATTGATAGTAGTAAAAAAGATTTTTAAAATTACCAGGCTCTTTCTGTTAAAGACTCTTCTCAACTAAACTGCAGATATAGCTGCCATACAAAAATTGTTTGCATGTTTAAGAATAAATAAATATGGGCTCTTAAGGGTCGTAGGTGGATTTAGGGTTGTATTTATTTTCAAGGGAAGCATCAATATTGCAGTGAAATCAGTACTTTTCTCTACTTAAATAAAAGATAAAGGGCCATATATTACCAGTCACCCTCTGTGAAACCCACTGACCCATTTTATATGCCTGTACTATAAAAAGTAATGTGCCAGACTAAGGCTGACTTATTTAATAATTAGTAGTTGCTTTTTCTTGTTTAGATTTTTTTTTTATTGTTAAGTCCATTTTCATCACATCTATCTCACGGCTACAATGCCAGTTGAATCGTGTGTGTGAAAGAAGAAGGATCTGGAGTAGAGGAAGGCAGAATAAAGCCTCACCCACTGTTTTTTGCATCTATTACTTTTTTCCCTTCTTTTTACATATGAATGTAATTGCATTTTATGTAAGATTTTCAAAGGCATGCATATTATGTTTTTGATTAGGGCTTGTGCCTATCTATCATTGCTAGGCAATTGAAGATACATTTGAACAAGGGAAAGGAAAGGTGGAGGAGGCTGAGAGCAGAGAAACCCTCATTTAGATTATTCAATTCCCTCTGTATTCAACTAAAAAGTAATGATACTTATGTTTTCAGTCAGTTTTAGAGTTACGGGTTAGGTTTTTTCTTTCCATGAGCTGGTGGTACGTCTCAAGTGTTCATACACAGAGAACATACCCACCACTTTTAATACAACCTCAGACCTTAATTCAGCAAGTTTTTTCAGTAGCACTAGCTCTTAGCCACTCACCGTGGCCCCGGGTAGGAGGAGAGGTCTAATACGACAGACGAGACTGTGGGAGCAGGGCCACAGCTCTCTGGGTCACGTTTCTGTACTTGTTCGCTGCTTGTCATTGAATTTTAGAGGTTGATTTAGCAAGTTTCCTTTTCCTATTTATTTGTTTGGATGTTTACAATAATAGAAATATGTATTTCTTTTTTAAGTGCTGCACCTAGAGAGGAGAAAAGACAGAGAGAAAAAGAGACGTTAGAAATCCTTTTCCCCTAAAATATCACCAAAAACCTGCAGTGAAATACTATCAGTACCACTACTAGCTGTTTGGTCATTTGTTTTTCACAACCCAGAGAAGAGGTGGAGGTAACATCTAAATAGATGATGCAGCCAAATAATAGGTTGGGTAAGAAATTTAAGGAAATGGCATAATCTGTTTCAGTATTCTTCAAAGGAAGTTTTTGCTGCTAGTGAAGTTTACCTTTCTTCTGAAAAGTCCTATGAGGTTGTGGAGTTTTCAGTTTGTTTGTTTTGCTAAATCTCATCTATTATGATGACAGATAGAGATTTACTTAAAATTCACATTTGGCTTCCCCTTTCTAGTAATGAAAGCCAGTAAAATAGATAAACCAGAAATATCTGGAGATAAAGGACAGCTTCAGATTTCAAACTTTCTCTGATTAAGGGGAATGCTTAAAGGCCAAGCCTGAAACTTAAGGCTGATTAGTGTAAATAAAATACTAAGGCAACCATCTTTCCAGGGACATTTATTATCACTTTAGGCCACATCTCAAGAAGAGACATTCGTATTCTGGTATCTCTACTCATCTTCTGGGACAGGCTGACAACCAGCTCTTGCTTCTTGGATTAAAGATACACAGTTATGTGAGAAAAAAATAGGGAAATCCCAAACATTTACCGCAGTTTTTAAAACTACTCGAAGGTATGTGCCTCACAGAAGTCAGTGCTTAAAATTAATTGAAAATATAAGCCAAACTGAAAAGATTTTCACTAACAAATGTGTTGGTCAATATCAAAAACTACTAAGTCTGGTAGATTATTAGTTTTCCTAAAATGTTATGAAAATATCCAGTGGCCTTTCTTTTAATAGGCTTCAGTTCTTCTGTGAAGCATTTAGGTCTATTCAGCTTTGCACAGGAGATAACCAGGACAATTTATGTATTGTAGGAAAGATAAACCTGCAGTCAGAATTAATTTTCCTGCAGTCAGGAAATTCCAGAAGAACATTTAAGGCTAAAAAGGACTGCTCTCATCATCTAGGCTTGTTCCCATGTCTGAACCCACAGGTATTTCACCCAGAAAGAAGTCAAATTTAAGTAATCTCAGCCTGAAAATGAATTTTGAATTAAATGCTCCATTCTTACCCTGCAGTGTGTGTTCCCTTCTGTATTTTTCTGGATAATACAAATGTAAGGCAAACAGCATTTCCCAGATAAATTAAAGCAGCATCCATTGTTACCTATTTGTCATATTTGTTTGTGCTGAAATGGCATTTGTTTATTTTGCTTCTCAATGCCATATGCATGAGCTTACTGCTTCGGAACTCCCTGAATTTTCGATCCTGTTGAACACTGTGAGAAATCTCAGTTGAAGGGTTTAATGCGTTTTCCAATCAATGTGTGGGGGAAATTTGGCCTTATCAGTTTAAATGCTGGAGATCCTTTCATTGCATTATGGAAGAATCTTCTCTAAGCAGAGATTATTCTTAAGAACTTCATAACATTTAAAGGTTAATATGTTAGGTAAAGAACAATATCTTAAGACAAACATTTTTATTACAGGACATGAAGGGATAGTTCTGATTAAATTACATGATTATTTGAATGGGAAAGAAGACAAAGTGCATCATTTCTTGCCCTCAACTTTAATGCCTTTAATCAAATAATGACCTTCTGGAAATAGTTAATTTTAAGCATTTGGAAAGATCAATACCACTTTGCCACCAAAAAATGGCCCAGATGATGAAATTTGATGTATTTAAAGTACCATTTCACCCTTTTAACCTAGTAAATAATTTAAAATGCTTTCAGTACTCCTTTGCTACCATTATGTATCTCGTTCAAAGTATTATGACTTTTCCAAAAGCAACCTTTCTGTGCAATGAGCAGCTTCCAAGTTTAATACTAAAGACTATGTGCATATACTGTAGTGGTGATGTCGGCCTTTTTTATTCTCTTCTATATGTAGATTGTGTTTTGGAAAGAAATGGAAATATCTATGGTGAATGCAGCCATTTGGAACAAAAATAAGATTTGTAAAGTGAGTTGGATGGCTTTTGAACGGGAAAAAGTCAATATTTAAAGTTCAGTTCATGAGTTCTTTTCCTTTGTTTTGTCTATAAGCTTTTGTGTTAAAGGTGAAGGATTTGGTTGCTCAGACAATTAAGAGCCCATTTTACCAAGTGTAATTTCATATCTGTGTTCTATAAACTGGAGTGCCTTCAGCATTGTAAATAAAAAAAAATTGCCCTCTATTAGCATGTTTGTGGGCAGATTAAAAACAGTCTTCATTAGCATAAGTAACACTTACAGATTCTTTTAAAAGTAGAAAATTATTTGGTGAATGATAAATTACTAGCTTTATAGTTAGTTGCTGAAAATGTGCTCATTCAAAATGCTTACTTTAGTTTAGTCTACAATACTCAATTTTTTTGAGTTAGAAGTACTGTTTAATGGATTATGTACTTAGTCTTTGTTCATGGTAGATGCTGAAATGCAATTCACACTTTCTGCTAAAATGTTTGTATCAAATACCTCCCTATTTAGACTGATATCTTTTAACAGCATATATTTTTATTATACTATGTGCCCCAGAGAATGATATGAAATAATCTTAGATATACTACACCAAAGAAAAACTGTTCATATCTTAGCATTGATACTCTAAAATATTTTGCCTTCTTATATTCAAATTACAGCTCTTTTAAAAAATGTTGGAGTCTTTGTTAGTTATTCTGTGAGAAATATTCATCATCATTTGGCAAATTATTATCACTATAACAAATTCACCAAACCAAAGAGTTCAGTTGCTCTACTTCGAAGTCCTTTCTTCCCAGACTAGATGTGTTTGTTTCTGATTTGGAAAGCCTTGCCCAGAAAACATCTTTCATGACTGTAATGCTACCCTGTTTGATCTAGTTAGGATTGGTATTTACACCTTAAGTGCAGATTTCAATTATCTTTTTTTTTTTTTTTTTAATAAGAAAGATACCTAATGCAAGAATAGTTTGTTAGAAACTCTACATGAAAGAGCAGAAGATTTTATTTAAACACAGCACAGGTCAGACTGAAGAAAATAGCATTGGGATACATGGATAAAATACATAGATGCTTTCTTTAAAATAAGCATGCTCATGGGTCTTGCAGAGTCTAATGTTTGGCAGTTATCCTCTTTGCGCTTTTCCTGCAATAGTTTGGCAGTTTGGCTTTCACAGGTTTTTTTCCTCTAATGTCTTATGTTTCTTTACTAAATCCCCATCAGAAAACCAGACAGAAGACTCTTATTTATTTTAAATATCTTAGGTTTAGCATCTTTTTTTTTTTCACCATTTTCTTGCTTACTGTAGCAAGACCTTTGCAGATGGTACTTGGTTACTTGAAAGTGCATAACAGTATTTTCTTTGTAGCAGATGGATTTAAGACTTTTAGTTCCCAATAAATGTAGGTTTACAATACATAACTTTACAGGATTTGTGTTGTATATAACAGGTTTGAACATATTATCTCAGAATTCATCTGCATGGCATTTTCAGCTTATCCAGGGCCTATGCCAGTATTTTAAGTAATAGGGCGAGCATAGTGATTGATAGCAGCTAAAGGCGTGATTTTGAATAGAAACAAAGGTTTTAGAACAGAAGGTGTCAAATTAAACTTTGTCAGTTTGAAAAGTAGTAACATCCTGAAAGTTCTCCAAACATATTTACATGTGGCTAATGTTTATATTTTGCTTTGTACTCTCTTTATATTCAGTGTAATGTTGCCTGGCAAATTTACTGTTTTAAAATCAAGGTTGTTCCCAATGTCATTGCAGAGTTTTGGGGGGTTTGCCTTACTGCATAGATGTATCGGCTTATTTATTTTAAGGCTGGTTTTTTTAAGCATGTACTATATACACCATATAAACCAGTTGTGATCTAATCTGAGTTATAAATATTTCGTTATTATTTTGTGGTCCTTTCCACTTCCTGTAAGACTATAAAGACATGAAAAAACAGTGGTCCAAGCCCTCCTTCATAATAAATTGTTTGAACTAGACAGAAATTGCTCTTGATTTAAATGAGTGTAATAGGAGAAAAATCAGCCTTGTTAGGTTCACTTGTAAATTCAATTGCATAAACTACAGCAATTTATACTTCTTTAGATCAAATGGAAACAAAACTTAGAAATTTTACATAACTTAAAATTCACCATTAGAAAAGTCTATATGATTAGTTTTCCTAAAATTTATGAAAACATTTCGTACATTTGCATTTAGTTGACATTTATGAATGACCTTTATGTCAAATACAGAATCTTAACCTGAAACTAAATGAAATAGTTATGGTTTTATTTGTTTGCTTTGAACCAAAAGAAAGCATTTGGTATAAAGTTTTTAGTCTACTAACAAAGGTAAACCCCTATAGTGTCTCTAACTGCCCATTCACTGTCTCTCCTGAGAATATTTCTGAGATCAACTTTCATAAATATTTCCAGAAATAAACCATAAAGACCATAAAATTGTTTCTATCCTTGTAATTTTAGAAGAATTCAATTGGTTGTTTCCATGTTGCGCATCATATGTTTCATCGGAGTATGTCTACTTCTTTAAAAATGTGAAGAATCCAGTGGAAAAGAGACATTTTGGTAGAAGAGCAGTGTATTCTGTGTACCATGTCAGAAGCATCTGATTTCAGTATCTCAAAATCGCTGCTTCCTGAAAGACCAGCAGAGACATGCTTCAGGTTACAATTAATGAAATCATTTTTAGATAAGGAGTTAGAAGTATTATTTTAGTGCAAAAGCTGATAGAAGAATACTGGAAATATAATACTAGTTGTCAGTAATTAATAAAAATAAGGTCTGATCTAGTAAATATAGAAGCAGAAAAGTCAGTAAGGGGAGAAGGAATTTCTTAGTTAACAAAAACTGTTGTTGTGAAATATGTTTAATCAGCATAAAATGTGATTGCTTAGGATATTTTTACTATTGGACTTTTAAAAAGAGTTTCTACTGTTTTGTTTGGTTTTTATTTTTAAATCTGTGATTCACATGGTCACCAGACAAAATATGTGTAGCTTCTAAATGTGTAGTACCATTTCTTTTCCAGTCTGTCTGTATACCTTGGAGACTATCATGGAAGGGGACAGGTTGTCTTGTTTCTTTTTTACTTTCACTGAACTGCTGTGATAGTTAGCTCTGCTCTCTGTTTCACCACCATTAGAAAGAGGACCAACAGTTTCAATGTGAAGCAGTGCAGACTCCAGACAACCAAAGGACAATTATTATGCTTTGGGGCAGGCTGGTTTGGGTTTTTGTTTTGTTTTGTTTTGTTTTGTTTTTTAATTAAAAATGTTATAACTGCATTTCAATCAAGAAGTCCAGATTTGTTTCTCTTCATCATCTTCTCCTCTCCATCCCCAACAACCTACCTATGTTTTCTGATTGTACATTTTTTAACTTGCTGCAGAAAATTAATATTGCTGTTGAGCATAATCCAGCACGTATCCCTGTGGAAGCAAGGTGGACAGAGAACCACGAGCAATGGGTTGATTTTGTTAGGGGCAGGGAGAGTTCATACATTAACCTGCTAATGCATCCCAGGGCACCTTACGATGGGGAGGGAAAATGCACAGACCCTTGCTACTGTTTTAAAAACATGCCATACAATTCCAGCTGGGACAGGCTGTACATTATGTGCTCTGTACAAAGACGTTTGGCCCACCTTCCTAAGCCCTGGGGCAACACCCGGCATCCACCGTTAGCACGTGGTCAAGGAATGAGGTGCACTCCATCCCTGGGGTGCAAGGGGGCCCTTCTGCTGCCACTGCTCTCCTCCCTCTTCCCTTCCTCCCTAGCACACCTCGTGAGCACCTGGCAGATTTTGGCCCCATTTAAATTTTTGCTTTTTCAGCTCTGCTACCACCATCACTCTAACATTTGTCTTTTTGATTATTTCTATTTCTCGGGGGCATTTTCTCCTGTGTCATTTATTCAGTTTTCCACTTATATCCAAGAGAATATACTTCAAATTTTTATATACACCTCACTAAATATTTTTGTATACAATATGAATGCATTAAGATTATTTGTTTACTTTCACCTCTTCTTTTCATAGCAATATTTTTACACTGCATTTATTAACTGTTAGCTAAAGATGTGAATGTCTTCAAGAAAATACATATCTATATTGTATCTATGTATCTATTGTATCTAGTAGTAAACTAGTCTGGATAAACCATTTTTCAACTACCAGTACATATAAAAAGGATCTAAAAGCTTCTGTACATTTATATTATTTGTTGATTCAATAAAATGTCACATTATCTTTCCTACAGCATTAAGAAATAAAATTGCATGGACCTAGTTTTGAAAACAGATCCTTGCAGCTAAAAGAAAGGAAGTATGTGTGTTTTATATACGTAATATTTTGTTTCTAAATTTTAATATACCAAAAAATTGCTGCTGATGCACACTGTGCTAGCTAGAGCATTTGCACTCTTCTTTTAAAACTACCAGTGCACAATTAATAAAAAAATCCTCAATTAAATTTTAAGAAGATGTAAGAAAACAATTGCTCCCACCTCAAGCCCTAATAATGTATATGCAAACTGAGAGACTGTTTTTTTCTGGGTCTATGAGAAAATTCCTGAAACAGATAGTCATCTATCACTTGAAATAAGTTCACCTGCAGAGGCACCTCTACTTGTAGCAGATAGGAAGAAGATATTACTTGACTGTGTCTAGCCAAAGGATTCCTGTCTTTTGAAAGGACATTAGGGAGCTCCTCTACTGCTATGATTTACATTAGGCAGCCCTATAGCCAACGCAGATATTTGAAGTACTTTCTTGTTTTGAGTAGTAGTACCAGAATTTTAAAAATTACTCAGCAGACAATCTACCAGCTCCTGAAACACGGTGTCGATGCTCTCGGATGGGTGTAGCCTTGCATAAAAGAGAATAGGCAGCGGAGAGAATATACTGGCATCAGTGAATCCCTTGTCCTGCGGAGGGGAGCGTGGAAGCGATTCTGTCTTCATCAACTGGTTTGTTTCTAAGCAAACAAACAACAGTGCTGTGGTGCAGGACCAAGGGGAAGGTGCTTTCCAAAACGCTCGCGGTTGGCGAGGGTCTGTGAAATAGCACGGCAGCCTCTCAGTGTATCAGTGTCTGCTTTAAGCCCAGCCTTTACAGTGAAAGCCCTTTCTTACCGGGGGAAAGCGTGAGAGAATGCAGCGCCGTGAAAGTACACATTTTGCCCTCGTTTTGCCCCTCGTGAAGTGAGGAAAAAAACTAATGTTTTGCTGGTGTTATCTTCAAGGGGTGGCTCTGTGAGCTGTTACGTTGGAAAGAAGATCCCTCACCAGAGAACAGGACCCTCTGGGAGAATCTCTCCATGATCCGAAGGTTCCTCAGTCTTCCTCAGCCTGAACGCGATGCCATTTATGAACAAGAAAGCAATGCAGTTCATCACCATGGTGACAGGCCTTCCCACATTATCCATGTGCCAGCAGAACAGATTCAGGTTAGTTTACCTTGGCCAATCCCGCAGAGCGCTAAGTAAATAAAGCTTTAAACGGAGCAAAGGAAATTAGTGTTTCTTTCCTCCCGGCCAGGCTAAATGCAGGTCTCCCGGTACGCAATAAGAGCACGCTGCCATCCACCACCAGAGTTCAAAGAAGAGCGTGTGACCACCCACATTTTTTGTTTCGGTTCGGTGGTTTTTCACAAACGTGTGTGGATGCAGTGGCGCAGAGGCACCTGCATGCCGGGCAGGGAGAGCCTCCGTGCTGACTAGACAGGCATCAGGACCGAAAGGCAGAGGCGTTTGGCACTGGTTGTCGAACGCCTTACCAGCAAAGCGGGAGGACCTTGTTGCACTGCTGTTCAAAAGCTAAGCTCGAACCCTCAGCAGCGGCGGCTTGCCCTGGGTAGGAGTGAAGGGAAGGGGATTCCTCATCCCACTTTAACCCCAGTCAAGGCTGGGGTGAGTCAATGTTTGTTTGTTTTTCCTTCAGAGCCCCTCTCCCACCACCCTTGGGAAAGGAGAGCATAGAGGCGCTTTCTTACCAGGCCTGCTGACCGCTGGACCTTGGCTGGGTGCTGCTCCACAGGTGAGCTGGCACAAGGGCACCGTGTCAGGGAGAGAGAGGAGGGGATGCAGGACCCATGCCACAGGGCTTGGAAACAGCCGCCCTCTGCTCTGGGGCAGCCCCGGCGGTGCCCCCTCCTCCGGGGGCTGTGCCCACCCTTTGCTCACATGGGCACCACGAACCAGGAGTGTGGCTGGCTGTTTTGCTAAATGTTGTAGCCCAGGTCATCAGTGTGGACTGCTATCTCTCTGAGCTGGGGACTCTCTAATCCCTCCTCATGAAAGACCTGAGGTCAGCCTTTTAACTGCTCCCTCTTAAAGGGCAGATATTATGTGCTTTCCCAACCTCAGCTGAGACCCAGTGTATCATTTGTATTACCTATACAGAAAAATATTTACAAAGCTAGGAAGGATAGAGTTATCTCGCAGCCAGAAACAACATGAGTGTATATTAAAGATAAAGCAAACTGAATAAGACAATCCCTTAGGATATCAAGTACTAAAATAATTGTGAAAGCCTGGAAACTTGCTGTTTGATTTAGCAAAAAGAGAGAGAAAGATCTATATTAAGTAATAAAACAGCACTTGTTTGAAAATGTACATTGTTTTTAATAAAATTGCTTCTTAAGGGGATAAAAGGAGAAGCTTATGCACAGTATAAACATTCAACCACTATGCCACTTACTTAGATTTTCTTGCCTTGTTGATAAAAGTTGTGTGTTTCATCTTGCAAATATTATTCACATAAGCAGTTGCATTGTAATCTCTTAATATGACTTGTAAGAGTATGGATTGGGAGATTGGGCCTGAGTTTTGTCTCTGCTCTTCTACATGGTAGTTGTTGTAGATGCATAAATATGTAGCTAAGACACAAGTTTTCAAACTGTATATACAAAGCCTCCAGTCTTGTAAGAATTTAATGTGCTGGGAGTAGTCTTGAATCTCTTTGGCATTGACGCCTTGAATGAGACTGCTCACAGACCGTAAAACATGAAAGGATGTGAATAGGGATGAGGCAAGAGCCCTAATTCCACTAGCATTTGTGTCAGATCTTATAATAAGAACATCACTTAAAGCAGTGGCTTCTAAACCGGGTGTTGAGACCTATGCGAAGTCTCCACAACCACGAGTGGCACTGTGAAGTGGACAGAATTATAATTCCTCCAATATTTATACTATTCATACAGTATTTTGTGCTGCTTAGGGTCTGCAAGTGAGCTGCAACTGGAAGCTTGGAAACCACTACCGACACACAAAACATTGTTGAGGGCAGACTCACAAAGGGAAATGAAATGTAGTGATAGCAACTGCTTGTTTTGCTGCTGGTGTTTTTTAATAATAACTAGTGGTTTGTACCATATGACAAGAAATTTGCTGATCCAAAATATCTTACTAACCAGTGCTTCCTGTGCTGTGAAGCAAAAGAATTGTCAACAAAAACAGTAGCTGATAAATTTACTTTTGATTTTAAACATGATCTTATAATGTACTGTACTCCAGTGGTGGATGAGAAAAACATTTCTGTCCCTGGGGCTCAGTGCCTCACCTTTTAAGAATGTTTCTGAATCCATGCTTGCAAAACTTCATTTTAAGCTCTTGTTAATTATTTACATCATGATTTGCTTTATCTTATTCTTCTGATGTGCATACTCGCTCATTTTTATTGCCTGAGTTTTTGGAATGCAGCATGTTCCCTTCTAATAATAATAGTGCAACTTATTTAGAGCTTTGCATCTTAGTGCTTTATAAATATTAACTAAATAATCCCCAGCACAAACACAGAAGCAGGTAAATATGTTTGTTCCCTGTTTATACGTCAGGATACTTGAACACAAGCAAGACAGACCCTCTCCGAAACCACAGCCAAGAGAGGTCAGAGCCAGAAGGGGAAATACAGATTTCCTACCTCCAGATCTCTTTGTCCTTGCCGAGGCTGGGTTTGACAGCGTGACATTAGGCGCTTCCAGCTAACGCGTTCTGTCGTAATGTTTGCAAGTTTGACGAGACTTCAGTGCATGCTAAGGTCAAATCAGTAGTGGGATATTTCTGCACTTAGCTAAAATGCTGTCCGTCTCCCCGATCCCCCCAGTCCCTTAGTCTAGCTGTTGCTAGAGATTTGCAGCCCTTGGTTTTGGGCAGCAGCTGCTGCTGCTGGCAGAGCTCCTGCGTGTTTGCCCTCATCTGGCACTTTTCTCACTTTGCCCTTGCTACAGTTCTGGCTAAGCTGGTCAAGTTAATCCTATACTATGTCACCTACTTAGCATTTTGTCTTGTCTGCACTTGACTCATGGAGCATGTTCATTAGAATTTGTCAGCTAAACCGCACCGATGTCTTGTCATCGGCGCTTTCAGTCAGACAAAGCCAGTGTTTTCCTTCCACCTCTCTGTCCATATCCCACCGTCCCTTTATCCCTCGTCTCTGCTCACACACGCAGAGACACATGTGAGATATGCAGAGAATTACTAACTTATATTTTAATTCTGGTTCAGCAATAATGGGCCTTTTCTTTTTCTTTTTCCTTTTTATTTTTTTCTTTTTGTCATTTAAACTTACTAAGCCTTTGTTTATAGCTTTGCGATTTCCCCCACGGATTTTCTTGGTAACACAAAATATAAGCAAGAATACACATACAAAAAAAATGCTGTGCTTTGTCTTGCAGCAGCAGCAGCAACAACAGCAACAGCAACAACAACAGCAGCAACAGCAACCAGGTCCCAGACTACCCCCAAGGCAACCGACAGTAGCATCACCAGCTGAATCTGAGGATGAAAATCGTCAGAAACCCCGACCGCGAACAAAGATTTCTGTTGAAGCCCTAGGGATCCTACAGAGTTTCATACAAGACGTAGGCCTGTATCCAGATGAAGAAGCAATCCAGACTCTCTCTGCTCAGCTTGACCTGCCCAAGTACACCATTATCAAGTTCTTTCAGAACCAGCGATATTATCTGAAGCACCATGGGAAGCTGAAGGACAATTCTGGTTTGGAGGTGGATGTTGCAGAGTACAAAGAAGAAGAGTTGCTCAAGGATTTAGAAGACAGCGTCCAAGACAAAAATGCAAACACACTTTTTTCAGTTAAACTAGAAGAAGAGTTGTCAGTAGAAGGGAACACAGAGATTAATGCTGAATTGAAAGACTGATCTAAAAGTATTATTTTCTTTCAACAGTGCCACTGGTATTTACTAATGAAATGAAAATTCCATCTTGCGTTCTGTCAAAAACCTTTATTATTCATTGTTTGGCCAATGAATCTTCCAAAACTTGCACAAAAGTTGAAAAAAGGATAATGCAGACTGCACTAGATATTTTACTCTGTTTTACAAACTGCTTCGCAGCAACAGATGAAGCGTTGAGGATTGTTTGATATTAATTTGTGTTCACTGGATACACTGTGAGTGTACCCAATAAGCATGATACCAGTGATTTTGATTCTGGAGCCTTCAGACAAGCATTACAACTTTTGTGATTTACTGTTTTTTGTTTCTGTTTTGTTCTCGTTTTTTAATTATTACTGTAGCACTCCACACTTGATCTTTGGAAACTCACATTTATTTAAAAAAAAAAATAAAAAAGAGTTTGTTACTCTTGTTCTATTGTATGTTACAAAAGAACTATAGACTGTGGAATGCAGTTTAAAGATAACATATGCCAACAAATGCCTTGTATTATATGGCACTGCCGTAATTCAGATTTGTTTTCTTTTGGAAATAAAGGTCACTGTATTTTTTTTTCCATTCTCATTGTTACATGGTTTTAAAGAAAATGAAAAAGAAAATGTGAAACACAATTTAGTCCTCATTATTTATTTGTAGATCCTGCAGCATCATGTTGTAATTAATTTTTTTGGAAGTTTCCGTTAAATGTAATATTGCTTCTCTTGTTATCATACTGATTTTTTTTCTATTTATAAATGTATTTTGATGGGCAGTAAAACAAAGTGTCTTAAAAGTTTTAAATAGAGAAAATGTGCTTTACACAGTTGCCTATAAAAAGTGCTCTATGTTATCCAAGCAATTCATACTATAAGCTTCACTCTTATTGTTGTATGCAATTTTTACTATCATGCAAATAAGCTTAGGTAAATAAAACTAATAGATCACCTTAGAAACTTATGCAATTAATGTGAAAATAATTGATGTTTGCAATGTGTCTTCCTTTGGTTTACAATCAATTTTAAAGCTACAGCTGTATAAATTTTCTGTATAAAGGTGTATTTCTTTTTTATGAGTTTATTGCTATGAAAACACCAGTTATTTTGTTACAGCTGGCTGTTTTTATAAGTGTATCACAATTTTCTTTATGCAGAAATGTTCTGACTAGGAGTGGTTATTGACTGTAACTACACAATTAAAATTGTTTGTATGGTATGATACGGCAGGGTTTGTCTGCGTATGTGTATATCTGGGAGGAATAACTTTTTCTTCGTGCACATTGTACCTTCTTGCCACCTCTTTGAAGATGACATTGCAATTGTTCTCCTTTAAAATCACAGGCAGATTTTTTTAATGACCTTCTTAAAATTTGAATTTAGATAACATACTTCAGAAAGAAACACAGTTTGGTTATGAAAATCATAACCTGTCTTTTCTTGGTTTAAAAACTTGCCTGCCCAACAGAGATAGCAGGATATTATTGAGTCAAAAGGCTATCAGGCATAAACATATTTACAGTTTCTGGCAGTAATGCACTTATAATGGATACAGCTGGTTTTATTTTACACTAGAATTATGCTAACACTATTCCTTGCACTAATGTATAAACATTAAAAAAAACATTAATAGTCACAAAGTAAATAGCAAAGATGGGCTTTGCACATAGCAGTCCCCTTCTAAGCAAGATTATTTTTAATGATCACTAATAAGGTTCTTGATAAAGCCATAATAATTGGTGAGCTCGGAATTTATGCAAGGCTCATGTCTAGACTAGAAACAAATCTGCAGCTGAAAGGTATGAAGTACACACTGTTCTCTTTTCATAGGAGAGAAACGACTTACACCCAGTGTGATTCGGGATTCGAATTCAGCTCAGCTCTTCTAAAATGACTAAAAGTTTGCAAAACTCAGGGTGAATTTCAAAGGCACAAATGACTCTTGGGTTGCAGCAAAGTTCTCCTTTTAGATCCATTAATTCCTTTAGAAAGATACATATTAGACAACAAAACAGGTTTTAATTCCACACATTTAAAACTGCTGCAGGTTGCCCAGGTCCTCTGTCACAGCACCCTCGGGGTTCCTTGAGCAGCTCTCAGCTGTGGCACCTCTTGGCTGCTCCCAGGACTGTATTGGGGCTGCACCATGATTTGGGCTTGGGATCCAGTCCAGTTAAAAGGAAAGAGCCTTAGTACCGCTCTGAGAGGGAAACAAGCCTTAGGAGGGACACGGATGTGTAATTTGGCATTGCAGTCCAAAGGAAGGACCATCAATCTATGCTGTTGCTTAAGGGACTTTTAATAGCTATAAAGCAATTGATAGCTCAAAGCTATTCTGGTTACAAAAGGGCAAAACCCAAGCCCAGTCCAGGGAAGCCACTGTGGTCACTATTGGATTTCTTCACTTATTTCAAATGGGATCATTGCTTTGTACAGCCACACAGCTGCTTCGTGTTAGGACAGACCCCTGTTCACAGCTGTGGGACAGGATGAAATGTAGCCCAGGCAATGCAAGCTGATTTGATGCGCAGAACAATACCACTGGCTCCCTTGGGCTGGCTGAAGTGCCAAGTGACCATTACAATAGGGCTGCTTAAGAAAAAAAAAACAAACTGAAATTAATATGCGTGCATAGGCAGACTAGAAAGGAAAATGAAGCAAAGACTTTCCTGGAATATACCTCTCTTCATGCTAAAAGCTGATACATGCAGCACTCCTAATATCAGAAACAGGGCAACAAGTCCGACACCCTATAAAAGCATAAGAAAAAATGTTTATAAAATTGTCTTTGCTATTTTGAAAGCAATTTCCTTTTCTTTCATCCTTTTAAGTTTTATGGGTGCTGAAGTAGAGGCCATGTGTGCTTGCAGATGGTTATTATAGCTGTTTCTTTTCCATTATCTTCGTTTTCCTTTCTCCTAGCCTAGCTGAGGTTATCTTCGAAGTCGTTCAGCCTCTGCAGTCACATATTACCTGCAAGGAGGTTTGAATCAGTGCATTTTTGTGACCTGGTGGGTGGGCTGCGAGTACAGTCTTTTAACTTGGCCTCAGTGACCAGAAGCATTTTTGTTAAATCCTTAGCAGCGTTTCCAAAGGTGATATGGGTATTAAGGATCCCAACTTTATATGGATGCGAGAGATTTATACTGTTAGGAGTTAAGCTACTACAAGCATATGCCACCTTGACTCATGGACTGCTTAAACTACCTAGAAAATTATCTTATGTCCTTTTCTGTTCCTTTTTCTCCCCATCTGGTGTAATCCTCCAAAAAACTTTCCATTTCTGCAGAGATTATGAAATCAGACTGGACTTCTGTAATGAAGAACACAAATTGAGACATCAAAACACTATTAGTTGGGAACTTGTTAGTAAAACTCACTGGTGAGTAGGACTTCTTCACTGAGGGTGTATGAAACGAGTATTTCATATACTTAGGGAAGTATGGGGAAAGAATATTGCTTACTGGGAATAAAATTTAAACTGCAAAGAAAGCCAAATGCCTAAAAAAGAGGGAACTGAGTGCTGGGTGGGGATGGCAGGACTTAGTTTTTGCTATAAAACTGAAGTTAAGTATTTACCATGTTTTATAGTGTTTATCATAAAAAGTGGAGTATTTTTACTCCCTGCTGATTCCCATTAATCTATATTTAACTGACAAGATTTATGCATATATGCCAGAGTCCCCAGTGTGTGTTTTTCAAGCCTGAAAGAAAACCAAAGAGGCCTCTGATTCCAAGAAGTCCATGGCTTGGGGACAGTCTCAAGCCCCAGTCACATATACAAAGGTTGTTTATCATTATAAAGATTCCCTACCCTACAATGCAGGATTTTAGATTTGTGTTTTGAACAGCTACTTTAAATTGGTCAGATGACGCAGGAAAAAAAGTCCAGGTTTTAAAGTAAATTATTCCACTTAATGTTTTCTTTAAGTTGGGAAGGTGCAGCAAATGGAGAAAGAAGGGAAGGGTCCCCCAAACCAGTGATTTTGTTTCAGTGATATTACTGAGTCAGTGCTTCGGTTGTGTGCTGAGAAAGCATCAAACATTGCTAAGTTCCTTTGCCAAAGCAAATGCCCCATATGTTAAAAGCAGTATAAATTAGATACCACAGAAGATCTACTTGAGCATCGAGTCTTAGCAATTCTGCTTAACTTGTTGAACCTGTGCTTTGATGTCAGGTACATTGCAGAGACCAAAGGTATTTTGATTTTTACCTAATGATTTATATTGTGCTTTGAATAACAGTCCCATAGCAAAGCAGGGATATAAATATACTCCCAGGCCTTTTTTTTTTTTTGCACACAGATGGAATTTTAGCTTGGTCCCCTCACAGTGCCTTGCGTCCACACAGTCTTTTACTACAACAAATGAGCTAATAATTCAAACTGCAATAAGTGATCCTCCTTGGAGCAGGAGAAGCGCTACTTGGCAGTGAGTTTGTTTGCTTTCAGGTTCATATGGGAGCCTTCCCACCTGCTCTGCTGCTGGCAGTCCTCCCACTATCCCATGCCGCATTGTCTCACATTGGCCTGGCCCAGGCACCCTTCCTGCTCTGGGTCATCTTGCCCAAAAGTCATCCCTCCTGGTTACATGCCAGCACTCAGGTATATGTGCCACAGTTTAATATGAGGCAGCAAGGACTGTATCTGATGTCACCTACCCTTTATCACCACCATTCCCGCTGTGAGCCCTTCAGAGGTGCTCGAATATGCCACTTTCATTGGAAAGAGAGTGCCACCTGGAGCAAACCTAGCAGCAGGCAAGTAGTTTCTGAGCTAATGGAGTAGAGGGAGCAAGGGGACATGCATGCCAGAGGGGAGCAGGAAAAGGAAAGAGGAAGGTGCCAGAGAAGGACAGGAGCCTCAGTAAAGCCATGATAGCTACCCTTGCACGGTGGAACAAGCTTGTTTTGCAAGCCGTGCTACAGTGATATCCAGAAATATTTCGAAGTACTGCCAAGACTCCATAGAAAATGTTCCTGACCTGAAATGCGCAATGGTCTCCACTCATGGGATTTGCCATGGCAAGCAAGATGCAGGATAACACAAAAGCCTCCTCAGCTGTCCATGGCAAAAGAGGTCCCCTAACAATGTGTCCTCTGGTACTGTCCCTCCATGTAGAACATGCAGGATCCTCTTCATCAGCTGCAGACTGACAGCTGCCATGGGAGCTGCAGTTAGGACTCTCTTTCCAGATTACTTGTTTACCTACACAATATGCTAAAGCAACATTCAGACTGTAAAACCTCTCATATTCCTCCAGGACCACATCCAACCACAAGCAGCATGTTTGCAGCCTCAAACCTACTTTTCTGAGCTGTCTCCTACAGCCCTGCTCCTCCTTGGACCAGATGGGCCACAGAAATTAAAAAAATCGAATGTGTTGTACGGCCCAGATATTTATCATGATGCAAGAGAATAGAAAAAATCTTTACCTCTGTGGGCACACAGAGTTATATAAACACGCACAGTTCTGAAGTTTTGGGACAAATAAGTTGCCCCAAGAGGCTTCAGAGAGAGATTTCATACTGCTATAGTCACCTTAAAGCATCAGTTACAATGATCTGAAATTGTTGGGGCCAGAAAAATTCATGCAGATTCCTACTAACTTTGCAGCGGACTTTCTCCCAGAACAGAATTTAAAGCAAAGAGCACTCTGTTTTGTTATTTGCATTACAAAATAAGCAGCCTTTGCAGGACCAGCCTTACAGATGTTGTTGCCCTTCCACATCCACATTAAAGCAGGACACCCTCCTGGTAACTTGCAGCACTGCCCACAGCTGTGCGTCCCTTCTTTCCCCATCTCGAGGGGACTCCCTGCATGTAACATGACCCAAAATGACTTAACACTTCTTTGCTCTCCCATCATCAACCTAAACATGGACCTTCATCCACAGTCAACATTTTTACCTGGGGAAAGCTATGTAGAAAACAGCTTACCTTACAGCAAACCATGGCAGGGAAAGGTAAACGAGGATGTCCTTTCAAAAGTGTAGGAAAAGTGATTCTTTATCATTATCAGCATGACAGCTTGGACTGGGAAATAAGTACAGGTGTTGTTGTTGGCTTGCCTTAGTAGGCAAAATCTGTATCCCCAGCCTAATAAGGATTTAATATCAGCTCAGAGACTGAAGGAGATAGAAAAGGAGGAAAGGTGAGAAGAAATATCTGGATAAAAACTTACTGGGGGCAGTCATACCTAGAGATGACTGGAGAATTGCAAGACTAGTTTAAATTGAAGGAGATCTGAGTTAGACACCAGGAAAAACTGAGTGAGGAGCACTTTGTGGTTCACATACTGGATGTCCTGCAAAAATGCAGAAAGAGTGAACAGAGTAACAGTGCTGTGTCAGAGGAAAGATTAAAAAGAGAAGGCTTGCAAAAAGGTAGTGGCAGCTTGCTTCTTTAGCAAATACCTGCAAAATCAGAAGTGGTGCGTGGAAGGTGAATACAGGCAGAAATTTCAAAATTTTTTGTAACATAACTAGAGGCAATGTTTGAAATTATCAACTAGCAGGATTAAAAGCCAGCAAAAGGGAGCAGTTTTCTGCACATTTAACTGCCGAACTCATTGTTGTACACACCCCTTCATACCAAAAGCACAAATGGCTTAAAAAAAATGTTCAAAGAATTTGTGAAAGCAAAGGGTTGATCTGACCTTCTTTTAAAGAGGCCAAGGACTGCTTTCCACTCTGTAGTGCTGGACAACATGTGAAGATTACGCTATACTGTTTTATTCTGTGATCCAGTGATGGCATCCATGTGGAGAATGTCCAGCATCCAGCCAGAGATATGGTTGCTTTGAGTCCTCCATAGTCATAAGTGAGACAAATCTGAGTGGGGTGAAATTTGTGCTGTGTTCTTGGTCAGGTATACCAAATGGGGTTTATGCATTTTATTCCCCATCTTGTTCATAACCAGATTTTAAAACAACTGATCTGAATAATTTCATTGAGGAGTAGGTCACCTGATATTTACAAAACATTCCCTCCCACAGACGCCAGCATAAAAATTTATACCCAGATCATTTTGGTCATTGCCATGATACCAGTGCAGTCACTATTCACAACTATGCTCTAACTGCAGAAAGAGTAAAGTAAGGATCCTGTGACCCCATTCGACTACAAAACCGGGCCATTTTTTATCATGCGGTACCACCTTTCTTTCAGCCTCCCCTATGTACATCCCATTTTCATTCAGGTTTAGCTGACCTGTTCCTTTCTCTTCTTCAAAAGCCCACTGGAAAGGTTCACACCCGGGGAAAGATAAGAAAGGGCTTCTGGGACGACTGGAAAAAAAATAGGTGTATATATTTGCATCATCCCCTCATGAGACAGCGCTCCTAAGCTTTTCAGGGTGCATTATGGGATGGCTGGGAGAAAAATCACGGGAATGTACTGGTTTGATCCCAGGTATCCTCCAGCTGTTACAACACACTTTCTGCAACACACTCTGGGGAGCTACGAGCAGAGGGACAGTCACTGGAGCCAGGGGTACCTCCCCAGGGCACCGCGTAGCACATGAACACGTCACTGCTTGCAAGCACACTGTTGGACAAAAAAAAGCACCGTGGGAACGCAGATCAAAGCGATGTGATTGCATTTCACGTTTGATACAGCTCATTCCTGAAGCCAGGGTGAATAGCCTAATCCAATGTATCATTCCTGTGCAGGCAGACCCTCGGGCTGGCATTGTGTCCCATGGAGCACTGCTCCAGCGCGCAGCATCTGCCACCATCTGCCCTAGGGCTTGGCTTCAGACTGCCCTCCTCCTTTCCACCTCCTTTTGGGAGATGTTTTGACAACTTGAAGGCCAAAACTCAGGCTGTTTCAGGCCCTTCAGGGATTTATTCCCCTGACATTTCCTGCACTACTTGATCTTTGATCCACACTCCTGACCTTTAAAGATTCAGAAGGGCAGGTTTCCAGTGATGTAGCTTCAATTTTGCGTGCTCTTATTTTTGCAAATACAAGTCTATCTGCTTACCCATCGTCTCCCCTGTTTAATCAACACGTCAGCTGTTGATCACAACCACTGCCAGACAGCTAGTAGATGGGACAATTATTCTCACAAGGACTTTTAAGTCCAGACTTTTAACCCACTGGGTCCAGCATGGAGCAGCTGTAAGGGCTCTGAGTAGCAGCTGCCCCTTTCTACTGCAGCTGCTGAGCTGCTCTCCTGATGGTCTCTGGCTACGTACTAGGGCAAGAAGAAAAACTACTTTCTTTCCTGTACATCATAATATAAAGGCTTAAGTCACTCCTGCTGTAAGAAAGGAGGTGAAACACCACAGCCAGATCCTACCCAGTATGGTCATGTTGTAGAGTAGTCTAGGGCAGCTCTTCCTTGCACCCAGCCAGCAAATGAGTAAGAGGTACAAGACACAACAAGGTAGCTCTTCCTGCCTGTCAGTTTTCACACCTCAGCTTGTTCTTCAAAAGGCATGGCGGCAGATATTCCTATGACCTAAAGCTACCTGGAGCAGACTCAGACTCAGGATCCTACAGATCCTGGCTTCCAACTTATCTGCTGAGCAAGGGTCTATGCCAGGCTCTTTCAAACCTGCCTACTGAACTTCAGTGGCAGCCTTAGGGCACAGCTTCATCAAACCCATTGGAATAATGTCAAGAAGAAAAACAAAGAAGCAAATGTGCCACATGTCATAAATAGTTATTCTGCTGAGAAGGATCAAGCAATTTGACACTAACCTTCATCCTTTCCAAGACATACTCACGGCCGCTGGACTGTACCTCTTCACCTCACTTCCCAAGGATAAGATTGTGTTTGGGCAAAAAAAATGTGTGGCCAATACATGGGCTCAACCACCTGAGCCCTCAGTTCTGCTGTGGCCTCACAGAGGTCATGGGCCACCAAGCAAAACTTGAAAGTCCTTGTGTTGCACCGACTTATGGTAGGAATTGGCCTTATATTCACCAACACTGAAACTGCGGGTAAAAAATTTTATTTAAGGCCATACTACCCCACACATCTTTGGTTTTGCTGCAAGTAGTGTTCATCAGTATCAAACCATATGTACCGCCATAGTTTAGGGCTATGAAGTTATAGCTGCAAAGCGTTACTGCTGCTAATAAGAAGTTGTATGCAACACACTAGATGAGCAGCTGTAACAGCAGTTTTCTGCCTGGCCATGTGGTCTTTTATCCCCTTCTTCAGTGCTGGGGTCTGGCAGGTAGGCTGGAGAACATTCCCAGCATCAAAGAAATTCCCTCCTTCTGCTGATTTCTCCTTCCTGGGCTCTGCCGGAGCCCGACTCATGTGATTCATTAAGGCAAAGCAAGACACAAAGTGAATTCATTTCCACACCCTTAGTCCTTTCACAATATCCGAATGTGAGCTATAGGGCTGGCTATCGGGGCAGGAAATTGTTTCAGGGGATTTGTGCTGACTTCTCTCAAATGCTCACATCCAGCTGTGTAACCTGCAGTTATATCAAGGCACCTTGCTGCCCCATGGAGTCGTCCCTTCCAGCGGGCAGATAAGAGAGTCCTTCAGCACAGCCTAATGATCTGATCAGCTGGGGCTGCCTACCAGTGTGTTAATGGCCCACCAGTGAAGGTGCACTAGGAAACAGCATCAGAGACAACTGAGGAACAGCACAGGGGGGAAAATATGTGAATGGGAAGGATTGCCTTGATACTGAAAAAGTGGAGGAAACAATAAAGAGAGGAGGGAAAAAAGGAAATAAAAGACAAATAGATGACTGAAATATACACTAATAGTAGTAAAATGTCCCACCCCTCGCCTATAGTAATTTTATTCCAGTATTTCCTCCCATGCCTCACAAAGATTTGCCAGTTTTTCACTTAGCTGGTAGAAACCAAATAGAAACTATTTCCTCCCTAGTGAAAGGAGTGTTTTAAACTTTGATGGACTCGGATTCTTCTAAGTACTTTTTTATTTTTATTCTTTCTTTTGGGCTCATTGGCATGATGTTTATCTCATCCATGCATGGAAAGAGGGGGAGGAATGGGTAGGCTTGACTTGTGCTAACTGTTGGCAACAGTTGTTTTAATTTTTTGCAACATGCACCCAAGTATCATGAGACTGAGTAAAATATAAATAAATATGCTCTTTCGAAACCCCATACATCTTTATGGCCTAAGATACCTTCAAATCATGGAAAAACACATGTTTGCTTGTTTGTTTTTTTAAAAAATATTTTGGTGGCAATGCTACCTCCCATTGCTGTAAACAAGGTCAGGAGGCCAAAATTAGTCTGTCCTATTTTGCACAAAATAGTCAACAACTTAAGATGTTTTTGCAATAATCAGAAAATTATTGACCGGTGTCAACACCCCCTTTCTGATAAACTGTTGAAATGTTAATATTCTTGGCAAAATTGTTTTTGCTCTAATTACTGTATCCATCTGCTCTATAAGATTGATTATACTGTGAGAATGTTTGTTCTCTTGTCTCCTGCAATGATGGGCCTCTCCTTGGCGCAGAAATAGTCCTGCCTCATCTTTACACAGAGACGAATGTGCAACAGAAATCAAACCAGCACTCGGCCCCAGTGAAGCCAAATAAAAATTCCTTGAAGGAGTTAATACAACAGATATTAACTGGCTCTTGAATGGACCATCACTTGGAAAACTATTGCCCTGGCCCAGATGAAAATAGCTGGCTTTCGTCCAGCACAGAATATCAGTGACCAGGAAGGCCACCAAAAACCTGGAAGCCCGCAAATGCTGGCATATCAGCAGTATTACTGATTCAGCTAAGGAGAAGTTTGGCTAGCTGGCGTTGCCAGGCCCCCTCTGCACCAGCTCCTTGGCAATGAGCAGCCGAGTTGTCCAAGGAGCAGAACGTTTCCTGTCCTACCTTCCATCAGCACCTGCAAAGGCTAATGTTACCTGGATTGGACTGGTTATTTTTGAAGCCAACATATAATATACGTGCTATCTGTGGTATGTGCCAAAAAAGACTTGGTATAAAATGATGTCTGGTATTAATCATTATTAAAGCTGATTAAAACAAAACAAAACACAACAAAAACCCCATACATTTTCTCATACAAAAAAAAAAAAAATCTGTGGAAAAACAATTGTTTTATTAGAAAACTGTTGTTTTCCCATGGCAAGTCTGGAAGAAATAAAAAATTGCATTTCATTTTTGAACAGATATTTCAAAATATCTGCACAAAAAAAGTCATGCAAACTAAAAAAAATCTTTTTCTTCAAACATTCCTGCACAGCAGCTGAATATTTTCATTGGAAAAATGATGCTTTTTCTCACATACACAAAATTGAATTCAGCAAAAGCATTTATTTCAGAAATACAATTTTCAGTAAAAAAAAAAAAAAAGCAGCTATTCTTTTCCAGATACTGAACTCTGTAGTTGTGTCTAAAGCATTCAAAAGCCATTGAGACTCAGGCTGAGACTGCTTTCAGGTTTTTCATTTTAAAAAATATTTAAGGTCTTTGTAAAAATCTTCCAAGTTCTTGACTCCATAGGGTGCGCTCAGTGCATATGCTTATCCTTGCAGAAAGAAGCTTAAAGGCTAGAAACTTCCAAAAAGGAAGAAGGACTTTCTAGATGTTGAAGGGTTGCCTTTTTCACAGTTTTAAATTCGTAACATATGAGTACATACAACTTTTCCTGAACTGTAATGCAGCCTAAAAAGCATCTGCTGGATATTCATTCTCACCTTCGTGTCAACCTTTTATTTGTGCCAGCAGGGAGTATTAAGTTGTACTTAGCTAACACAGGCTGTTTCCAGTGCCTCAGCTAATGTACCATGCAGGAACACTTTCAGAAGAGTTTAAGAAAGAAGGAGGAGAAGACTAACAAAAATATTGTTACTAGATTTATTGGAGACAGTGTGGGAGAATGAGGTTTTTAAGAGAAATTCCTCCTCAGAAAAAGATTTTGTACGCCAGCTTTCTTAGTGTGCTATTACACTACTTAGCCATTATTTTTTTTTACACCTAGAAAATTTTCAGTGGGGAGAGGATGACTGCAGTCCAGCTTCAGCATAACACCTCTCTCTTGTCATCTTCTGGGCTTACCTTCTCCTCATGCTTCTCACAGCATTTTCCAACCTTAAGAAGAGCCAGCACAATGCCATATCACTGCTGCCATTGCCAAGAGCGGGAGAAATGCAAGAGGACTTTCTACAGGAGAAATGTAGTAGAAGTTTCTCTGGTCTTCTTACTTCTATTAGAGTTTCTCAGGCCTGGCCATCAAGCACCCAAGACAGCCATTCTGCCAGCATTCCCACAAGGCCCTTGTGTCCTTGTGTTTAGTGACCACCATTCAAAGGACTTTCTACCTGAAAAAGCCAGGGTTTGGCTATTGCCAAAGCCAGGGAGTGACGAGATCCCTTTCAAAATGAGCAAAGTTGTAGTTGGGTACCTGGGAGATGTAAGCCCATGGTAACTTCTGCTGAAATCAGCAGGGATTTCCAATCAGATCTTTAGCTGACAACTACTTTTGAATTATTTTTCAAAATGTTTTACAAGCTGTTTTTCATCACACATTTGTCTCCCTGCACTTAGTCATGCCAGCCCTAAAAGACCAGATAGGGTTCTAGCAAGCATCATGGGAAATCCATCATGGAAAGAAAGTGTCAGCATAAAGATCTCTAAATCTCAGAAAGGAGAAGGATTGAAAGTTACAGTCTTTACCTAGGACAAATACCTCAGAAAAGGATGCTGACAACATTGAAGACCCCACACTCCACAAAATGCCACTGGGAAATCCAGAACTCCAAAAGGAAATTAGTTTCTCTGAACATTAACTACTACAGTTACTCTTTGTGCAGAGACCTGAGCATTTTCTCATTGTCCCCTGCACAAAATACATGGAGGACTGCAGCGACTGAATTAGGCTTGATAATTTCCTGTCTGCCTGCAGACTCAGACTGACATCCTGACGCTGTCCTACACTGGAAGACTATTTTAAAAGCTGCCTTTACAGGCACACTGGATGTAATGCAGTTTTATTTTTAAATGAAATCTTTGATTATGGAGAACAATCCGATGGCTAGGGATGCATGCTACAGAACCACAGTCTGTGGGGGACCATGCTGATCGCAGCAAAATCGCCTTCTCAACTGTTCAGCTTTGCTGCCATGTCATGTTACAGTAATAACTGCAGATGAAGAGCTTTTAATTCATTGATAAAAGCAGAAGGCTGGAGTAGCTGGCTAGCTGTAATGAAGCTTATTATTCTGAAGCTAATTTGCCGATTATATTAGAGTTTTATTTCTGAGCACTTGTACCAGAAGACAGCATTATCAACACAACATCTAAACATAGAAGGTCCTGGGAAGAATGTTAATGAGCTATCACCTACCTCTGCAAAGGTCCCCATCATTAATAGTGCGTATCCTAAGTATAGATCAAAAACTATCTCTGAAGAATGTGCAACCTGTGTAAATTATGATTACTCATTTGGAACATAACCAGAAAGTGATGGCTAAGTCATGTCTTATTTAAAAGATTGTGGTTTCTTTAATGATGGTAAGTGGGCAAGGGCTCAGATGAAGCACCCCGGTCCAACAGCAGGATTCCCACACACCCGCAGCAGCCCCAGCCCCAGGCTGGCACCTGATCCTGAGAGAAAAGCTGTGCATCAAGGAGCGCTCTGCTGTTTCCCATCATCTGCCTTTAACTCTCCCACTTCCTTATTTCAGGAGCCCCTGAAGACTACTGAAACATTAGATCTACTGCTTCCTTCCACCCCTACCACTGATATTCTCCTAAAGCCTGAAAAAGGATACTGGCACATCGCTTTCTGTGCCCAGGAATAAAAGCAATGTCATGATAGACACATGGATAAAGAGGAATTGAGGATAAGACATCTGGGAACCCATGCATCACTAAGATAGAAGTGGACCTTCAGTCAGTCACATACCCTGGCATATGCCTGGAAATATTGAGACAGGTTTTTGTTTTCCTAAAATTCCTTCAAAATTTCATTTGGAAAAGGAATTATTCATGTCTTCTTGCTTTGCTCTCGCCAGTCTTGCGCCATCCCCAGATACAGGTCCAGGTCCTTCTGGGTGCTCATGAGAACAAAACATCATGCTAAAACAGTGTCTCCTTGGACCCCTGTGCAGGGAAAACAGCACCACTGAGCTTCCCTATGCCTTAGGAATAAGAAAGAACAAGCATTGCTTTAGTTGTTTGGAAATTTTGTAAATATGTCTACTTATTGCTAAGCTTATGAGAAAGTCATATATCGAGTCAGTCTTTGGCAGGTTCAAGCTAGACCAAAGCACAACAGAGATTGCTGTAGGATATACTTTGGTTTTGTAAGTAGCAACACTGTAGTTCAGAGAGGTTATTTATCCTAATCCACAGAAGCCCATAATTGCTTTGCAAGCTCACTGCCTGTTTGAGGGAATTACAAGCCTGAGAGTTTCTCTCCTGTGTTGTGTCCAGCCAGAAAAATTGATCTTCTACTACTAAGAAAAAAAAAAAAAAAGAAAATGCAACAAAACTCTTGTTTACTTTAAAACATGATACAAAGTACTCAGCAGCAGGTACAGCAGGTACAGTCTGTTTCTCTTTCCTATTCATTAAAATATTGCTGTCAAAATCTTGCTTTCGTTTCCTACTGGCAGTGTGCTCCGGTTGTTAAAATCAGTTTAAAACTGCAGTTCATGACTGATTTGTAAAAGCACTAATTGCTGGAGTTATTAATGTCAAACTGAGATAGCTGACATCAGATAAACGTCCGCTGTCCCCAGAGACGAAGCAGTGGCATGCCAAGGGGCGAGCATCATTATCCCGCAGGCTTGCCAGCCCACCAGCTAGCCCAGAGGGGCTGTGGACAGGGGTGGTGCAGCTATGGGAGCCGGCTGCCAGGGCGGTCCAAAGCTGGTCTTGCCCTTGTCTTTGGGCAGTCTCCCAGCTGGCCTTTACCATGCTAGGGGCCACCTGGAGCCAGGAGCAAGACTAGAGCGAGCTTCCAGCCGAGCCACCTCAGTCATGAGATTTATTTTAATCTGACCCTTGCTTTTTTCCAAAAAGGGACATTTGGGGGTCAGTTCCACTCTAAACTGTGCTGTCTGTGCTCCAGCACATGCTGATTAGCCATGAAACACCAGGCTGCCAAGCGCAGCAGGCACACTGCATGCCAAGCAGCTTTTCAGGGCAATGTCTGAGCCCCATCAGCCCCGATCCCATGTTGGGGTGCAGAGTACCTGCATCCCAGGACAGGACAGTGCCCACACATCCACAGAGGGGAGAGGCTTGTCTCTGCAGGTGGTGTGGGGGCTAACATGTGGGGTCCACAGCCTTTGCAGAAGGGACACAAATGGCCTGCAAAACAGCTGAGGAGATGGACAACGATGGCAAATTCCTGTCCCCGAGCAAATGTCAATGCACCAGCACAACCTCCTCTGTGTATAGGACATTTTGTCGATTAAAGACCAATCCACGTAGCCACAGGCAATCTAGACTCCTTAGGGAAACAGAAGGTTGCCTACTTAGACTTATTAGGATGGTAAATGGCTGACCAGCTGGATGAACAGGCAAAAATAAACTACCTGATATTCTTCCAAGTGCTATACAGAAACGATACCCATTTCTCTTCGGCCCTCTTAGCTTTGCAAGGCCAAAGGGATTTAGATGCTTAACATTCAGGTCTTAGAAATCCAAATTGTCAAAATGTAATCAGGCAGCTTTGAAAATTTGTGTTTTAGGAGTCACAGTTCCAGTGACTTTCCATGAGGCTTTTAAAAACAGGGGTGCCAGGATCTGGCAAGTTAAGTGGAATTACCAAGACATTTTGAAGAAGGTCACATTCACAATGACCTGGTATGTAAACAGCAATGGAGAATATAGGCCTCACCCCCAAACCTGGTAAGATCCAGGCAGATCACAAAACACTTCCTAACAAGAACTATTTCAGTTGGGTAAAAAGCTCCACTGCTCAAACCACAGAAATCTGGACAGGACAAGACATGAGATAACAAACAACAGTTAACAGAAGAATCACCATTGTGTCATGTGCTATTCACCCAACTGTGACAAAATTTCAAGAAGGACTTATCCATATACAATAGGACCAGCTCACATTATGGTATAGTTCATTTTTCTGGTTTTGGGGTTGTTTTTTTTCATCAAAACAATGTTTCAGCAAAACCCTTTTTCTGCTGTTGATAGCTTTGTGTAGAGCTTTTCTCCAGAGCAGTTACAAATGTTTTGGAACAGAGCATTATGTATATAGTTGAAATAGTTTATTCTTGTAATTGTGCATTACCGTGAACTCATGTCCCACAAATTCCTTCTATACTGTGGAATCAGTCACTATTTACTTCCTTTTTTATCATTTCAATGCTTCTTTTTTTTTTTCCTTGAAAGAAAGAAATTCTACCCAGCAGTATACACTGTAGTTTACTGTGCATCTTTATACTGGTAGGAAGCTGAGAAAGACCCTATTTGATTGTCAGTCAGCTCTGAATTCTCTTATTCTGTGGTCCTTGAGCATAGAGGCCAACATTTTCCAACAGACTGTGTAATGTTAGGCATTTGAATCCGTATCTATACACGTAAATAAAGTTAGCCCTGCTTTTCAGAGGACTCTCAGATCCCATCAGTGGGAGTTTTTATGGACAGAAGACTGAATAAGCATTGCAGGATTTAATTAGTACTATTACCCAAAGGAGTGCTTTAAAGATGGCTATATCAGAGGACGCTGATACAGTTCAGCAGATAACTGCTCTTTTTTCTGTCTATAAGCTTTCAGTGATGCTTAAGAGAGGAGAATATTCTTCCTTAAAAATTAAGTTCAGCTATGCACTGCTTGAAGTAGTATTTATTCGATTAATGTGTCATGTATTAAGGATGCCAATATTCAAAAAGAAAAAGCATGGAAAACTATACTTGCAGTAAGAAAACTGTGTCTCTTCAGAGCTATGCTTAACTGCCGACTTAGTAGAAGAACAATCAAGGACAGTTAAAAACACCTTTAGGAGTTACATGTAGCACAAACCCACACAGCTTCTCAAATGGAAAAGCATAGTGCACTTGTCCATGGTCTACATGAGAGAGCTCATCACACATATCCTTGAAAAAGGAGGAAGTCTGAAGTCAAAAACCACCACAAAATTTATGACCATCTTCAGCTGGTGCCTCAGCTGGTGTAAATCAGTATAGCTCTGCTTATTTGGACGGAGTGACACTGATTTACACAGGCTGTATTGCACTGCTGTGCAAATGTGCTTCTTACCTTCCTAAAGAAAAAAAATATGAAAAAATAAGGAGGGGGAGAGGTTTCTAGGTCTATAGCAGAAAATGAGCCAGGAAATCTGTACCTATGTTTCGTATAGGAACACGTAGGTATTTTACTGCTTAAAAGCCCCAAAATAAAAAACTGAAATTTCAATTTAGAAAGTGCCACAGTGACATTTTAAAACATTTGTGCAACAGAATTAAATTGCATGCATATATATTCCTGTGATGGTTTGGGGTATCCGTCTTCATAAAACTAATGAGTTCAGTTGGACATTATGAATTCTGCTTACACTTTTGATCTTGCTACATTCTTAGTTGTTACTGTATTACATATTTACTTGCAGTGAGGCTATGAAGCCTGATGCCTGGATGTCTGTCTGTGAATGGGTCAGGTATTACATTGCTCATAAACTGAATAAAATAAATAATCTGAACAGATCAGCCCTAACAAATAGTAGGACGGCTCCAGCCCAGCTTTATGTAGAATAAGGTTTGGTGCAGCGAGTTTTCTTCTCTCAGAAAAAAAGACAAAGACAAGAGATGTAGAACAGACATTTAAAAAGAATTCATGTAAGGATAAAGAACAAAAAAGGAACAGAATATATGTCATTTCACGTTCAAGAAAAGAAATCTGAGTTTATAAAAGTTAAGAATTTGTTACAAAAAGGAATCTTTTAGGGTCCCAACAGGACATCACTCAAAGTTTAAAGACCTGTCAGAAGAAATGCAAGAAACACTGAAAAACAGCTGAATTATTTTTCATTGAGTTCAGTATTTATTGTCCTGACCATAGTAGAGAGAGCTGTGCTTGGGAAACATTCTGCAAAGTGTATTTATTTAGGCAAGTGTCTCTTCATGAAAGGTTACACCAGAAAAAAAACAGCGCAGCAGAAGTCTTTGGAGGAGGCACTTGGTCTTTGTGCTGAGCCCATTGGAGGATAGGTTCTTGCAGAGGGCAGTGGCAGAGCAGGGCAGCAAGCATCCCTGCTGGGATGAGGCAGGGATAGAGGACGAGGAAGGTAGGGGACTGCTCACCACGGGAGCTGCACGTCCTATGGTGAGGGGCACATGTCCAGGACCAAAATCTGTGCAGTGACCTGCAAAGACCAGGTACGGTCTGAGGACCCCCAGAGCTCCTTCTCTATGAGACCTCCAGCCACATTCAGAGAGGGCTTTAGCTAGTTTAAAGGCAGCCATTCTCTAATTATGCTAAATAGCACACATTGCCAGTAGCTCAGCCAGTGGGATCATTTCTCAGTTCCTACAGATTTAGTCATTTACGCATACTCACTTCACTCACCTCTTACATTACAGCCCTGCTTGTTCATCAGGTCTGGACTTGTCTGGATGTACAAGGCAGTCTCCACGCACTGAGTTCACAATAGAAAAATACAGCAAGAAAAACAGCCAACGGAAGAATACACAGAGGTTTACACTGAAAAATTTGATCAGTCCTACTTACATTTTCAACTTTTTCTAAGTTTTTGAGAGTTGGAGTAGACTGAAGTCCCTCACACATGATGAAGTCTGGATGGCAATGAGAGTCTGGTTAAGAATGAGGAAACCAGGTGACTGAATGGGGAGTCATTTGAAAAAGATCTTCCTGACTCAGGCATAAACACAGTGGTGGGGAAAAGTCTTGTAAAAGTGAATCCAGTAAGTATTGCAGCCATTACTAGTGACTGCAGCATGTGTGCATGTATGTAAGAGACAGATGAAAGATTTAGTAGATAGATGGCAAAACAGGTGACGCGACTTCTGATTCTGACTTATGGAAATTGATACCTCTGCTGAAGTACAACCTGTTCTCCAAATCCTGACATTAAGACGAATAGCAGCCAAACAGCAACCTCTAGCATTTGATATTTGCAAGAGCTCAAATATTGATTGCACTACTTATTAATGTTTCATTCATAATAAATACATGGTATGTTTGCACAGAGGAGGTGTTTTCTAGGGGAGGCATTACATGCTGTATTAAACAATGAATAATTTCTTAATCTTAAATGTGAGTAAACAGCAGGATAGTAAGTGTCATGGCTATAGGCAATTTCAGCAATGTGCAAGTGTAGCAAGTGCTCCAGCACACCTGATGAGGCATCTCTCACTCCAAATGAAGATTTTCTTGATAGGAATTGCTATGCGAGGTGTTATGAGCTAGAAATTGCTGTCATAATTTATAACAAGTAAAGCGTTTGCCTTTTTAAGTACTAAATTCCATGTTGTTTCATTGAAACTTCGTGACTGTATTTATTATGGTAACTTTTTGTGTTGCCCTTTTAGAGCTCCTCCTACTTGAAGTATAGTTACTTCTACAATGTCTGGTCTTGGCTAAAAGCCCATTTTTTTATTCTCCATTTAGATCTATTTCAAAGAAAGTGTTTCCTTCACAAGACAGCTGACACATGAAATTCAGAGAAAATAATATATCAAAAAAATGCACACTTTTGAAAAATGGATGTTTAACATTGCATTTCATAAGGCCTGTATTCCCCAGATTTCTGGTCAAGTTGCCATTTACTGTAATGAAACAGAAGTTGAGGTTTTGTGTTTAAGAGCTGAAACTTCAGAGCCCTCAGCACTTACTCTTTTTTTTTCTCTATGTTTTTTTCACTGCAGTTGCTAGGTGTTTAATTTCTATGATCAGATTTTGATATAAGAGGCAAAAATGGTGAGTATGGATAGGCAGAACATCCAACCAACAATAAAAATGGTCACTATTTTATATTAAATATGCAATTTTTCTTGCACAAATATTCTGTCAGAATACAGATCATTGTGAGTGGGCTACGTGAAAAAAATTAGTGTAAAACTACTGCAAAATTTTGTCTTTTCTTCACAGCTAATAATCACAGACTTCTGTCTGCATAAGTATCCAGGGGTCCATCCCAAGATTCACTGAAAGAAAAGGGAATTCAGCCATGGACATATCTACATTGTCCTGCCAGCTCTGTGCTCCAGCTCAGATTCTCCACCTGCCCAACCTGCCTAACTCCCTGGCTGAGACAAGCCACCCTTGTGCCTGGGGGAACCTCACCCCCAGAGAGGGCTGAGCTGAAACATCAGCACGACCATGCAGTGGGGCAGGTACAACTGTTTCAAACTACATGGAGGAGCAACTCCTGCCTGCAGAAAGGCACAGCTAAGAGTACAGAGCTCAACAGAGTTGATCCACTCCCTGCTGCTGTGGGAGGAAGACTTATATTCTGATATATGCCTGCATAATGGAATAAACAGATAAAACTCTTCCAAGGTTTGACTGGTGATATGATTCACAGAACAAATGGTGGACTGGTAAAGTATTTGCAGAATGCCTGTAATAATGTTGTAACATTTTACCGTGACTGTAGGCACCATATTTCCCTACCAAATTTCCCATCAAATACTAGCAAGCAAGATTGTTCTCAAGAGGAACAGACAGCAACTCTCACACTTGTGACTGGAGCACTACTGTCTGGGTCTCAGGCACACAGACATTAGGCTGTATCTGTAAAGTGGCAGCTTCAAAGTTACATTGTTGGCTCCAGTGTAGATCCACTGAGACCCCAAACTCTTTTATTAGTTTCTTGACAGTGGTGGCAGACTCTTGGATAGGAGCAGCATCACTTATTTTTGAGAACCAACATATGGTACTTAGAATCCAGTGGTTGCCAGCTTTTGATGTAATTAGCCATGATCCCTGAACATCTGCACTCATCAGTTAGCCTTTAAGTTGGTGATCTATTGTTCTACATCAGAATTGAGATTACTCTTTCTTTGGGCATGCTTCCTTCAAGAATGCTTAATATCTTTAGCTAAAGTTATTAGTTTCCAAACCCTGTGATACTCTGTAGGCAGAAATCCTATTATAGATTATCACCTCGTCACACTTGAAAAGTTCTCCTGAGAATGGAAAAAGGCGACTGCTTAAAAGGCACTGTAGGACAGTGAAGGACCACAATACATGACGGTACTGTCAAGACAGAAATACCCTCCTCAGAATAACCATGTTTACTAAATCGTATTTGTAGCCTGATATTGTCAGGCTTACTGTCATGCATACACATTAGGTAAGTCCAGTAGATTTATAATAGGGAAAATGGAGTTTAAAAATATCAGTCAGGAGAGCTGAGAAGATGAAAATATTTCAAAATTTTGCTAGAGGTTTTCATTAGAATTGTCAAAAAGTGATAGCCTTATAAGGTAAGCAAAGAAGAATCATTCGTTCAGTGATTATTTTTTTCTTTTTGTATTGCAAAAACAAATTAACACAAGTATTTGTGACCAATTATAACCTTGGATTACCAGATGGATTGAAAGAGACAGTAAGGCAAGAGAGAGAAACCATTAGTTAAACAAGTAATCTCATGGAAGCCATATGGGCTGTTTAGGCAATTAGGATTATTCATAGAAGAAGGGACTTAAAGAGTCTTTCAGAAAGTCCATTATCTTTGATAGCAAGGTTACACTGGGCAATGTGAACTATCTGGAAGAGAAATGATGCTGGAAGAAAAATTGAAAAGAAAGAAAAAATCCCAGGAATAACAATTACACCTAGAATAGCAAAATCAAACAATAAATGAGCTGATAAATAGTTTCCCTGGCCAAAGAGGTCTAGAAAATAGTGTTAATTAATCCTGGGGCAGCAGAAAGAGAAAAGAAAAAGTTACTGTCATGAATACCGGGCGTTCAGCAAGAAATCACTCATCTTTGCTAGCTCTACATTTCTAGTACTCATGTGCATAACTATAGGACATCTAACACAGGTCAAGGAGAATGTTAATACTCGAGATTGTCAAGTTTAGTGGAAATAATAGTCCAGCTCCTCACTAAATAAAAGAAGGCTACCATGTAGTCTATATCGTATTTTCTTAATGAACGTTGAAGACGAGCTATTCTCCCTGGGAGAGTTTCTCTGCAGGTCCTGCAAGGTAACCAACATATATTGAATTTTGCAATGAAGCTTTATTCTCAGGCTAAACATACCACTTAAGTGTCACCTGGAAGTTACACACTAGATAACATACACACTCAGAAGAGCCAAAAGATTTGGACAGACTGAACTTGCTGAACTACAAGCACAGTCAGTCCTACTGGTTTGCCCAACAATTGTTAGGTCTTTTTAGGGAACTCCAAGCAGGATTATCTTTCATCAACACATTACACCACCCCTAACAGCTTTAAAGTCCCATCCTGATTCACAGTGGAAGGTCATTATGAAGCATGAATCCTGCACAGTGTCTAGTATCAAGATTAAAATCATTCCATATGTGAGGGGTGAAAACTTCTTCCTCTCTGAGACGTTTTTCAGGAGGAGACAAGTTCCTTCAGGTGAAGAAATAGTTGGGCTGTGTAATGAGGCCCTGCAAAGTGGCATTCAGCTAGAATCAGGTTAAGATAACCTCAAATGGCAGGCAAGAAGAGAATGTTTATTTTCCCTAATTTGTAGTGGCTTTGCTATACTTGGCTGCGACACAAAGAATTGAGCTCTGATGAGCATTGCAAGAAGAGAAGATGATTGTTTTACCAGCTTGAAAGAGAGGGGAATCTGGGGAATTCATTCTTATTTATATTATTACGAAGATCTTTTGTTTTTTTGCCTGAGAGTAAAAAGACCAAAGGACATTTAAAGCCTGCACTTTTTCCTGCAGCATTTTCATCAGCTGACACAAAGCTGGCCAATTTATTGCTCTGACTGACAGCAGCTGATCAAGTGTTCCCACAGCCACTATCACAGTGTGAAACATTGGGTTCAAAATGGTGATGGGTTCATTTGCTGTAATTCTAAATGGGACAGAGCCCAAAACCAGGATCCCAGCTCCCTTGAACTCGAGCTGTTCAAAATTCAGATCCATCTCAAAATCTTACTGCTCAGGCCCATCACTACTTAATTTACCAAGGCTGTTACTGGCACAGCACTTCATTCTGGCTGTCTTCACTAGCCCTCACATGGCAGCCACAATGAATTATGCAGCTGGGAATGCAATAGCATCTGAAGCGATTGACCCGTGCAAGGATAGTGATATCGCTCACATCGCTGTGATGCAGCCCCATGCCGGGCAGAGCAGTGCTGCCCTCCGCCAAGGGGACCAGAGGTTGGTCCCCTACTCTCCTGCATGCAAGTAAATCTGGCCTATTTGGCGACTGCTGCCTCATTTTTGTTATGTAGGAATAGCACTGGATACCACTGACTATGTCCCAATAAGATTTCCTTTAAGCTGGTCTGCTTCCACCTTTCTTAAGAAACCCTGTTTGTGAACAGTGCTACAGCCCATAGGAGGACTTCTCATGTAGGGGCTTAAGCCCCGTTAGTGAAGCCTTTGCTTTAGCCTGCTTGTGTACTTGCTGGAGAACTGGATGCAGATTCAATAGCTAACGTCATCAGTATTTCTATCTCTAAAGCAGGCAGTGTAGTGAAATGTGACTGTGACTACCTAAACCTAAACCCAGAGGATGGTTGATTTGGCTGAGACTCAGGAGATCCATGACAAATATGACAAAAATAGGTTCGAAATGAGAGCCAAAGGACTCGGCAGAGTGTGCATCATGACTGTTAGACATGCAGCAGTAAAGGCATGTCCTTAAGCACTGAGCTGCCCCTGAACTGTTTATTTATCTGGGCTCTTATGAGAGTGGACCCCACTGCTATGATCTGGATGTCATGCTCTACACGCTCTGCAGCCCATGCTCCTCAGGAGCTGAAGCCAGTGTGGGATCTCCCTGCCTTGGGACTAACCTGAGCTTTCTTCCACAGGGGCACTGCATGGCTTCAGCAACTGTAATCACACACAGTTACCAGTGGTGTTTCCAGCTGACAAAGCCCTCCACAGCTGGGGTCTCCTCTACCCTCCTCATCATGGCCCTGCTGTTAAGTGCTCTCAAGCTGCCGTTCCTACCTCCTCGAGCATAAAAACTTTCCAAAGGAGCAGAGAGGGACAAACTACAAGTTCCTGGCTTAGGTCCAGAACCTACACAGAGCTGCTGGTTTACAGATAAGAAAATGACCTTCTCCCTGCAAAGAAAGTATTGGAGCAGCTGGGTTACCTATGAGATTGGGAGCTTTCCCTCTTTCAGACAGAAGTGCTTCACACCCTGCCCTCAGAGCAGGTTACCTCCATGCAGAGCTTCTCAAGGGACTGACATTGAACAGTGTGGCCTATGCTAATGCTCATAACTAGTTTGCACCTCGCTTTCTGTCTGAAGCATCAAGTATTCACCATGAGTGCTGAGCTACATATGGTGCAAGGTATACATTATTCCACTGGCAGCCGTTATATGACACTGTAAGTAAAATAAAGTAACAGGTAGATATATTTTTCTTGTTAATCACAAACCTAATTTTCTATTAAAATGTATGAGATGACAAAATCTCAACAAACTCTTTAAAGCTATTACTAGAGGATAAAGTATTCCACCAAAGTATTAATATTAACATCATTAAAAGAGTTTTATCAAGTGTGCCTTTATCTCCAGATTGCAAACAATAGCAGCCTGAAGGAGAGATATGCCCTTGAGTATTGTGGTATGAAAACCAACAGCAGTTTTAGAGCCACATAAAGTCTTCTTGTGGCTTCAAAATTAGGGAAAAAAATTCTTGGAGCCACAATTATAAGAAGTAATAGAGTAAATGAATCTATTTTTCATCACCTTGGGCTCTGAAAAGAAAACATTTGAGAATTATATTGATAAGAGAAAGAGCTGAGATATTCAAATGCATTTAATGTTGTTTTAATTGATTAAACTAGATCAGGAACATTTGAAAATGCATAAAGGAGCTGTTTCTGCATAAATATTCAAAATATATCTGGTTCAGAGATAGGTGCTGCTTTGTACATGTAAGTCATACAAGATACTTATCTTCCATAAATCCAATAAAGTCTTAGAGTCCAGAAGATTAAGTGTCTTAAGTTTTTAGGGTGCATTTTTCGACCAGTCATTTGTCTCCTTTGGAGAGGGAGTGCTTCTGGCAGTCCAGCGTTTTAGAAAAGGGATCTGAAAGAAGGGGAGATGAGGAAAGATTTTGGTTCTACTGTGGCAACCCATCGTGGGTTTGTCCAAAAGTCTGGTGGTGTCAGTGAGTTACAGATCAGAGCACGTGAAAGCCAGGACAATCCCCCAGTCTCTATTTGGGAAAAATATATCTTCTTCCTAGCATCTGACTTTGCAGAGAGATCAACGCCATTTCAACTCTGAGGATAAGGGCTCAGTTTTCAAAAACGCTAAGCCATTGACTCACTGATGTCAAGAGCACGCTGTTTGGTATCCCTAGCCCTCAGATCCCACAACATGTGTAGAATAGCCTGAGATGCCCGCTGCTTCCTCCCAGGCCCTGGCGGTCCTGTGCTAACTGCCCAGAAGCAATTCTTCTCCCTTTTGCTGCAATCAGTTTTTTTATAAATCCCAACAGTGGGTTATTTCAACAGATTTACAGGAGGGGTCTTCTGGGGAGGAGGGGATGATCTGGGACAGAGGACAGAGGTAACCAAAAGCCAGTCCATTGGAGGGCCTGTACCAGTATCAGAATTCCCAATCTTGACAAGGTCCCTTTAAAATGTTTCTTTGTTTCATGATCATAAACTCAAAATAGTCCCCTTTGCCACATCACTGTAACACTGCTCTGAGATGAGGAAAATACAAGAATATTGTACTGTAGATGTCTGTCTCCCAGCTGCATTGAGTGATGAGGCTCTCTCTTCCCTGTATGTTCATAAGAGGTAATTTCTTCTAGAGTCTCTCCATAAAAAACTCCTTACAGGGAGCCCACCATTAATCTTGAGCACAGTAAGTATTAGCCAACATGGTAAAAAGAACATTAAAAAAAATCTTGTCCCTAAGCTGCGGAAGCCTAAATAATGACAGTAATAGCATAATCTCACTCTCACACACAAAGTTGTTAACTGACAAAAATAGAGTTCATGCGAAGCAGAGTACACAATCAGAGCAGAAAAGCACAACTTTATTCACTAATTCCCAAATAAATAACACCGAATATATTGCTTTTAAGTGCTTCATTTATTTTAAAGAAATACTTCTAAAGGAAGTGTTCCAATGACAGACCATGAAGAGCACTTTATAAAAGGAGATTAATTATATCCTGAAAGTTACAAGTGTCATTGAGTAAGAGGACTGCTGTATAAAATACCAATATACCATCCTACTCAGCCACCCATTCAGGCTAGGCCTGATCCTGAATTTTCAGCTGAGAACTGGAATTATTTGGCAATTATTTAGCTGAGCATAAATATTTAGAGACAGTTTCTGCTAACAAATCTTGCCTCTAGGAGCCAGGCCCATAACAATATTCTTGGCACTAGTTTTCCACATATAAATCAACCCCCTAACTTCACACCTTCCTTATTTCATTTTTACAATTTTGTAGAATACCCAGTCTGGTTTATTTATGTGGCGCTGCATCTAGGATTCTCTATACGATGGCTGTTATTAGATCTAATTCTGGCTACATTGCCACCATTAAAAGCAGCCCTACAGTATTAAAACAAGAGTCAGGGGAAATAGGATTCTTAGTAGCAGTGTTAAAAAAAAATAAGAATGTTTTTCTAGCTGAAGAAAGCACAGACAAACAAAATATCTTCCTTCCCCTTGAGTTCTGCCACAAATCTCTGCATCGCTTCCCTCTGTCCTATATATAGATAGAAACCAGTCAGTCGACTGATTCCCCTCAGGGGACCAGAAAAGTATAGGGGGAACTAAATCTGGTAATTTAGGTGCTTATCAAGCATGTGGACAGGCAAGGCCTGACTCCTGCTGGAGCAAGAAGAAAGCAGCTGGGACCCGCCGGCTACCCCTGCCCTCTGAGATTTGCCTTTTTGAAAAAAAAGCCCAGTGAAAACAGCTCAACATTTGCAGCTCCAGATGAATCATGTTGTAAGAAAACAAGTAACTGAAGTCTCTTAGGCCAGGACAAAGATTTCCGACCTGAAGTGGCTTAGGGGGGATCTGCTGGAGGTGAGGGTGGAGGGTCGGTGTGGTCTGCAACGCACCCACAACCAGCCTGCCTGACTGCCTCCCTCCCTCTCTCCACTGCTGAGATGGGTTTACTGGAGCAAAACTGTAGCAATTCAGCTAAGATGGGACATGAAAATATTCCCCACTACTTAAGCTCACTTTAAATGCATCATTGATGGCACAACTCTTTTTCTATTAAGCTGTACAGAACAAAAATTCAGGGCATCCTGCAAGTTATTCCTTGCATCTGCTGCAACCTGGACATTTTCTTCCCCTGTGGAAAAGCACCTTTTTTGGCAGCAAGCCCACAGTGCTCCAAAGAAAATTGGGTATTTGCCTTGCTTTGTTTGTTTTGCACTTTTTAGACACAAATGGAGCATGTCACAAGTTCACTACTGCAGTTTTCTAAAGGGGGGGTGTGAAGCCTACAAAAGGAAATGACCTCTGAGGATGAGTTGTTTAACTGCAAGGGGTGAGCATTGAACAGGCAGGGAGAACAGAGTCCCCAAGCAACAGCCTTTGGATACAGGTGATCTGCCTGTTCCTTATGTTCCAGCACCACCTTCCTTACCACAAAAACAAGTCATGTTTAAAAACATGGCTTTTCAGGCCTTCCCAAGGTTACATGGTGTATCAGGGAGAGAAAGAATGAAAAAAGACGCCAAACTAGCCTCTTCTGCATGTGCTTTGTTGAAACGACTGTTTCACACTGCCATAGCTTGAACCTTGCAGTTCCAGCACACTTTAATTTGATGGAAACGTGCCCCAACAAAGAGCTTACCAGTTTTCAACTCTAAATGCAGAGAGAAAAGTAGCAATAGCAGCAGCACCACAGCTGAGTTCGCTATAGATGGTAAATAAATCATGGGAACAACAATCCCCAATTTCACATTAATTGTCTGGAAATCTCTACAACATCAAACATTTTGTTAAAAATCTAGAAAAAAATCAGCATGGCTCTTTTGTTGTTTTTGTTGTTGTTTTGCTTTAAAATGATTTGTTCTAAATACAGCTTAACATGCAGATGACTGGTTTGAGACTAGTGTATTTCTTCAAGATGGAAAAAAACCCACAGTAATAGTTTGTATGGGGATGTCAGCAGAGAGGTTATTTAATAACAGAGGTACCTGGAAGAACACTCGGTGCTTGCACTTCAATGGAGAGAGTCAGGCCTTGGGGTAGTCCAACAAATTTGCTTCTATTGGACTCAATTTGGGCAAGAGCATTTTTCAAATCAGAGTGGAATAGTCCCTTCCAGATTGTAAGGCATTGGAGGATAAAAGACAAAACAAGTATGAAGTTCCTCACAGAAGACTCAAAGAAGTTAACAACTTGCTTGGATTTTTTTTTTCCTTTGCTAGTGTGACATTCAGAAAGGAAGAGTCAACCCAAACACAGTTTCTTAAGAACCACTCTCTCTGCTCGTGTTGCACTTTGACATATACAGCCTGATATTGCACTTGTCCTTTTTTTTTTTTTTTTTTTGTTTGGCTGATTTATTTGCAATTCAAACCATATCTAATTACTGCCCAGTAACAACATTTCCTTTTTTACAGAGCAATTGCTTTCCATATTTTTGCTTTCCATTGAATTTCAATGTTCTGGATCACTTGCCTCTATTGTTCTATCTGAGCTACAGTTTCTCCCCACACTGAATCCCTTTATGTTGTTTTTGCCGATGCTTCTAGCCTCTCTATAGTCTATTGTAATTTTTCTATCTTCACTCAGATTTGCAACTTCTTTTGACTTTGTATCATCTGACCATGAATTACATTAGCATACTATTTCTTTTCTCTTCCAAATTTGATGCCTAACACCAGCTCCTTTGTGTTGAAAACAAAGAAGTAGTTAAAATATAACTCCAACATGTTGATAAAAGCTATCGCAGGATTTCCTTAATTTATTCCTAGCAAATACCTGGCCCATATTAATGGGTTCATCTAAAAGGTAGGCTTTTATAGTACAATCCTTCCCCAAAGCTTTGCAAAAGAAAAACCCCAGCAAAATATGTAAACAAAAAAATTCATTTATTTTCTTTCCAGTTCTGACTTTTGCCCTGACTCCCGCCATGTCCCTCATTTTAACCTTTCCGGCTAAATTCTTAACAGTGACGTGGAAAAAAAAAGAAAGCAAATTGCACTATAGTCTGTAGTGCTGAGTCACTGCTCTCCTCCCACTCCTTTCAGCTGTGCCTGTTCCGGATAGATGGCTTCAAAATCAGCCTCTGGGGGTTGGTAATTATGGGAGATGTGGCAATGGGACTTGGGGACAGGAGTGGTAGTAAAGGCTTTTTTGGAGGTGGGGGAGGTTTTCTGTAGTTATTAAGAGTTCTAAATTAAACTGAATATTCCTTTCAAGTGAAGAATCCTGGCCAAATTTTCTTCCAATATGTAGCATTTTAGGTATCTAGTAAGGTGAGAAGGGATTGTGGGTTACTTAAATCCCAGAAGGAAAATGCTGAGATCAAAGTTACTACATCTGGGAAACACTTTTTAGAGAAATAGTGCATAAAACAAATGATTTAGTAGTGATCTTTAGCTTAAGTTGCTTTTAGTGTAAGCAGCCATATTGTATTAAGGGAGCTTTTGGTATGACTCTAAGATGTGAGTTTATAACTGTGCTGAAATTGAACTGCATTTTAAATCTTTATGAGATAGTATTAAAGATTCACTGATATCAGAATATCTACCATCTGGGCTATTCTCTAGTAGTTGGGAAATGGCTATTTCTTGGAGCCTCCAGGTCTATTTTAACCTGCCATCGGCTGTAACACCTGTTCCCCAGACCATTTTGTGGGCACTAATGTCCTTTCCTACTCTCATGGTGTCGCACAGGCAGAAATGAACGAAATTCAGACATCATGTTCTCCTGGAGGTTTAACATGCTCCTCAAAGCCTCTTGCTCCTACTCTAGCAGCAAATCCCAAAGTTAATGCAGCCAACTCTGCAACACTAACACTCGCTTCAGAATGTATCCTGTAAGTAACAAAGGTGTTTAGAAAAAATACCTCTGATTAATAAAAATTTTTCCTTCACTACCAGTCTGCCTGCAAACCAGTTAGTGACATGAGCCAACTGTGTCTTGGCTGCCCGTTGCATCCAATAATGTATGGCCCCAGTGTGGGTAGGGGACTGTAATTCACTTGCGGGACTCTGCCGATGTCAGACAGCGCCTGAGCAGTTTATGAACAGCAGCAGAGCCTTGAGAGTGAATTATGGCCCTGCATTCACTCCTAGGACATCTGTTGTTGTTCAACATAGAGTATACTTTCTGTAAATTAAAAAAAAAAAAAACCCAACCGCACTACTTCTTCACCCAGTCTTCAGTTTCCAAAAAACCTTTTTTTTTTTTCCCCTTTATTTGAAACCAAGCTGATCCACAAGAAACCTGAGGTTTGCCATGGTATTTTCTTGCCAAAGTCACCATTACCATTTTAATCTTCTTATTCAGGGCCATCTTTTCAAGATTAGGGTAGCCTTGTAACACAGGTGAAAGGTTGATTTCTCTTTCATGCTTATATATTCATAACCATTGACTCTACAAAGCCAAATTCTAACTAAATCAGTTTAAAGCCATTGTTGTTTGAGAATTATCACTTCTGATCAGTTTTCTTGTATTTTGCCTAATCTGAACATAAAAGCCCCTTGTGATGTCGCTTTAATTCTATTTCTACAGTAGATACAGTTGCACTGGGGCAAATCTGAAGTAATCTTGTGCATGTCGTTTCCTTGCCAATACAGGTGACTCAAATCCTTGGAGTTATTCCAGTTTTTCAGAATTTGGCCCAGAGAAGCTAGTTACAGCATGTGACATCAAAGAGGCGTTTGTGAAAAACTTTGTTAAATGTTCTATTTACGAACATTTCTGGCCATGTGTCATGTTTTCTGTAGGTTTCCCCCCTCCTCCTATTTTATTACTAGGGACATTTGCCTGAAAACAGACTATTTGTTACTTAGCAAGTTCATTTGCTCCTGCTGCTTATTCCTCACTTGAAGTCACTCCTGTGATTGTGGCATCATAATTAGTTGCTCTGGAGATGATTATGATGTCACAGAGGACTGTGTGTTATATGGCTGCAAGTGATGAATAAGCAGCAGGAGCAGATGATCTCTCAAGCAATAAAGACCACATCTTTATGAAAATATCCCTGGAAACAGAAAGGCTGAAATTCTATATTAAAGCAATGGAATAGTTTCTAGTATGTCAACACTTCCCACAAAATAGCAGTGCTTCTTTATGGGGGGTAGCTTGGAGGGGAGGGGTTACACCCTTTTTGTCAGCAACGTGCATCACTTTAAAACTACTTTTGAAATATTTGGCCTTCACTTGTCCTTAGTGAATTGCAGAGATAGTGAGTGAGGTTTATGTATCAATAAAGGGATGATGTATCATACATAAAATAGCACATTCACTTCTGATGGTCAGTGACCCCCTTTCCCACCTCTCAGTCATCAGAGGAAATAGGAAATTAAACGGGCACTGACACACAACCTAAATCCCACTGCTGTTCTTCTTCAGCAAGGAGGTCTTTGCCAAAGGGGTGTCCTGCCAGCCAGGGGAGGCAGGATCCACACACACATTGCCCTGTGCCTACAGAGGAGGCTCCCCGCTTCCTCGCACAGAAAACTGTCTCCATACCAGGCACTTCTTGGCATGTCAGTCCTCTCCTGAAATCTCCCTGCTGGCACAGTGCCCTTACCTTCAAAGTTCTTCTTAGGTCTGCTCTAGGTTGAGGAAGTAGTTCATCTCCCTTCTTTCCCTTTTTAACCTGTTCTGTTCTCAACTCTACCTTCTTCCCTGCTGCCTACAATGGACAGGAGGCAAAACCAAGGAAGATTGAGTGCAGGCCACTTTTATAACAATAACTTACATAAGGCCTAAAAAAGATACATTTCTGAGAGGCATAGTTGAAGGTAGCATGCCACCTTGCCTTCCTTCTATTCACTAGGTTTTGACCCACCTGCATGCTACAGTTCCACTTTCTAATCCTCTGAAACCCATATGTATAATTGCCAGATAAGACCTTATCTCCATCCCACCTCCACAGCATTTCAGTCTTTCCAAATATCAAAGCTAATGAATTAAGCATTCCTAAAAAAGATGGCTTTAATTTATTGTTTCATATATTCAGTGTTGCTCTGTTTATCTGATTGGTTAATCTAACTTAATCTAGTGGGACAAAAAAAATCTACTTGGCGCCACAAAATACAAGAGAATGCTTTTCCTACTCTGACTACAAAGCTTGATGTTTAATTGTACAAATATTTGTGGGTTTGGCTAAGGTGAGCACTAATTTGTTATTTTAGCAAAAAGCTTCAAATAATTTAGAATGTGCTAAGAAAATATTCACTGCTTTTTTGCAAACAGCGACGTGCTAAATGTTTAAGAGAAACTGCCGTGCTACTGAAAGGACTTTGCAAGTAGATGCTTGCAAAAAAAAAAAAAAAAAAAAACCCAACAAAAAACCCAACAAATTTTTCAGTGGTTATTTTCTGGAATGTTGAAAAATACAGCCTGCAAGAACCTGCCTTGTGGGCAAATATTCTCCCCATGTTCCTAGTTGTTTACTTTAATTAGTGTTTTGGGCTTTTTTAACCTCTGACGAGGCTTTTTGTTTTAGAGGGCTTTGCCCTTCTAGTTTTCAAGAAGAAAAGTCTGCTGCTCTAAATATAAAGGTGGTGATTGAGGATCTGCACAATCCTGTTGCCAGGTAAATGAGGACCCACTGAATTCAGATAAATACACCTGGCCCTTGAGGACGGGAACTTCAATAAATCTCAGCTTCATCCTGATTACAGACCACGCCGTAAGTGATCATTTACAGCAACACTTGGTGAGATCAATAGCTGCACGCAAGGAGAGTTTCTCTGGGAGCGTTCCCCTTGCCGGGCAGGGTGGGCCCAGCAGCACGGCTGCTGCTGAAGAGCAGTGTGAGTGCAGGGAGGCGTCAGGGCCATGACGTGCTGAGCAGGCATATCCTCCCACTCGCTTGCATCAAGTCATGGAGCTGCAACCCATCTGCCAGGATGCTTTTTGGCAGCCACGAGGGGCCTCTAGGGAATTCTTCCTGAAATGTTTAAACCCTGGCATAAACTCCAAACCCAGAAATGTAAGAACTTGTGGCTTGGGTGCACATGAAGCTTCTTTCCCCTCACACGCAATGAGTTAAGCACATGGACTTAAACGGCAGAATATCTATTGGAAAAGGGTGAGGGCAACAAAAAATAGAAAGAAAATAAAAGCGTATTAATCATCCCCTATGGCTATCTACCAGCCTCCAGAGCACGCTGGTCATAGTCCAAGCCTTCCCTCGGCAAGGATGAGTGACAGCATGGGTGACAAGTCACTGCTTTCCTTCTCCAGCCCACTGACCCTCATGGAGGTACAATACTTCCACATCTACCACAGCTCTGGGTGTCAGGCTTCACTGCCTCAGCCAAGAAACCACTGGTCATGGTCCCGTTGCTCACCCCACTATGGCTGCTCGCCTTATTTGTTACCTGTTCCTCTCACTATAAGGTCCGCCACACGGCACCCTGGGAGCCCTGTGCTGACAGCGTGTCCCCCACCAAGCACTGGCCCTGGTGACTGTCACTCTCCACTTCCCTGCTTTAGCTACCAGAGCTCGGTTTCAGGGCTGCCTGTGTCTCCCGGCTCCTCAAGGCTGCACACGTGTGGCATCAGGCTGTGGTGGCATCTCCGCTTGGGGACTCTGGGGGAGCGAAGTTGCCCAAGCTTTTCATGCAGCCACCCCTACCTTTACTGTCTTGTGAGCTTTAATAGAAATAACCTGCCTGGAGATTAAATCCATTGTCCTTTCCTTTTCAAGTCGCCAAGAAATGCTGAAAGAGCGCTCCCACCCCTGGGGCCTCTGGGCTTTTTCTGAAGCTCTTTGCCAGTAGCTGCTGCCTTCCTGCAGGCCTCGGGCCCCACCTTTCCACAGTATCTGTTTTGTCTGTTTATTTGCTTGCTTTTGCCAAAAGCAGATAAAATACAAATCAATTTCTGTCTTGAGGGAAAAAAAAAAAATCCAAGATTATCATAAATTGTCACGGCTCCAGTGCCACATTCATCGTGGCCCGTGTCAGCCATATTCAGAAAGAAGGATAAGGTTAAGCCTTCAGCTGGCTGGGGGAAGGTGCTGAAAATGTGAGCATGAAGGAGACGTTTCTAACATCTCTGTGTGGTGCTGGAAGGAAAAGCAGAGTCCATGCATTGCTTTTTGGGAGTACAACTGGCTTTCTGCTCAGCTCAGCAGCAAGATTTTAAGTTAAGAAATGGCTGGTTACCATATGGTTAAAACCTATAAACTTCACCCAGCTAAAAAGGACATGTGAGAAAGAGATGATGGATAAAGCAGTAAAAGAGCTGAGAATGACAAGCTTCCTCATAGAGGTGACACAATCACAGGTCAAACCACCCCAGGCATTCAAACATCCCCTTGATTGATCCGTTTGGCAAATGCCTATAAAATGGATTATCTGTCACCCAGAGATGAAAGAACAGGACCATCACCTTCACATCTAGAGCCATAACCTTTGCCTTTGTTCAACTCCAGCTCATACCTACATGCCTTGTGACTCGCTGTACCCTACAGATGTGTGGGTGTGCCTGCAAACCCCTCAGAACCATTACTGACCCAGGACTGCAGCAGGGACGATTGCTGCCCTCCATTCAGTAACCCATACAGATGTCCAGATGGCTTTGAAATCTGTCTATTTGCTAAATAGTATTTGTCTCAGGGCATGGCAAGCTGTACAATCTTAAACGGATGCCCTCTCTTCAAGAAAAGTTCTTTTTGTTGCACTGAGGAAAACAGAGGAAAACAAGGAGAACGCAGGTCCTGTCGATCCCCACAACTGATATTTTACCTCCCGGAGGACATTGTAACTGCTGAGACTGCGGGAGTATTATCTTGCTTTCAGAGAGCTCTCTGATGAGGAATTCAGTACTGTAGCTGTGGCACGGCACAAGACACGTGGTTGGGATGTAAAAAAAAATGAAAAATAGGGACTGAAGAGCTAGAATGTCTATGATGAAGCTCCTCCTTCAGGAAAATGGGAAGTGTTAAAGCTCTGAATATCAATCAGCACTTCCCACAGGCAGTGGGATTCACTGGCAGGATCCGCCAGTGTCTCTGAGACACCAAATCCTTTCCTTAAATTAAAATTGTGACCAACTAGAGGCAGAGCAAATTACTAAGGTAATCAAAAATGAGTGACATTACTCTTTTAAAACAAATCTACAAAGTAAAATTCACTGTAGGATGCATGAAAACTCCATCAGTTCTGCGTTAATGTAAATGATCCCCCCAAACACTTGCAAATCAAAGAAAATTGTAAAAATGCACCACATTGTTCAAGTTTACAATTCAATAATAATAGTGTACAGTATAATAATAATAATGTAATAGCAATAATAATAAACATCCATTGCTTTATTACAACTACAGATTGTCTCTGATTGAAAGTCATTAAAAACATATGTAAAAATCTGGAGAAAAAACAGAAAGTATTTTTTGCTGTAGCTGTTTATGTACAGTACACTTAGCTCCTCTGAAGCAAGTCAGTGGAGAGAGGGGAGGAACAACAGGAAAACCCAAAATAATAAACAAACCATTTTTAAGACATGTTATAAAACTCACGAGATTCAATTGTAAGGGCACTTTCTCCTAGAAAGATGACAGCAATTACCTTCCTGCAAAGAACAAGAGAAAAACAGGGACACTCTCCTGCAGTTCAAAATGCTAGTTGTAATTTTCAGTCTTCCCTTTTCTCTGCCCTCCAGAAGCTCAGATTAAGCAGGTGTCATGCACCACCAGGTACCACCAGAGGAAAAAGTACACAAATAATCCAGTCTTGGTCAATACTAGTGGCACAGACCAAAGCCCCAAGGTCATTAAAAGGACATTTCAAGTAATGTTTTTGCCTGTGCTTCACCTGGATACTCTTGTTCACATTCTGGGGCAGACTGGAGCCTGCAAGCTCCTGAACACCTTTAAGGGATGATTGAAGATGCTGTGGGAAGCCCATAGAGATGTTCAGAAAGATCAGTTTACAGGTGGGCTCTGGAGTTGGTGTTCAGCAAAAGGAGGCACTGAAGCACTTATCCAAGCTACTATGGTATTGCTCCTGAGTCCTCCCTCCCTATAGCTAATGCAGCTGGAAGAGTTTCTGCTTATGTCCATGCTGCTGGCTGAGCAAGATGATAGATGGCAAGACAGAACACAACCTCTTTCACAGCCAAATGAGTGGTGGCTTCATTCTGACTGGCCTTCTTAAACTACCAGTAGGGACACTCATTCCTTTCCTCCTCCTGTTCCTTGTCTTGAGTTTTTCTTATCATTTTCAGATAATCCCCAAGGTTAGAGTTAGGAGAGACTTGTCCCTGTATCCTGTCCATCATCCTTCCATAGAAAGGTTGCTGCTTGTGAGGTAGTTCCCAGCAGAGCTTGCATTTCCCCTAAGCAACAGGTTAGACACTATGAGGGGAAAAGAGCTAAGCGATTGCCATTGAAACAGCAACAATAACAGAAGGGATGCATGGAAAAGCAAATGATTCAGGATTTCAAGCACATGAACAGCTCTTTAACCTCTGTCCCATGATCTCTTATTTCTCATATAAACAAGGCACAAGTGAAAAACAGAGGACACCAACAGATGTGGATCATCTGGAACCTAAAATGAGAAACACATTTTGAAAGCAAAGGCATTTATAAGATATATTTCCCAATTTATAGTCCATCACTTTTTTACATATGCAAAACAATGAACATTTCTCTTGGGCAACTATTCTACAGCTCAGTACAGACAGAAAGAATTTTTTTCAAATATTCAGCCTCGGTTTTCCATTTCCTATAATTATCCCAGGATTCTTAGCTATACCCTAATTATACCCTAGGTATATAATTAATACCCTAGGTACTAGCCTAAAATAATCGTCTCCATCCTTTCTGTCTGCACCCATCTAATTCTCCTGGGAAGAAAAGATGTTAATAAAATAGATGAACTGTTGTAATTTTTTTCCCAAAGATTTAATAGAAAAAAGAGAGGACAGCTGAAGGGCAAATAGAGATTCTTACTAATTCTAGCATTTTTTTACATGACTATTAGCTTTTTCTCCAGGCTTTCATATGCTGTAGGTCTTTTTCTCCCAGTTCTTACTGCCCTCAGTATGAGAGTTATTGAACTTACTCTGGTGTTTATACTACAGCTTTCCGAAAAGCATTGTGAAAAATTACATTTATTCTGTGGGCAACATTCTTATGGAGGTGATACTCAGTAGCTGAGATACACCGCATGAACCGTTCATTTGTGCCCTCTGGATCCCAAGGGGGTGTGAGTGAGTGAAGTCTTTTTCATCCTGAATGTGCTACAGTCCAATATGTGGAGTAACTTTTCTTCAGCAGAAAGCCTTTTGCCCCTCTCGTCAGCCAGGAGTTATCAGCAGCTGTAAATAGGAAGGCGTTCGGGGTACAGGCTGAAATGGTGATCTGTGAAAGCAGATGGATGAAAACATCTCTTGTTCTTCTTTTTTTTCACTTGATCAATCAACTCTGCAAGATATGACACTGACACATTGATCAGTTCCCAGAACAGCTTGTGAAACAATCATTTACTTTTGACCAGTTTCAATTATATCTTATCTACACTAGGTCACATAGTCTATCAAACATATAACTTAAAATAATGGTAATGGTAATTTGGAACTGGTGAATGCAATGTTACAAAAGGTTAAATTTAAATTTCCCTGGGGTCAAAGGTATTTAAGGATAATCTAGGCACTGGCTTGAAATACAGCATAGTTAGCTACCAGATGAAAATGATTTTTCTTGCAGCAATTACCATGGTAGTCCCAGAAGGGGTTTGTTATGTTAAAACGGTACTGAGACTCCAGAACTGTTCACAGGCAGGTTTTTTAGGCTGCTTTGGAGGGCCTGCTGTTTGCTTTTGTTGGCAAGCATGACCTGTATGTTTATTTTATTCCTTCCTTACTTCACATGGTGAATTTTGTTCTCTGCATGTACGAGAGGATTACAAGCAAGAGATGTTAAAGTTTCTGTTTACCTACAAGGCATGTACAAACAGAGGGCCTGATCCAAACACTGTTATCATCAGTGGAAAGTTGAGTCAGCATCTCTGAAAATCTAGCCCCTTTTTTCAAGGTGCCCAAGTATAAACATATATTCTTCCAGAACCAAGTCTGAAAATTTGAAAAATAATCTTTATGAGAAGAGGAAACAGTCTGTCTTTTCTTTACTTTTCCTCTAGATGGTGGGTATTTTTTTTTAAGGGCAACTTTCTGTTTGACTGAACTTGACTTTTAAAGTTATATGTCACCAAGGGTTATGCCACAGCTCTGGCTGGAGACCAGATTTCCTTGGAAGGATTTATGAAGCCGTTCTTTCAGTGATTCCTAACAGTGTGTAAGACAATTCTCTGACCCACTCACCCTGCTGTGGTGTGTACTGCTCATAATTTGTTTATTTTGGTGAACATAAAAAATGCAAAACAGTGTTAGTATCTCATTTGCCAAGAAAAGAAGAGAGAGAAGACCATAGATCAAAGGCGCCAGCCCAACAGCAAAAGTGGATAAAGAAGCACACTATATCATATATTCTATATAGCATGGAAATATTCTTCACGTGATGCACAGGAGACCTCATCACAGTCCTCTCCAGGGAGTCAGTAGGAGGTAAACAGTGAAACAGCCTTTGTGTAACACGTGAGTACGTCCTGTAAAGAGCATATATAGATGGTGAATCTCTCTAAAAACTGATACTTAACATGCTAAGCAAACAAAAAAGCAGCTGAATACATGTAAATTAGATGAATGACTTGGGTATAGGAGACAGGAATCTCATAAGTCAAATGATTCCAAGCTTCCAGAAGGATTTGCATATAGTGTAAGAAGGGACCTTCTACAGATGCAGGTTTGCTAGCAGGGTGTGTGCCTGGGGAGCTGCGCCTTTGTGGGACTGACTGATTGGAAGAACAAATTAATAGACGGGGAAAAAAAAATCCACTTTCAAAACTTCAAAATGCAAGTGCCTGGATGCAACATTTTAATTTTCTTGCCCTGTCTGTTAGTAGGTTGGGCTTTCCCAAATGAAGAACCTCTCTTTCCAGCTCAGATACTGGGAGTCAGCAATCAGCCAATACTTCCTACATGAGGGAGCTGTAAGAAAGAGGACGATTCCTGTGGTTTGGAAACTGGAACAGGATGCAGTCCCTCAATCATTGCTTGCCTCTGTTGCTCATTTATAAAACAAGCAAAACAATCCCAAGCTGTCTGCAAAGTCTTCAGAATAAGAATTGCCCCTAATGTTTGTTAGCACAATGCCCAGCACACTAGACAGTGTGCCTTGCCTGCTATGTGACTCTGTTCTTCAAACAAAAACAATAACCTTCAGGAGGAGGGCTCTTTCACTGTACTTTTCTTTTCACAGAGTACTGAGTTGTACTCTGTTGATGCTGAGTCAAAAACATGCACTTTTCTTCCATATTCATTACTATGCTATTTGGAAGGCTCAAGGACGTGAAGCGAACTTTAAGCTGAGAAGATGTTAACAGAATGTATACATGGAAATCAGTGTTTCTGTCTCCATCTGTTTCTTTGGTCTCAAAAAACACAAGTGCCTCTGTAGCACAGTCAGTACAGTAACAACTTCTGGGCCCAGTGGGCAGACATTTTTCACATCCTTTTTTCAGTGAGACTGCCAATACTAAAACCTTGTCACTGCCATTTGTAATGCACTTTTATTTTATCACATCAAGATAAAATTGTTTCAGCCCACTGCCCAACACTTGCCACCATGACTACTGATCTGAAGCAAAGCTCTCAAGCATACAGAAAACTGGGGAGAGAGCCTGCAAACTGAAACAAAAGCAGAGCAGATTAAGTTAGAGTTCTAACAAAACTTACCAAGCTAGACACTATGACCCCAGTCATTGTGTCTTGCACACCCTTGTTTGATAATCAGGACAGATAATACAGCTCCAGTGTGGATGAAAAAGGAGGGAGAGAAGATAAAGAAAGTGATTGTACAGCTACTAGGGTAGCACTGCATCATGTCAATCACCTAGTAACCTCAAATCTCCCTCCTTCTATAAATTAGTGCCTGTTGTGAAGAAAAGTCCAGATCTGAAAACTAAGTTACTACTCTCCGGCTTTTCTACAGGATGTTCTTTGGAGGCCTGGAAGCTATCCTCCTAAAGTGAGGGACTCCCTCCTTAGTACTCTGTCCAAATGGGCTTCTGTTACTGAGGAGGTCCTTCAGATACCTGAGTGCACAGTCTCATCATGATTCTGAGACGTTGTCCATTTAGGCTATCTGCCAGCCAGCACCGTGCCATCCCTACCATGCAGAAGGCCTGATAAGAGTAGGAAATTGAGTTTGTTTTAGAGCAGGCTTGGGTTTTTTGCCAGACTTGTCATCATCACAATTTAGGTCAGCCTCAAACTTGCTCCATGTTGTCATAAAAAACATCTGGGATTAAAGTTGTGGAGTCAAGTTAGCAGTGATACCATTGCTGTTCACCTCTATTCTGTTGAGGTAGCACTCACAGGGTAAACAGAGGAGCCAGAGTGGACATGCAGTTTATTATGAGACAAGGTAGATGAAGAACAGTTTATAACTGATCAAGTGGCTTCTGCACAATCCTTTGATCTGTGTTACCCACTCTATTGTTAACACCTGTGCAATGCTCAATAAAACACTCCCACAAGCCCTTTTTGGTATCTCCAACGTGCAGTCTGTTATATTTCCTCTCGATGATGCAGTACATAACTCATTTAGAGGGGCATGTGAAGTGTTCATGAATGACAAATTAAGATTTAGTTCAAACATCCCTGATGGGGTCTTGGTGCATTTACCAGGTTTATAGATCTGTTTCCTGGGAATGTACCTTATAAAGTTGCATTTGTGGGTTGTTTATTCAATGAACAAAGTGATCCATTATGTTTTTGTCACTGTTTTAGACATGAATGGAGGGTAGGGAAATAATTGCAGTAAATAGCTCTTCTTTCCGATTTTCACAAGAGTGAAAGTTGAAATACAGCAAATGGAATAATCTGTTCAGGATTGCAAGCTGAAGCAAAAAAAAACCATACTCAAGTGCATTTAATTCTCTCCTACTTCTTCTATCTTGGGAATTTGGAGAAACTTTGGTTGATAAAATCTAGTATGGGAAAATGGGACACAAAATTTTAAATGTAGAAAATTTAGGTTTAGTTTTGGTTATTCCAGGGATTGTGAATGGCAATGGAGAGGAAAGATTAAAAGTGTGCTTCCCTCACCCCATTCTTTCTCCCAGAAAGTCTCTGGACTTTCTATTGCTGTCCAGTGTGGGAAGTGGTATGACTGGTTCAGTGTTTTCAGCCCAGAGGGCAAAAAGAACTCCTGCCACTCTCATAAAAGCATCCTGCTCTTAATAAATTTCTATTACTATTTTGAAGATCAAGAAAGTTTTGGTAATGGGCCTCTGGCTTCTGTAAGCATCAAAATCTTCTGATTTTTCTCTATTACTAGCAAGATTTTTGCCCTTGATACCAAATACCAAACTCACTGAACAGTAAGGTGGGAAACAAAATGATTTGGTTTGCAATGTCACCATGAATTGGGTTTTTACCAGAATTTCAATGTGATGCACCTCTGCTAGACACCACAGACCAAAGCTCTTCTATTTTCAGTCACAGGTTAGCTATCAGTAATTCTTTAAACTAGAACAAAGTAAAGATTTATTCAGAGTTATCAATCCTTGGCCCCCGAGAGGCCAAATGGACACAAACATGATGAAAAATTAATATGGCTTTAATTCTGTGTGGACAAGTAAGACACAAAAAGATGAGGTTTTATAGAAGTCCAGAAGAAGCTGAGGACAGATCAGAGCTGAAAATGTTCTTTCACCATTGCCACGTATCACATTCTTACAGGAAATTTCCCTATGTGGATCAATTACCCATGGATGGCCTCAACGACTTGAAAATCCTTTACAAAGACATTTCCTTGGGAAGAGTAGATAAAGACAAAACTCCCAGGCCTCTTCCTGCCCTACTGAAGAGTAAGCACTTACTCTGAGCGCTGTGGGAATAAACGTGCCCATGTACTCAGACAGCATAGGCTGCAGTAACACTGGGATCGCTCTGAAGGCTGTGTATTTCACATACTCCCTTGACTTCAGGCTTGGCAAAACCTAATCATTTTCATTACTTCCCTTCCCAGTACAGACACAAAATATTCACTGATGTAGGTAAAGACTTGTGTCAGGAGGCAATGTGTTCATTTCCCTCTGCCACAGGGAGTTGTTCCGCAAAGTTGTTAGTCTCTGGTAGCTTAGCTGATTCCTTTCCCTGTGTGTTGCAGGAGCATCCAGAAAAGCTTACAAGATACTTAGGGTAAAACCCTTTCCATTTGGAAGATAATCATGTCTGGCTCAGGCAAATTCAGTGGATTTAATGTGGTAAAAAAGAAACTTCCTTTTTCTGAGCTCTCGCTCTCTCTCAGAACAGATTGATCAATAGAGCAACACAGTAAGAGCAAAGACCTGTTTTCAAAGAGAAAAATATCTTGTGAATAAGCCACTGGCCTGAAACTCAAGAAAATGTCTTTGCTTATCACATGTTTGCTGACAGAGAATCCTTGCAAAATGCTGGATTTCCAAGAACAGATTGCTGAACTCCTACTTTCATCTCGGGAAAACTGCAGCCAATAAATCATAAAACCAGAATTACAGAGACATTGTGTTGGGGTAAAATCAAAACTAGAATTAAACATTCCACTTTCAGGAGATAAACCTCTAATCCTGGACTATCGGGCCAGTAAACCATAGCCAATAAATAAACTTCACTATTAAAAATGAAGGGCAAATGATTTGGCCCCACTGAGCTGTCAGGTTTTCTCCCTTTTGTGCACTGTTCCCATAAGGCCTCAGATCTGGAGGGGGCTGTGGTCAGATTGTTCCCATATTCCATTTATTCTCCTCGGAGCTCCTGACAGTTTAGAGCATAGTCAGGATGAATGCTTAAGAGCAAAACTTTACCCTGTTACTACTGATGAAATTCAAGGGTCTAGGAGCACAACTCTCTTTCTAGACAATACTGAAATGAAGCATGTTGAATTACTGTGTGTTTCAAACCCTTTCTGCTTCTTGTTGAAAAGAAAGGTGAAGGACAATAACATTAACAAGACAGGGGACACACAAGCCTGTATTTCCATAATTTACTATTTACATAATTTGGAATTTGAATTTGATCTGTGGTCAGGAAGGAATTTTTTTTTTTTCCTGTGTAAGATTGCTAGAGAATTGGGAGGAATTTTGCTTTCTCTGGTAGTAAGATATAGATTCTTTCAGAGGTATTTTCTTTTAATAAATGCACTCACAACTGGCTAGCATACTGGTGATGTCCCTGTCCTCTCCTGCTCCCCCCTTGTGGCACATTCCATTTTGTGGATATTGTCTTTAAAGAAGTGTAGAGGATATAGGGAAAGACTTTGCAGCTTGTGAAACATAAAATGGATGTTCTGTGACCACCCTCCAGACAAAATGTCTCCCATAGGTTCCTGTGACTATGGGGAAATTATGTCCAACATTCCTACACAGCCTTTAAAAAGAAATTTTGAAATTTAAATATTACTTTGTTTTCCATAATTGCAGCAAGCAGCTGTGATCAACATTCAAGTAGACCAAAGAAAAAGATCTTCCAGTCTCAACATTTTTCCTAATAAGTTAAATATCCGTGACAAATTTCAGATATGTGCTACTCCAGTCCTCTGTATTAGAATTCATTCTGTGCTGTGGATTTTAAACTTACACTGTCAAATTTAGGCATATTGTATTTTACAAGAGATTTGGTGCTTGTTTGCCTCATTCTTCTAACTCAGACTCATTCATTTCTGGAGATAGCTTCTTCCATCAAAGAAGGAAAGGAGTGTGAACTTTTTGTAGTAGGGGTCTCTTAGGCATCACTTTGAAGACAGATGCAGAAAGAAATTTAAAATTACATAGAAGAAAAAAAGCCTTTGTTGGTTCTTCTCAATAAATAAAAATGGCTTGATCCCAAGTCTGCAAGAACTCAGGTTTTGAAAGGTCTGCATTTTGAGCTTTCTGTGTTCCAATCTCTCTGACAAACACGGACCTTGGAGTGACAATCCACTGCAAAATACTCATTTCTGGTGATATTAAGGATAGGTGCCTCTGATGAAAGTTGTATGAAACCCAGAAAACTTTCCTGCTGTGGAGAGATTGCTTAATATCCTACTAAATTATACTCCTGCCTCTGCGTGCAACTATTAGAGGTAATTCTTAAAGATATTTGGAGACTACAGTTTACGTGTAAGGCAAACAGATTGCATTTGTAACATTTAACACACAATAACAATAATAAAACACACTGACGTGGGTTTTCTCTGTAAACAGTCTCTTCTGAAGATAGAGCCAGTGAAATGTTTTGAGAACTTTGACATTTATAGCTGTATTTATAATCTCTTTTGGATCATTTCCTCATGGAATCACATGTTTGTGTATTTTAAAATCTCTGGAGAAATAAAAATGTTTAAACAAAATAATGATGTGATAGGCATTTTATGAGGGCTTGTTCAACACACGCACATGTACAAGCAAGGCTGGATTTGTTCTGAAGTGAGTGGGAGTTTTAGAAGTGGGTATCAAGGAGAAAGCCTCTTTACTGAAATGATTAAAAAGAGAGGAAAAAAGCAAGTATACCCAGGCCTGTACAGAAGATGAGACTCTTGGTGCCTGAGAAGTAACATGACAGTTGCTACACTTACTGTACCAATGTATAAAAGAGAGGTAAAAGAGAGGAGATGGATATGCTTATGTTCACATGCATACGTATACCTCGACACGTGTAAATGAACTTACACAGACACACATCACATAGGCACTTGTATTAGTGCGTAATTCACAGTAGATAATTTATTTGCCAGTCTTTCTACTAACGGCATATACGTGAGCAGACTGCTTTTTCCTAAATGTGATTCTCATTCCACAGAATCTGAGTAGGTTTTTACTGTAGAGTGAGAGCACAGGTAGTTTAGTGTGGCTATTTGATACTGGATATGCAAATTCTGGTTGTGCCCCTTACCTATTACTGATCACACAGATCATATGGTGTTTCTCCTGTTTCTAGATCATCAATGCCATCATAGAAAAAAATAATAAGGTTTGTTTCATAGGACGGAAAAAAATGGGAGATCTGTTTCCAAAGGGAAAGTACGGATGAATAGGATTAGACTTGCATTAGTCGTGTATGTTTTCCCTGGGCACACCAACCTTACTTAAGACATCATCTGGCTACACAGTAAGATTGTCACTGGTGTCCCATAGCCCACATGAAAGAAATCAGTCATTACAGTGGGAGATAGAGAAACTGCCTACCCAAACTCAGGAAGACAAAGCCCCAGGAGGCCTGTGTCAGTATTGCCTTCAGCATAGCTGTTTCTTCACAACCTAGACCCGTATTGCCTGCAGAGTCGGGGGGGGGGGGGGTTGAACTCCACATTCCAAGAGCAATCACATATCTCAGCTCTTCCAAAGTGCTAAAAAATTGTATAAGCACAGAGAAGCAAGTCCATTTTTAAACTCAAGCAAACGCTTGCCCAGAATGTTTTACAATGCTCAGTTTAGCTTTCTCTTCTATTTTTTCATATTCAAACAGTATCACAAGCATGTCAGGAGTGTTTCTAAAAAGAAAAAAGATACAAAGAGCTTGTAAGCCCTGGAAAATTCTTTCTATGTCAGCTTCAAAATTCTCACCAAAGCTGTGTAAGAAGCTTGCTAGAACAGCACCAGATGCTCAAGTGTCTTCACTAGTTAGAAAATGATGGCAATTCAGGAGCTGCACACAGCTCCCATTGAAGTCAGTAGAAAGATCCCCACTGATACAAGGAGTCACTGGATGAAACCCCAACTTTGTAAAATAAGTTTCCCTGTCTACCAGCTAGAGAAAAAATGCAGGTATGGTTGAAAGTAGAGGCTGTTCCAGAAGGAGTAGTGAGTTTTTCAAGTCTAATAGGTGCTCTTGTAGTAAAGACCTGTTATTGGGGATTTCACAATACTTGGAGAGACAAAGCTGTTTGCAACTCTTCCTTGTAAAATAAGGAACTCAGTTGTACTTTCTCCCAAATGCTGATTTTGCTCTGGTTCCTAGTAGCAAATACATATTTTGTTCTGTGGTATATAGTGAATCCCAGGAAAACCTCAGACGGCAGAGGAAAAGCACACAAATGATGGGGCAAAACCTGCCATTATTTAGCATATTACTGCCTCAATACATCTTAAAAGACAAGACTTGCTTTAGCCCCGGCTTGTGGATGAAGAAAAAATGTCACTAAGAAGTAGTTCAAGGGACGGAATGATTTAAGCAGACATCTCTGGGGAAGGGAAGAGAAAGCAGAGTGGAGAAGTCTAGCATATAAAGCTCATGTAAATAAAGCACTGACCTTTACTTCTGACACTCTGTTTCAAGTCCACCTTTCTCTCTTAAGTGGAACTAGACAAAGGTTAGTGGGGAGGTTTATTCCCCTGGGACCTGTGTTAGGCCCATCAGACATCCCAAGGGAAACAATTTGAAAGGTCACAACATAGCTGCTGGCTATCTTTTAGCTGTGAAAGGGCCTCAAAACTTCACTTGTTTATAGAGTCCTCCTGATGATTAAAAACTATCATTTGTTGGGTTTTTTGACCTCTTAACGTGTTGTCATCTTGGTTCCAGAGCATTGAAAGACTAGGGAATTCCATACTGAGCCAGAATGAACAAGAAGATAGTTTTTCGCAATTGCTTGTCAGCTATATCCTGCTAAGTACTTTCTGCAGTCCTTGAGCTGAAACCACACTCCTCTCCTAAACTGCTCTGCTGCCCCACTACAAGTATTTAGTTACTGATGTTCCCAGTTACTCTTTAGAAAATAGACCCAAGCCACCAGAGTTTTGTAACAGATTAGAAAATCCCGCTGTAGTTCTCTGATAACTGTAGGTAGTGGTGAAACTCATGTCTAGGTAAGAAAAATAATTCATGTGACTCATGGAGACAGTGAGATATTTAATATTTTTAGAGGGCACATCACACACTTTAAAGAAGGTTTCATACACCACTATCTGCTAAAAAAGTATTTTCTGAAGCTTTACTCTTTCTTTTTCCTTCTCACCATGCATCACATTTCTTTTTTTCTCTTGCCTATTTTCTCTCTTACCATTCTTTCTTCCATTGTCTTCATGTTCCTATATCCTTCTTTTCCTCCTCCTTATCTGTTCATCCGCAACCAAGAATCTGTCACAATGAATTACATTTTTTTGGCAGAGAACATGCAGTTAGCTAAAAGAAGATGTGTTCCTTTGGTTTTCTCCTGGCCAGATCTATGTGTGCTGAGTGACATGGAGATCAAAGGCTAAAAATACTTTCTATAAGCCACAAAACTCTATGCAGGTTTTATTAGAGATGTAAAATGTCTCAGGATTGCAAACTCGATTCTCCAACCCCATCACTGACCAGAAGAAAATATCCCAACCTTTTTTAACTAGGATATATCTACTCAAGTGTATCATAAATGACTGAACTAAGTGAATCAATAAGCAAGGGGGGTTTTCATTTATGGATAGAAAGAACTAATCGGTAGTAATATGATTGTTCTCTGTAGAAAATGGGTAAGGTATAGAGTGCTGCCATTGAGATGTAGGCAGCATTAGTCACTGTCAATATTCTCAGAGAGTTCTACTCATTGTGATGAAGCTTTATAAATCTTTGTCATGTCTTCAGTGCAATAGACACACAAACTTACTTACATTTCAGGTAACATATTAACATAAATAGCCAAATACCAAATAGTATATCTGATAATTTCTTTTAAAAAATGGGGGTTAGATTATTAAGTGATATTGTGCTCTATTATCTTCCATTGTTTTTCTTTGGTGATAGTGCATACCGAGAAGACAAACAGATTTAAGAGATACTCATGGATGGCATTAAATGTAGATTGACCAGTCAAAAAAATACACATCTCCTAAATATACAGTTCATGCCTCAAATATATTAGAGGCCCTTCTCACCTGAATTGTTGCTGAATATTATTCAAATAACGTGTTTCTTCTTAAAGATATTTATTGTATCTCAGCTGATCATACACTTATGAGTCTATTCTGGGTCTGATCCTCTTCAGCTGTCAGCTGACACAAACCTACTGACATTAAATAGATTCACGCTAACTGATGTTTTGGTCCCTTCTCATCCAAGGCTCAGGCACGGTTACCTCTCTCACTTTCTGCACTGATCATGGCAATGTCTAGAAACTGATGCCCAAAGTATTAGAAAATAACTCCTCGTGTCTGGTCTAAGCTATTTTTGAGCCATGTTGCAGAACATTCAGATTTGGTCCCAATTAGTAACAGTCACAAGTGCTGTAAAAATCCACCTACAGTGTCAGTTCAGGATTGAGACTGGCCTTTGTTGTACATTGGCATGTTGATTCTCTAATATTATCTCCTTCTCTTCCCTCCCTCCAGCTCTGTCTTTTCAGGCAATGCTACCCACATCTTAAACATTATGAAATGTCATCAATGGAGTACTTCTCACTATGAAAAGAAGATGAGCTAGTGAGTCAATATATTCTTTTCAGACTGTAGTGAGTGTCTGGCCCCATCTGTCAAGGACACATAGTGTATATCTCTGAGTCCATTTTAGCTTTAAAATATTATTTTAACAGACATTCCCAAAGGCAAAAGGATTTGACCCATTGCCCCAACAGGCCTGGGATAAAGGCATACACTGAAGAAAGATCATGGGCTAAGAAAAGTACATCTAGGTAGACATTGTGATTTCTTTCTGGAAAAAAAAATAACAAACATTTTCTTCATTATGACCTTTTAATTTATGAGGCCAATGTACCAGGAAGCAACTATTTGTTTCAGGACTTAAATAAGATGCAGTGATAAATACCCAGAGTAACTGTGTGCAGTCAACACATGTAACTGTGTGCATGCAGAAGAGAGGCAGAGAGATAAAAAGTGTGTTGGTACAATTATACTTATGCCCAAAAGTAATTACTGTGTGGCCTGCACTCTGGGCTGGAGGACAAAAATAATCATGTACTTTTCCATAAAAATAATAAGGTAATTACTATGTAAACACTATGTCGCTACATGGTAATTATTGCAGGCCAGGTTTTACTCCCCCTATTCATATTGACTACTGTTACCAGGTGAACTGGCCCCCACCTCCTTGATACCAACGAGACTATTTGGAAGCCATGTACCGAGTATGAGTAAAGGTGACAGCCTTGTGTAATTAAATGGTCAATGAGCAATTACTATGTAAGTACAGCATAATGGAACCATGCAAAAGAATCTCTAAGCAGAGGAACAAACACATTTAAATATTGCATTGTTAGAGTCAACCTGTCCTGCTTCTATTGTCAGTAAAAAGATTTCCTTGCACATGTTTTTTTGTGTTCCGTTTCTGTGCCCCTTTTAAACAGTTCTTGGGTTAAAGAGCAGAATCATAACAAAACCACAGAAGTCAAAGATGTGTGAGAAGGGGTACGTTCCTCTCTTCACCACTCTGTTAACAAGGTATGGCTCTGGCTGGTAGAGCCATCTATGAGCAGAAGCCAGATCTGTGCCAGGAGCAGGAAGGACACTAGCTGACAGAGGTGGGTGGCATTCAAAATCTTGGGTTCCAGTCTGATTTCTGTGACAGACTCCATCTGAAAGCTTTTCCAACTGCTCTCTGTGCCTCGGTTCCCAAGTCATGAGATCAGAATAGGTTTCTTTTCTTTTTGTCACGGATGCTATGAGAGTGAAATCCATTGCTTAAATGCCAAACACTGAGGAGCTGCAGGGACAAGGATCCCATCCATAGGAAGATTCTTCCTTCACCTCAGTGAATCTCGAATGTATTCTTTTGAGCTTTTCAATACTTGTGATAAATACAGTGCCTCTGTTCTTATCTGATTGCATTTGAGGATCTCAGAGCACTGTGAGAACTTTAATGATCTTGGTGATGCTGTTCCTATTCTTATCAAAATCAATAGCAACACACCCTTTGATGTTAGTAGTAACACAGTCATGCCACAGGCTTTATAATATGCTGAGGAGGAAGGTCTGTATCTCATGCTTTTTCCAGTCAAAAAATAACATTGTTTTACTTGGGAGAGACAGAAGTGAACCCCAAGACCCAGCTCTAAGATCAGGTTCCAGTTGGTCTACGAAGGTAAAACTTTGCTAAGAAGCTTCTTGGAGATTGATGATGTTGCTAACAAAGCAAGAGGAATTGTACCCACTGATGTCAGTGGTATGCCTGAACCACCACCCCCTACTCCCTGCACTAGACTGTGCAACAACAACTAGTTGTCAGAGCAGACAAAATGAAGATGAACAATCAAGAGGCCAAAAACCTCTTAGCGTAGAACAGAGACACTATAGTGTCTGATTACCAAACTGTCCTAAGAGGTGTTTGGGTTTTCTGAAATGTTCTGTCACAAGACCATCATCAGGCTCATTATAAATGTAACCCACCAGCATCTAATTGGTATTCCAATATCTTTGAGCTGTGACCTAGAAAGAAAGAGCAGAGCAGAAGAAAGTAGTGCCAGAAAAAAAATGTCGTCATAGTCCTAGAGTGGTAGGGCAAATGCCTGTTCCTATACTGTACGTGCATAAACAGCTCTTTCCCAGCTGCAATTTAATGTTGCTATACCTTCGATTGCAATTACATTGAATCACATTGCAACAAATCTTTGTAATGCCAATCCCATCTTTCCACCTCATTGACAGCTCTGGAGATGCATCTGAAATTCATAGTAGCCTCATAGCCTATGGCAAGAGAAATCCATGCTGCTAAAATTTTATTTTAGAATTCAAGCTGGTTTCTCTCAGTCTAGGATGCTCTGGTTTTAATCTTTTGCTGCCTAGCACAGTGTATCAAAATAACCAGCCAATATTGTTAAACTGTCAGGGGTCTTCACTGCTGCTGAATTTTACCAGTATAAATAAATATTGTAACTTAAGGAAAAAAGAATCCTTCTGGACAGAATTTTTAACATTAATAGAATTAAGAGGAGAGGGAAAATGTGTGTAAACTTCAACTTGACAACAGCCTTCTCCTTTCCTTTTTTTCTTTTTTTGGTACAGAAAGAAAAGGCTTGAGTGGAATATTCAGGCTGATTTACTGCTCAGGCTGATAGGGACTCCAGGCTGGATCCCAAAATTTGAACAACGTTCAAAGGGAGAGATATTTAAAAATCCCAGAAAAAGAGATATTTCCAAATTAATGGCATTGCCCAAATGCCTTGGCTCCTTGCACCCCACCAGGAAGGTTTATTATTTTCTGGTAAAATGTTGCTTGAATGGGGAGTGGTAGTCAGTGATGCGTCAGTGCTGCTCTTTGAAGACATTAAAAAGCTGAATGCACAACAAAGAACAGATGTTCCAGCATGCTTTATTTATGCACCCATCAGCAATCTTCCAATGACCACAAAACACAAGCTTTTTTTTTCTTTTTACTCCTCGCAATATTATTTTCTGATCAACTCGCACTTTATTTTTCCTCCAGCTGAAGTCTTCCGTGAATTGGGGTGTGTGTCTTTGCGTGCACGCATTTGTGTGCGAGTGTGTGTCTGCGTGCGCGCGTGTGCCTATGTATAAGCGTGTGTGTGTGCTTGAAAGTCTGCTTCCATCAAAAGCAGGCTTCTATTGAACTGTCGAACAGGTGTGGATTCTGCAATTAGATCACATTTCAGAGAGAGAGAGACACTGAGGGTAATAATGGCGGTGAATTCTTCATAGTCAGATGCAGCACCATAGCGACCAGTAACAATGAAGAATAATAGGTATATAGTATTAGGGTGATTATTTTTAGTTTATAGAATCATTTGATTGAATACTGCCATAAGGCACTGTTAACGTGTGCACAGCGCTTGCCAGCTGTAGAGCAAACTTGTTTTACTGGCACTTATCTGAAATTCTCATCTCTCCCCCACCCTCTCTGCTCACAATTGGAATGAAAGTAGCGATTAGGAAGTGAGATGTAATGCAGATTAAATGTTATGATGGACTAAGATCCTGATAGGTTATTAAAACTCACTTGCATTTGGTGTTTTAAAGGCATAGCGTTTGCATATTTTTCTACTGGTCTGCCTCTCTTGAAGATAAAACAAAGGGAACACTTTAAAAATCCATTCATAACCAGGAGGCTTTTTAATAGTGAGCTTCCAAATTTATGATCTTCCTGTGTGTGTTTTACACCTGCGTGTTGTAAATATATGTTAAGTATGGAGCAACTGTGTTACCAGTAACTGTGGATCTGATTTAAACAAAACTAAGGCCTCCGCACTGCAGTGGGCCAGATCCTCAGCTGATGTAAACTGGCATCTCTCCACCGAACTCAGAGGTGCTACATAAAGTTGTACCAACAGAGGATCTGCAGCGAGGGGAGAATGACAGCCTTAATTTGGAATTTCCCTGCATCTGTTGGTATAAATCAGAGGCCTAACATTATTGTCACATAATATTCTGGTGTAGCAGAGGTGCTGTGAATTTTTAAACATAGAGAGAACTGTTGATCTATTGTTCTCCTCCCACCCTCCTCCCTCCCTGCTTTTGGCTGGCATTGTAGGAAGGCAAGAGTATCACAGCATTGGACAACATGGAAAATTCCGATCTTTATTCTTAATGGATCTTGATATAGATGCTCTGTTTTCTCCTTAGGCACAGAACTTGGTTCTTTAGAGACCCTCATAAGAAAATAACTCTTCCTCTGGTGTCATCTGGTATCATAAATATGCCATTATTCCTTCTGCAATAATAATCACTATTAACAACAGTAACAGAAGTAGCAGTATTTGATAGTGTCCAAAAAGCATACTCATGGCTTCATCACAGAGGTGAATGTTGTAGTCTATTTCTTGTAGACTAAGTAAATAAAGACTAAGTCTCACTCAAAGACTTAGCATGCACTATGTAAATATCGCATTCCAATTTCAATTCCCTTTGTGTCGGTAATTATAATTATTTTTCAAAAACCATTAAAAATAGTTTTCAAAATGCCTTCCATGTTAGATCACGGTTGTTTTATTTGCATTTGATCCAATGAAGCAAGAACGGTATTATTACTTTTTTCCTTGACGTTATGACAGTGTCTATGCAGATGTTGCAATACCAACTTTTCCGTATGATCCTGAATTGCAATCATACTGTGCATTGACATACTGTTCCATTTATTCATCTGATTGAATACTGCCACAAGGCACAGCTAACGTATGTTAACAGTGCACAGTGTGCATAGCCTAGTGTTCTTCACAAAAATGCTGGCAAATGCAACAGTGGGTGCAAACTAAAAATCACGGGCTGAATTTTGGCAAAGGATGGCGTAAAAACACCTCCAAAAGTTACATCCTGTGATGTAAATCTCAGTATGCTTTGTACAAGTCACAAAAACAGCAACGGGAATCTGTAGCGTATGCATGCACACATAGTGTGCACTGACACTGTAATAAAACCACTATTGAAAATAGTATTTCACATGTGTCTTAGCTTCTTTCTGTATACAAACCATTCAGGATTTTTCTGCTATTATTTTCTTAGTTTTTTGTTTCAGTGTTGGGGTTGACAGTTTGAAAGGCACAATGCTAAATCCACTACATTTTTTTTCTTTACGCTCCTCAAAAATACATCATAGTAATTTAATATGCTTTAAAATTTCAATACTGATGAGGAGTTGCATGCCATTTTTTAGCCCAAAAAGGCTGAACAAAAGGCTTACTGAGTCACACATAGCCTATTCAAATAGGAAACGCAGATGCCTGCTAATTTATCTTCTCACATAAAGTCCGTTTACCAATCCATACAAGAATTGCCCCCATGTCTTTGTAGTACTGCAACCAGAACGGATGCTGTCACTCAGGGGGGACATGTGACCATTAGTGCCACCTCCTTGGGGAGCTCTTTAGCATACTGTCCTCCACTGCTGTAATTAAAACTAACAAGAGCAGTCTACAAAGGAAAATAAGAAAATGCAAGGAGAGAAACCTATGTATTACAGCTTGCAGCAAGCTGGAGAAAGGAAATTGAGGAAACATTCCTATACATTCCTGCTGTGCAGAGGAAAGCCAGATTTCTATGGAGTTTATCAGGGAGGAGAAAAATGAATACATAGGCAAGACAGACCACTCATTAGATAAGAAGTTTATTCCCAAACCATTAGTTTAGGAACACACTGGTTAGAGAAAACTATTTATTTCTTAAAGGAAAAGGACAGGCATGCTAGATATGCCCCATTGCAGTGATAGGAATAAATAGAATCAAAAACCCAGTATTTCTCTACTTCTGTCAAAAGATGATGCTAAAGAAGAAATTAGATATTATAATTAGGGTGGAGCATTTTCTCCCGAGAATAGTTTAGCCACTAAATACGCAGTTTGAGGTTGACCACAGCTACCCACATATTTAGTTTAGATTCAATGAATAGTTTCAGCCATAAAAAGACTCAAAAATAGATGATGAAGTTAAAGCTCTTAAGACACACTGTTTTAAAAAGCAATATTATGACACTCTGTTTTGGAACATTTTGTCTTGAAATGAAATGAATGAGATTTTTAATGGATAAAAAAATACACAAAATAAAGAGAAATTTTTACCTTAGATTAAAATGAGGCATTTTTTATCTTCCAATTCATGCTGAAAGAAAGGGGGAAAAAAACTGCTTCTGGTCAACTGGAAATATATTTTTACTCCTGGTTTTGCAACTCAGCCACTGAAGCAAAACTTGATTATTTACTTTTTATGTGACTTGAAGGTACGTGCCGCATACAGCACATAGCCTTTCAGAAATACCCAACTCCTGGATCTCTTTGAACAAATGATAACGGCTTCACCTGAGAAAACAAAAGATGAGTGCAAGAGCTGATAAGCATGAGAAGACAAGCCACTGCTTGTGTTTGTTCAGTTTAAGAAAAGCCCCGATTCCACTGACATGGTGATGAAGTTCTGTAGCATCTAAACCAAGGCCAGAAAGCAGCAATGGAACAACAAGCTTCTGAAAGCTGCAGTTCTGCTTAGCTAAAGCTTCAGTTTCCACCTTATTCTGCCAAACCCCTTTTGGGATTTGGCAGGAGGCCAGTGGTTTTGGGATTGGTAGGGAGTACCCTTGTGAAATGGTGTTTTATATAGCACAGGTGATATTTCTCCTCTAGGGACAGGACACCTAACCCACGTATCTTCTTGTAGACCTAGTTCTTACAGTGGTTTTTCACCACAGTCCTATATATATATACGCAGATGGATAAGCTTGTAAGGAGTTCACATGGAGGAAATGGGAGCACTTGAAGGATGACTGACTTATGACAGGCATTTAAGATCCTGTGTGATTTAAAGAAACTTGTCATAAGCTAGATCCCTGAGAACTGCTGGGCTGTTATCACTGTCATAGTGGTCAGGAAAGTGTTGGGTTTTCAGCATTCTCCAGATCCTATGTGTGTATGGTTGGGCAGTGACATGTATTTATAACACAGGGTACAAGGAAAGCAGCTGAACACCAGCAGACCTTCAGTATCAATGCCTTGTACCAATGTCTGAAGCTTAATAACAACATGAAAATGCAATATATTGGCGATGGAGAAGAGGAAGAGAGGGAAGGGAGGTGGCTAATGAAAGATTAGCAGATCTTATGAGATGGTGTGCAATGCATATTGTTTTTGATGTTGGAACTGTCAACACCTGTTTAGGGTAGCTGGACAGTAATATGGAACCAGACCTCACTGCAGATGATCCCTGAGGGATACGGGGAGAAATGAGAGGTGTATTGGGAGCACACGATGACCAAAAGCCAGGGTGTCTTTGGCCACACTGGAGGTAGAGTTTCACTAGAATTTCACCTCCTCAGCTTTCTCTTCAGTATTTTAAAATAACCCCTGCAAAGAAAGAAGCAGAAAGGACGTCACCACTATAGAAGTAAATGTATGTTTACTGTCCCACTTTTTAGGCTGCCATGATGTTTTTTCTTGATGGAAAATAGCATTGTTTGATAAGCCTCATTACTTTGCTGGTGCCTAGAAAATTAATTCCTTCTAACTCACAGATGAGTTGACCTTTGGCTGAACCAGTCTGCTGTCATTTTGGGACTCCATTTTTCATTTATTTCAGGCCAGATTCTATCATCTCCACTTCAGCTACAGAGTGCATATATCTCATGGTGTCCCATCAAAAATATACTACTTAATGCGAATAATTGGACTTCCTAGTTGTTATTTTGAGGAAGCACTGCCTTAGTTGCTAAGCAGTTATTTTCTCCTTCTAAAACAGATCTGGGTACTGGTGTCTATAGACATACTTGCACTTTCTCTACTACCTACCAAAATAACTTGATGCCTCTAAGAACATCACAAAAATGTGCTCTATGCCCCAGAGGACTTGTATTTTGAACTGAATATTGAATACTAATGGCAAATTGGAAGGAATAGGCTGAGAATGGACTGGGTCACAGCAGGGTAGCCACATGGCTACTTTTTTGCCACATGCAACATTATTCTGCTCCTAGTCAGGCAAAACATGGGCCTGCAGGAGGCACCAAAGGGAACAGAAACATGGCAGAGCAAGAAGGGAAGTAAGAAAACGTGGTGAAAACAATGCTGAGAGAAAATGATGATGAGATCCACCACTGTGAGAAGAATATGCTGTGAAGTCAGATAAAAGAGTTTGCCTGTTTAGAAGTCAGAGGTGTTGAGCAAATATACTTAAGATGAGCGTAAGATGGAGCAGTAGTAAAATACCTGATAAACAGACAATACAAGCCACCTGGCACTTTAAAAACCTGTTATAATTACATTTATTTCACACTAATAATAAAATATGTAGAAATGAACTATATTATTTAGGCTTGTGATGTATCATTTGTGAAAACATGTAATACCCAAAAAGCTCTGCCATCACCATGTCATCTGAGAAGTAGTTTTTAGCATCACCACACATTGTTTTCACAGCTCACATTATTAATGTGATCACCCTTTAACAGCTGTCTCATGAATCACCACAACCTGACTCCCTGGCAATAAAAGTGGTAATCCCAACCTGTCACCATTTCACCATCACCACCACAAGCTTGGGTATCATATGCCTGGCTGTTGTTCTGAGCATTCTGGCATGGTGTGCATGTACATTGTGTCTGTCATGACAGAGAAAGTTTGACTCAATAAATCCATTATGAGGAGACAACAAGAAGGGCATTGCCATGAACGTATGTGTATTGACATTTAATGTTCCCACATCACACTTATTTCTTGTACATGACCACAAGAATCAAGTACATACAAATATAGTAGAAAAAGGAGGCCTGTGGGCTCTGTGCAATAGATCTGGTCTGACACAAAAGCACATGCTCTTTTTACTAGCAAGAGCTAAACCTGACGCTTACTGAGGATGCAGAAATTTAGCTCTGGTTGCTATTTCCAGAATACCATTGATGGATTCTACAGAAATCTGGATTTCACAAATATTTTTGCAGGGAAATGATGAGATACTGAGATTGCAGTGGAAAAAAAGTGGAAATGGAGAAACACAACAGTTTCTTAGAGTCACTGGAGAGGCCCCAAGGCAATAACACTTTTTTTTTAATCTGGATCAAGAAAACATGTAAACATTCTTCTCCCACTGAGAAACAGTACGAGATCTGGAAAGCCAAAAAAGAAACCCAACCCAGTCCAAGAATACTCACAAATTTTGAAGATGCTTGGGATGAAGATTTTGCTATCTATCCTGAGGATGGAGCATCCATCCTTTATGTCAGCTGATGCTGGTTTATTCCATCCCCAGGCTCAGTCCTCTGTCACTTACAGGATGAAATAGTAGGTCATCCATATCAAGTTCCAAATTTTATTTATTCAGGAGCAGTTAGGTTTTATGATTTAAGGCTCTTAATGGGTGCTGGAAATTTTTGCAGAAGAAAAATGATTGATGAGCAGTAAGGAAATGTATTGCTTTTAGGCAATTTAGGGGTTTTGTGGAAAAGGTTCCAAATTATTAATATAATCCCCTACATGTAAAAATGGGGTTCAAAGTCAAGATATATGATACCCAGAGGTGTACAAACCTGCATACACTGACAGCTTTGTTCACAAGAAAAAAAAACAATACAAGGTGTTTTTACTGTGTGACTGGCACTCTAAAAGTACCCACTTCCAAAGAGCCGTTTTTGGAAAATATACTGTGATTTTTGTTCAACGCTGGTGTAAAAAGAAAGGAAACAAGAGGAGAGCAATTAAAGGAAAATGAGAAGACAGTGGGCTTTCCCTGTCTAACAATACACACTCTCTCTTCCTTCCCTCCTCCCCCCTAGCCAGCAAAAGCAACTGGCAGGTGCAGTATTACTCTGCAGATGGACCAGGAGTGGCACACATACAGTTATATATGCCTGGCACACTTGTATTTCCTGCTTTATATCACATGCCAGCTAACCAGGCAGTAGCCAGATTTGAGAGGACATCCCCAACAGTTGTTGTGCATGGAGAGGAACCAGTCTACTGGCAGTACAGTATTAACCCTTCTCCAGAAATAGACTGTGCACTTAAGCCAGGGCAATAATTCTCATTTTCCCCCATCCTTTCATTGTCACTCTTTGTTTCTCTTCCTTTCCTTGTCACAACAAAAGAGATTGTTTTGGATGGGACAAGTGGGCCCAGGTGATTCTGCAGCACTGACTTGCTCCATACTTTGCACTGATTTGCTACTGTTCTTCCTGATCTCCCAATCCTAAAACAGTTCCTTTCAGATTGGGGGTGGGAGAGAATAAAACAGGTGGAAGGGGAGGAAAGGTGAGTGAGACTCCTGTGGCTGTTCAAAATGATTGTTCTCTTTTATACAAATACTACTCAGCCACAAAAATGAATCTATGCATTCATGGGAAAGACCCAAATTTGCTCATAAACTAACTCACAGATCACACTTATAGAAGGTCTTTCAGCATCTGAAGATGCAACTGATTATTTCATAGGATTTACAAAACCATCTAAAAGTAGATTGAGACTTAAGAGTCAAAGTTTGTGTGAATCAGACAGATCTACAAAATCACCTCTCTTTGACCCTAAGTATTTTGTTAAATCTGGTCTAGTACCATTGCAAAAGTGCCTATTTTGCTTAAAATCTTGCCTAACACTCCTCATAATTTCTGTCATTTCAGTGGGGAAAAGTGCTGCTGTGTGCATCTGTGAAAACAGTGTCAAAATGGTGGACTACGTTCTTCTAACAAAGGCACTGGAAAGCCAATATCACAAGATCCCTGCTAAGTTCTCCCTCCAGTGGAAGCCCTGAGTGGTGGAGAATCAGTAGACAGCCCTCAGAGCCCTGTCACTCCCAACTGAAAGGTGTAACCAAGAAGAAAGTAGGTGGATCCAGCAGGGATGCTCACAGGCATCTCAAAGCAAACTCAAGTGCCCTTTATGTGACACACACTTTTTTGAAAGGTGAGCTTTCTAGAAGGAGAATATTTAAGGAAGTATCCCAACAATGCAGGCTTCAGCCAGCCTCAAGGCAGGAGAGATTCTGCTCAAAAAAGTCACCACAAGCCAAAAAAAAAAACAACAAAACAACAACAAAAAAACCCAACCCCAAAACCCAACCAAAAAAAACACAAAAAAAGTTTGAACATAGCAATAAAAAAGAAGAAAACAACAACAAAATGGGGTTCCTTTAAATCCTGACATTTGTCACACCATGGGATTTACTTTTACTGCACTATTTAAAGGATTTCCTACTCTTAGACTTGGGAATACTGCAAATAGCACAGTAAATTTAACTACTATGAGCAGTAAATGTCAAGATTTTAATGGTGCCTACTGTATGCCAGTTGGTTATACAGTCACCCATATGTGTTAACATATAAGACCTGATTCTGCTCTCAGTTATGTCTGTGTAAACCAGGAGTAAGTGCACTTAATTCAACTGAGTTACCATCACATAAAACCTTTGCGAAATCATAACCCAGGTCTGTATCCAAAATCTAGTCTGGAAGAAAAGCATTGGCCTTAATCCTGACTGCTTTTATCAGTTCTTTCTAGGAAAAAAAATCCTTGTTGAAATCAAAGGACTGGGATGGGGCAACAGCATCCAACGTTCGGTTCCCATTGCAGTGGTGTTAATCGTTTGGACAGAGATTGGCCATCACTTGTTTTGCACTTACCTTTCTTGTAGATCAGAAATCTATGAGGGCAGAGCTGATGCCTCTTCTCTCAGAATAAGACTCCACCTTGATACACTGTGAATTAGGGTACCACACAAAAATAAATTATCTTCTACTGTACCCAGAGGACTTTTTTTTCCCTCTTTAAGCTTGAGTCATATAATGCTCCAAACAGCATTCTTGTGCTTTAGAGAAGCTCCTTTACTCCACCCCACTGTTTCTGTCAGTAAAGTAGCATAAAGCCATGGAGGATGCTGTAATCATGTGCAGCCAGGTACCACTGGCTGAGGCTGCAGTTGTGCAAAAAACTGTGCTTAAGTCCGCTTCACAGACCAAAACCATATTGAATGAGAGCTCTGTGAAGGCAAAGAATCTTTTTTTATATCAAAAGAGCTTTTATCAAAAACATCCTGTGAGGCCAACACCAAAGACAAGCCCCTTGCAGTTGACCCTTGCAGAGATGCCACACAAAGCCACCGGCCCCTACCTACAGCCCTCCTAGGATGTCACACGTATTCTTATACCCTGCTGTCTCTTAAGCCAGCAGTATGCACTCCCTGCGAGGCTTCCTTGAGATGATTCACTACAACAAATATCCAGCCACGCCATAGGTAACAAACTGGAAAATCATTTTGAAGCATCTTAAACTCTTGAAATATGCTGTGGCTTTCTCAGAAGTATATTTTTTTCTGACATTAAAAAATAGATGTTAGATGCAATCTTGAGATTTGATTCTGTGTGAAGGATTCCAAAGTTTTCCTATGGCTAACCACATTTTCTTAGACATACGCTGATTCTATTACCCAACAGAGGTTATTTCAGATCCTTCTCTTTTCAGTCTGCCACACACTAAGTACTCATCATTTTATGACACATAGTTACATGGACTAAGATAATGGTAATTATACCTCATACTTCAAAGCAATTACCTGGTGGGGTGAGGAAGGGCTCCTTCTTCCACATTCCACAATACAGTATTTGCAGCATGGAGTTATTCACCTTTCTGAGATGCATTAGCTATTGGTCAGAGTCAGAAGCAAGATACCAGATTTAATGGATTAAAGGTCTGATCCATTATCACATATCTTATAATTATCCAGAAGCATAAGTCTTTACAGTAATTAATCAGTGAGAGATTAGTGAATATTCCCAGTGGGAAGATATTAAATCTGAGAAGTAAGTGTAGTTTGGTGATGTCCTTAATTAGATATTGACTCGTTATCCAGAACATTTGTGTTTTTGGACATGATGGCCACATACAAAAAAAATCTTATTTGCTTGTAGTTGTCAAAGAATATAGGGTGATTATTCCAGACATTTATGTATGAAATCTATAGACTCTATGCTAGGGGATTCTGTTTTCAGCTTCTCTGTTGGTATGGATGTACAATTGTGGCTGCTCTGGATGCAGTCACAAAATGCAGGGGGTGGTTGCGAGCAAGGCAGCAGTTCTGCCACTCTGATCCACAGAGGAGCTCCAAATCAGAGAAAAGGAGGTCCCCAACTCTGTTACAGGCCCTGGACCAATCTGCCAATGCATGGATGGCTGGGGAGCCTCAGTGCCCATCTAAGGAAATCTGAAGGACAAAGGAAGAGATGATGAACACATGTGGACAAGGAAAAATAATTCCCTCAATTTCAGTTTCTGGCTGTTGAAAGCTTGTAATGCCACATGAAGATGCTATGGGTTTTGTGGCCCTAATTGCCCTAATATCCAACAGTTGGCCTCTGTGAAGCAACCTGGCCCAATGAGCCTGCAAACAGCAGAACTGGGACCCCCAGTGAGATCTTGCTGGTCACTGAATGGAGGCGGGATTTCCTCCTTATTATCTTCCTGTATCCTATCCTAATGCAAGGACTATTGCACTGGGTTAATTCAGCATTGTTTTTCCCACTTTCAAGGGCTGGACAAAGAGTCGTCCCTGTCTGTGCACAAATTCACAGAATCCTGTTTTTCACCCCAGCAGATAGAGCCTATGAGATATCATTACTATTAGGTCTAGCCACGTACTACATGCCTTTTCCATAAAAATAGAGGTGTTCTATCTTTTCTACCAATATACCCCTTAATATTACTTTTATTTGGGATTTTTACACATGGCAACTCAAAAGGAAACAGGTTTTCATAAGATTTCACAGCCCCTAAGGAGACAGAGAGCTAGAAGTGCGTCTCGAGCCTCCTCCACGCCTCGTCTCACTCGCAAAGGAACAGGCCAACACTGTGATGAGGTCTGTTAAAGGCTCCCTCAGCTCTTTAGTCGCCTCCTCTCATTCCTGACATTGTGTCCCCTTCTGTGTGCAGCACCATCGCACATTTTCTGTACTCCAAATAACTTCTCACGCCTCCCTCACCTCCCTCCTTTGAGGAACCTTCCTTCCTTTTTCTCCTCACCAGCCATCTCATCTCTCTCCCCGCCACCAAGCCGTGAGCTTACTGGAACAGGGAATATGCCGTATTCTCAAAGTACTCTATAAACATGTTTAATAACAATCTTTTTCAACCCTTGATCTTTCCAGGATGAATCCCACTTAATCCTCACTGAGATTTTTATGAATGGTTTTTCCTTACTCTTCAAGGCAACATCTTTCTGCTAATATTTTTATGTCAGCAACTAAGTGGGAGATAGACTGTGGCTGCTAAAAATAAAAAATAAAAGACAAAAAAACACTAATTACTCAGATCAAAACAAAATCTGGAGAAGTGAGTCATAACTCAAAAGAAAGGGAAGAATGTCTGCCTTTCACTGGGAAAGGAAAAAAACTACAGAAAATTAAATTCTGCTCCTCTTACACTTAGGGGATTATTGTCATCTTTAAGTTAACCAAACTAGATCTTACTGCAGCTCACACTTCTAGACTGCAAGTAAGAAATGAAAGATGTCACTAAAACACACACAAGTTGCAAGGCAAGAAAGCCAAACAGCTTGAGCTTTATAAATGAAAGAGATGAAATTGCCACAGTACTAAATAAAAGGATTTAATCAAAGCAGAGAACACAAAACTACTTCTGACTAGGCAAAGCCAGTAAGATAGTACAACTGGTAGAAGGCTGTCTGCTTGTACATTGTGCCAGTTACTGAACTAGCATGCACCAAAATAATTTGTAAATAGATATCTTTTGCTTGGGTTCTTATTTTAAGGAAAACTTCAGTAGCATGCAAACTATAAATACTTCTGGATCCATCCTTGATGCAACTACACTGCAGTATTTGGAACTAAGTCTTTTATGCATTATTTAGTGTTTCAAATGTGGAAGAATACTTTCATAATATAGTAACTTAGATGTCTGAGATAATGCTCATGGGTCAAGTTCACAGATGATGCGAAGAATGATGTAAGATATATATGAGACTTGACGTATCTTACTCCTTCTGTAGTTTTTCTTAGTACAAATCAACCCTTTCTAATTTACTGATCATTGACTTAATAGCCCTTTAAGTATGTCTGCATGCATGTGGGCATTTTTGCTATTATCAAAGGCTTCCTGTAGGAGGTCTTGTGTCCAAAACTGGCAAAAGATAGTATTGGATGACTTAGAAGTTGAGAAAAGATTGAAACCTGTTTATTAAGATGTCACTCAAACAAATCTATAATCAAAAAACCACTTCTGTCTATTATTTACCTAAATGTTTATGGAAAATGACAATTTCAGAGAGGTGGGCAATTCTCTGAGATTAGCCACTCAAGAAAAATAGGCCTGCAGCTCATAGATTGCTGGAGAGGAAGGTGACCACAGGTTAAATAAACTCACTTAGCACACAACAGCTATACCCATCAGACCATAACATGGACTACATACTGTTTGTGGGCTATTTATACATGCCATTACTAGAGAGAGATGTCTTTCAGTTGCTGAATCTTTGTCTGCTATGCACTCAGTGTTTTAACTGCTATCATTACAAATGTTTACTCCTTCTCTAATGTATTATCAAATTGCACCAATTTTCATAATAAAACCTTTGCCCCTGATATAAATAGTTTATTTTTGCAAGTAACAAAAAATAGGAAGAGTTAAATGGGTTTTTTAAGAGATTATATGCACTGGGAAAGATCGGGGGCATGATCAATTTTAGAAAGAATATGCTCCTGCAACCCAGCTTACACGTTTTGAAATCAGAGTTTGTTGATTTCATTCTGCAAGCATGCAATCTGTCTTTAGAAGTAACTTGGGGACTGCTTTCAAAGCAGTAGCTTAAATATCAGCTACAAAAGACTGTCCCACCATTGAAAAAGAAGACCTCAGTCCTGATGCCCTGTCCCTTAAGCTCTGTTAAGGAAGACAGCTCTGCAGTGAAGAACCTCTAATGCTGCTCGGAGGCACAGGGTTCATTGCTGGTAACAGGATGGTCAAAGCCAAAGTCTGCAACTACAATCAAGCTGATCCAAAGAGAAGGGGTATAAAGACATAGTTTTCAGATGAAAAGGCCAACCTCACAGGAAAGTACTATCAATGATGTTTTGAAAGAGCAGAAAAAATGAGAGTGAACACTGGCTGGTCAGATATATGGAAGGTAGCTGTATGGGATATACTTTCCTATGCATCAGTGAAACAACTGAACAGTTGTTTTATTAAACTATATTATGAACTCTCTGATCATAATAGCAGCTGCTATTTGCATCCCAGTAGACTAGTATGCTCTGTTTTCCCTATTAAGGCACTTTTGGGACAGTTCTAGAGTGGGGGTGGGGAGAAATTTCAGTGAGAAGATGTGCCAGGATTCCATATTTCAAACAATATGTTACCAAATACTTTAAAATGAAAATTCTTTATTATTTTGTAGGTATGTTCCATATTACAAGCAACTCATACAAGATGGAGTAGCTTCCTGTCTATATTATGCAATAGATTTGCTCAGTAAAGGCTTGTTTTTCAAAAAGAAGCAGGTGGGAGACATACCCATAAGTAAGTATCCACAGCTGGGTGCCTAGCATGCTTATTTATACACTCATGAGTACACCAGAGACTGGAGGTACTTCCAAGAAAGTACAGATTTTGGGGAAAGAAAGAACTAGGCTGGTAAAAAAAGGATGCCACAGCTGCCATTTACACCTGCCAAGTCATATTCATATCTCATCATTTGGTAGAGAAATAGTCATATTGCAACACAGTTCTCCCACCCAAATCTCAGTTGTATTAGGTCCTGTATGTTTCACTAGCCATTTGTGTATGCCCGTATTTGTACATTTATGTGTCTAGCTGCAGTAGACATGGATTCTGGATAATTATTAGTTTTGAAAGGGTTTTTAATTTTAGAAGATGCAGTAGCAAAAATATTGTCAGACTCATATTCCAATTTAAATATTAGAATGATGTTCCATTGTCTTTCAGTACAAAAAAATTAGAAGAGATTATGATTTTTTTAAAATGATGTTACTTGATATGATATTACGAAGAGAATAAGACACTTTCCTTTAAACTGATTTTCAAAGCTATATCTGAGATCTATATCTGCTGTTTATGGATCACAACTAACTTTATAGTCATGTATAAACTGTACTTCTGAGTACTGTAAGAGGTATCCCCTGTCTCACAATAAAAATATTATGGAACATTATATTTCCATATAGTAATGGCACTCTTATTTTACTAGTAGGAAAGGTATTGTACTAATTTAATTGACTAACATAAAAGTCTCACAAGCAAGATCAATATTTTATTTTCTCAACAGTTTTTGTCAATGAAGATTTAATTTCCCATGCAGAGAAGGCGTCTGTGTAGCTCACAGATATAAGTGGGGTGTGGCCCTTTCTGTTGGAGCCTGGAGGCTTTGACTTCCCCCCCTGCCCCAGTCCCATGGGAGCCTCAACACTAAAACACAAACCTAGATGTCAGCAAGTAGAGGTTTTATTTGCGACCCCGTAATAAATTTATCCCATGACCCAAAATCATATAAATTCTGTATGGTTTAGTTTATGCCTGAACTATAGACTTCTGACAGCTTAGTTGTGTTGGTTGGGATGTGAAGATAAGAAAACATAAGCAAAATGGAAATAAATATGACTTAGCCTATTTCACAGGTTTGACATCAGAAGACGAGCGCTTCTGTAGAAGGCCAAATATTACCCTAATCTCTGTTGTAAATCTAGAAGAGTTTTTTTGATCTTTTTTTTTACACAGAAACAGACACAAATTAGCCTAAATACAGCATTGTTTAAAGACAATAAAATTAGAATGCTGCAAATTTGCAATTATAATTCAGAACCTCAGCACAATGGACAGATTCATGAACTTTCCCTGAACCTAACACCAAGTGCTGTTTGAGAGAAATTTTCAGCTGATCTGGGTCAACTGCTGATGTTGTGTGGAAGCCATTGGCAGTTTGGTGGCCAGAGTCATGTTTCACATTTAACTTCTGCATTTGCTCAAAACCAAAACTCCCTGAAAATTCAGAGGTTGTAAATTACAGCAGGAACTTCACAAACCTCTAATTAGACTATAATCTGTCCACAGAACAGATTTATTTACTGTTTCGTTAATCCCTACAGGCACCTCATCTAAGGGAAAGAAAAATATCCTCCCCACCTGTACTCACAGCCTGCTCCAGTGGTGACACCAAGCAGCACTGGGCACAGGTTTTTGAGGCTATTCTTATGATGGGCAAGGAGAAATACTGAAACTCATCAAAGTGTTTTAAAAATAAAGTCAGAGATGTAAACATAACTTCATTTTACAGCCTGAATGGAGAAAATAGTGAGCTCTAAAGCAAGTGAGGTCTGATGGAGTTAGAAGGGAAACCTACAGCCCCTTTGGCCATTGCAGTGGCTTGGCTCCCAAGGAGAAGACACTCCCACCTGGAAAATTACGCTAATAATAAAAATTATTATAATTCTATACATAATCACTTCACTCTTATCATTAATAACCAGTGCTAATAAAGCCAAAGCCTGAAAATAATATTAAAACCATCATGCCATTTGCAGCTCAACAGCGTTTTTATTTATAATTCTTTTAATTTTAGAAAATACTTTGTGACTCTGAAGGTGCAGATGTGAGAGGAGAGACAGATCAGTAGCTGAAGAGCGACTCCTTCTTCTGCTTTGTGGTATGTAAAAGGAGCTGAAGAAGTCATAAGCCTGGCTGCAAATATATCTGAGGGGAACATTTTGGAAAGCTGGTTCGTAGGGGGGAAAAGAAAGACCGTAGCAAGAACGGACAAAGACCCTTCAACCCTCCATGGTGTGTCAGGGCCCGGGGGCCCCACAGGCCCCGCTAGCCCTGACCAGCCCCACGCACCCAGGGGCCCCATTGCAGTACAGCCCAGGGTCTGCCAGGCCACAGACCCCACCAAGCCTGAGCCCCTCCATGGGCTGGTGCCCTGGGCCCGGCCCCTCAGTCTGCCAGCCCTTGCAGCACCCTGGCAGCGCAGCATAGCTTCCACTTTGGCATGTCGCTGGTGTGTGATGGGGGAATGGACTTGTTCCTTCCAGGCTTGTTTTCTTCCCCTACAAAACACAAACCTTTAGAACTGGGTGCCTGGTGGTGTGTTCAGGGCAAATTCTCCTGAATGGAGCATTTTGATTTAAGCAGCTACTAACACATTCATTGGCTTGCAACACGAAGATTCTTTGCATATAGTTAACTAACACCTCTACCTAAAAACTCTGTTTTGCCTTTTTTATTCCTCATTTTAGATCCTGACATATTACCCTCACGTTTGCTCAGGCCAGACAGAGACGTCTTTAAACTACCTGTGAGTTCAATATCAACACAGATTCTCAACCTGGCTCTTAAAAACTCTTTATACCTATCCTCAAAGTTGTATTTTTGTATCCCTGGACTTGATAAATAGCATGTGTGGTGAGGTGGGAAAGGTGTTCATAATTTCCAGCTGAAGTATTGCCTGGTGAAGTGTCAGCTTGGGTTGCATAACTCATATATAAACAGACTTTTTGTGGCTGGAAGGAGAATAATCGGTTCACCTCGTCTATTCCCTTATCTCACACAGCTGCATTGGCCTCTTATTTCATTATTCGGTAAAGCTTGCAATGACCACCACATTCTTTACAAAGTAAGATTTCTAACATTAAGAAAAATCTCATAGATTAAGAAGATATGGTCAGCATTTAAACCCTAAAATAGGAAGATACAAAGTGTTCACTGGACTATTACATTACCCTGAGTTTGGTCAAATCTGAGCCTTCAAGGCCACTATCATGGGAGACAGGTTAGTGTGGAGCTGAGCCATTGGCCTGGGACTCAGAGAGACACTTAGCAGCTGCAAAGCTCCAGAGATCCCTCAACCAGACGTCTCAAGTGCAGTGGAATGATTTTGTGCATTAAACACAAGAGAGCTTCCTCCAGTTCCAGAGCTGGGTAGACTAGCTCACATGGAGAACCAGTACAGCATAGCCAGTCAGCTGAAAATCCATGCCTTCCCTTAATATGCACTAGCCTTTCCAGGCTAGTAAATAAAAACCTAAGGTATGTGAGGTACTACTGTAATAATAAATTATTACAGCTTCCCAGGGAATGAATTCAAGAGGAGTGAGTTAAACCATTGCTGGCACCCGCTGGAGTGCCTTAACAGTAAGGATTCAAGGAAATGCAGCAAGGTTCACCTATGAGCTTCTTATTGCATGAACCTCTGCAATACCGTTACTTGCTCATTAAGTGTTTCCTTCTTCCCATCAGTGTGGGAGATGGCAATGTTATTGTGTAGAGAGACAGCGTTGTCACATGCAGCATACACCAATGTGGTGTAGCGGCTCAACCTGCAGGTATTTCACCATCATTTCAGGTAATTTTCTTAACCTTTCTGGGACAGGATGTAGAACAAAAGAGAAACAACTAACCATAACACTGTGATCCCAAGCCCTTGATGAGCCAATAGTGACTATATGTGGTTCTTCTTCCCAGCTGAAAAAACAGACACCTGTAGGAAGAAAATATTGACGGTAATATGCTGCCTGACAGATACAGTTGAGAATTACTGCCATAAGCAATCATGTGCTGATACTGCCAAGTCTGTATGTGCTTCACAAACAGAACATTTTACCACGGAATCCTTTTGCTCCAACATGTTCAAGCCTTCTAAAGTCTCCACATGCCTGTGCGTCCAGCTCCTCTATACAGTCTCATTCTCCATTCCTATCTTTTCCACATTATCTTCACCTCTTCCAGTCCTCCTTTTCCATGGTGCAAAGGAAGGGACCTTCCCATGTTTGTCAGAGCCAGACTTGTTTCTGGACTCTTCCCCATTCACTCCTGGATGGTCCTCTATCCATCTGCCATTTCTTAGAATCTTTTCCGGCTACCTATATCATACCATTAAATTAGATTTTTAAAAATTACTCTTGAATGATAAAGTAATAAATATGTTATTCTTTTCTTTTTGCTACTCACCTGGAATTTTATAGGTGTATGACTTACAGATTTCTTCATTTTTCCAGATTGTAAAATGAAGACAATATTTAAATCCCGTCTCCTCTTACTGGAGATGTGAAGGCTAATTAAGGAATGTGCAGAACGTGTTCTGGAGATGAGCAATATTAAAAACATGGTTGATACTTGTCTAGAAGCAACAGCAGTATCAGTAGCAGTACTGATTGCATCAGAAGAATCATACCTATGTAACATGCACACATCCGTGAAAACCACTCTGTGTCTGCCCACTTCAAATGGGGAGCCTTTCCAGAAAAGCAAAGGAGAATTTTTATGTCATTGAACCATCCGTCTATTGCCTCTCACTGTACAAGACTTGTACTAGAATATGCTGGCAAATCACTAGGAGACATCTTCTTCAAGGTCTTTGTAAATACTACTACTTGTGTTACCTGAATTTAAATCAGAGTCAATTTTCATACACCCATATTAAAAAAGTGGAGAGAAAAATATCTCCTTCTGTTAACCTTCAGCTTAAAGCTTAATTCTCTCAAACATTTGAGCAAAATGAAATTGTTCAAATGTTCATGGAATAAGAAAGGTAAACAGGAGATGTCTCTGAGGCCAAGCAAATGTGTTGAAAACCCTAAAGTTTCCTGCATCATTTTCTTGTACTGAATTGCATGTATAGTTTGTAATAGCAAATTATTTCCTCTTTCAGGTGTCCTTTCAAAAGTTACGTGAAGTCCCTCATCCCAATTCCCCAACTGCATCATACAGAGCAATATAATAAGGCCCCATTGACAAAAATATTCCTTGATTGCAAGGATCGTCGATATCCTGAAAATGAGTTTTCACAACACTAGACGTGCACTTCAGCTCACTTTGCCAGGTGTTTGCATTGCAGTGATAATTTCCAGCACTGTGCTGGCTGTTGAATATGGCCCAAAATTGGAATCACCCCCGTAGGACTATTCAGATTGCATAGAAAAACCTGGGCAAAGAATAGAACAGACTACCATCACAAGGAAAAGAGCAGAGCACCCTGAATGCAAGCTGCATCAGAGCAAGCATGCAGGAGTCATGCTTATGGCTTTATACCAGCAGAAGTTTCTACATCGATAGGCAGGAAAGCTCAGGGAGAATCTCAGAATCAAGTCTCCTCTCTAGTTCAAATCTGTATTTGGGGGTGTGGGGGAGGTTAGGATAAACTTAGATGCATGTGTTTGCGCACACAGTGCCTCTTTCCTCTTCACTGGGGTATTTCCACTAATGTTTCCCTCAGTCTGAATCTGTGTCTGTGCATGAGTTTGATAGTGACTTTCCATCATTCTGAGCAGCTGATGAGTCCTGGTCTACAGTTTGCTGATGAAGGAAGATTTCCTCCATTCCTCACCAAAAGCACAGCTTTTAGTGCTGGTGTCTTTCAAAGCCTTTCTTTGCTTTTCCTGTGTAGGCAAAAGGACAGATAGAGAAACCAGTAAGAGAGAGAGGCTTAGCTCACTGTAGTATAAAGGACAACAGTATTTGACCCCTCTCAAAACTTAGAGCTTCACATGGGCATGTGTGGCACCCCAGATGCTATGCGTGAAACCCCACAAAGGTGACAGTTCACACTTGCACCAAGTGCAGGCTGCTGTCACAAATACAGATTTGTGGATATGGCTGACTATGCCAAATTGTCGCAAATACAGATTTGTATATCCTGCCGACTACACCAAATTGTCAGGAATATGATTTGTTACACAGCTTTGGTTAGCAATTTAAAATTTATTAATATTTTTGAGATAGATCACGGTATTAGGTTGTATAATTGTTAACAGCATCAGCCAATTTAAAACAGCAATTTGATAGAATTTATTACAATCAACATAGCGACTTAGTTAAAGATTCAGGAATGGCAAGGTTCACTCTATTACTTACATAGAAGTACACAAAGGAAAATTCAGTTATGCTCAAGTTAGAATGATTCACAGAGGGATCATGGATGTAGGGGATAAGGAGGACCCTCCCATTGAGTCACAAGATTCAGAATAGACACCCTTGCATTCTAAACTCCTTTCAGAGAGAAGTCTAGGTGTGGCTAGGACCAATCTTAGTCTCAGTCAGTTTATATGAATCAGGATAATATATATGCCTATATAGTCAAATTGCACATACACACACACCAGGGTTAACCTGTGAATAAAATTTCCCTTTTTGTGAGTTTCATAAATTACTCAGTTTTGTGTGCTGGCATTCATCAGCGCATGGCCGGTGAACCTCGCGAAATCAGACCTTTGAGTCCTTGTGAAATTGTCAACAGACGATCCTTCAATCCTCGCGAAATCTACCCTGAGAGGTGTCCCAGCCCAGGGGGAGATACAGGGTCACACAGCCCACTGTGGTCCCAGAGAGCTCAAAGGGTCTCCCTCTTGGATCGCTAGTTATAGGATCGAGATGATTGGCTTTGGTCAATATTTTACATTCTGACCACAGTTCTGGTACACAAGTCAGGGAGCAGATGACCCAGGTGTGGACAGAGATTGCCTGGCACCCAAGTCATTATGACCAAGATAACAACACAATAGGCCTTATCCTGGGATCTCAGGGTGGCCTGAGGGGCTGCACCACCACAGCTGTGTATCCATAATGCCAGAACATGTCACACACACGTGAATATAGCTGCCACACAGAGAAGCTACTTCCACTTCCCTTGCTCTGCTCTTCTTCTGAAGTAATCATTGCCTCAGCTGTCCACAGTTTCAAAGGGGTGATGACAGAAGGCATTGTCCTAAAGTTAGAGTGAAGGGAAAAAACCTGACCCCAAATGTGTTATGCTGTGAGCACACCAATCAAACTGCTCCTACTTGCAGTCACTTCAGTGAGCAGACTGTGCCTCAAGTAAGAGTACCAAAGAAAAAAGTACTGCCTAAATGTAGACTTGCTGTTGATATTGACTTATTGACAGAAAGCTGAATTCCTCCTTTCTGCTGCCAATTATCTCTTACATAATAAAAAAAATTTCTTCTTGATATGATCTTAACTGTTTTGAGCAGTGTTCCTTTCTCCAAAGTCAAGATGTTTAAAAACAACCAGTGATTTCAAACACCCCTCCTTCCAGTTACCTAATTTGAATGATGGGAAGCTTGATTTTCAGTATCTACTCTTAAAAAAGTTTCCAAAAAGTGACAGCTTTCAAGTTGGGCAAACAACAGTTGATGCTAAAAGTACTGGTCACATTTGAAAATGGTGGCCCTTGTATTACATGCAAATAATGATCAATCAGTTACAAATTATAAGTCTGAGGCTTTTGGGTTTTTAAAAGTACTCATATGCTAAAAATTACTTTATAATTGACCATTACCTATTTTAAGGAAGTTGGTTTTTTTTTCACTGATTTAATGTGATTACTCCAGTTTTGACAAAGGCTTACTCCCTAGCAGAGGCAAGGAGACTCAGGTTCATTTGTGCAGGCAGCATAAATCCGGACTCCGGCTCCCAGTCCCTAAGGTACAGCTACACTGCTGGTACAGTGCCCCTGCACCAGCTGCAGGAGCACTAATCCTCAAATTGTCAATGGAGCACAGACATCCCAGAGCCGTCCATCCCAAGAGCTCTGCATGGAGAAGCCTGAGCTGACTGGGTCTGCCAGTTGCTCTCTCAGGGCTCTGGGAGCCGTAGCCCATTGCATAATGAAGCAGCACCGTATGTTTATGCATCTTCAAAACCTGGAAAAGTGAGTATTGCCCTTAATCACTTGTATTTATGATTCATAAAGAAATTGACAAAATGTGAATAAGGAATATGTGATATGAAAAAAGATGTCTGTGCCCACTGACATTGTTACTAGAATCGATCTCTTCTCCTCCAGTCATTGCACTGCATTGGGACTGCAGGCCTGGCTTACTGCAGCCTGATTGCAGCTGTGTCTGCTTTGGTTTCGTGAAAGAACTTGCAAGTCTAGCATGGTAACTTGTCATATGCAAGCCGGGAGTTTTATTCAGAGTTTGCTAGAAGCCACATTAAATAGCAACATCAGTCTGGAGATCAGCTTCTGCAGCAATGTTCTTATCCTTAAGCCTGTGCAGATGGGTGATTCCCTGTGTGCTTGCTTTAATGGCTCTGCTGCTGAAGACACGAATATTCTAAGACCTATATCTCCAGGGGGCTCTTGATATGAGAGTAAAATGACATTTCTGTCCAGTTTGCCTGGGCCTCACCAGTGCCCTAACAGCAGGATACTGTATTAGAAAGACACCTTTCACAGGTGCACCTTTCACAGAAAAACTGTGACTGTCAGAAAAACCTGAAACATACACATTATTTAACCAAGCTTATAAATAGCAACTTATCCAAACACTCGAAATATTTATGCTTCCTATTTTCTTGGAGTTCAGGAATCTGTGGCTTTGTTACCAGTGCCGCCTGTGAGGTTATTGAGAAATTAATTCTACTGTCAATGTGTATAGACAGAGCTTTTCTATAAACATGCACCCAAATAATATGTATTTTGTCTTCCTTTCCTCCCTCCAAGCACTGTGCTAACAATATGACTCTTTACTATCAGTAGAACTTGCGATTATGTAGC
>CM062567.1:40219039-40461539 GCA_031468815.1 Morus bassanus | reverse complement strand
TATTATAATAAACCCCTTACTTAAGCAGGATTATGACTTGGCCACAACAATACCTAGCGGAATAAAAGGTGACAGGCAAACTCTTAGTATGGAAAAGATATTTTTTTTTAAATATTTAAGATGAAGTCCTCCTAAGTTTATCACTTTAAAGGGGATATTTTTAACACCATTGCTTATTAAAATAAACAGATTTTGACAGCTGCCTCATTTGATCACAAGTACAATTAGGACTTTTAAATGATCCTTGTTTTGAGCCTCATTTTTAAAACACAACACAGATCGTGTCCATTGTGAGAAAACATTTGTAATAGCTGACTGAAAATCCAATGGTGATTTTTAGTGTTGAATAAATGAAATAAATTAAGGTTACAACTCAATAGCAAAAAACCTTTTCCAAATTATTTTTGCACTGCTTGAAAATCAGCTTCATACCAAAGTAATAGTGGACAGTTTATATATGTCCTCAACCATGACAGCAATATAGGAATCTTCTTAAATATATGCTATAATTTTAAAAAGTATAATCTCATACTTGAAGCTGAATTTAAATAGTCACAGCTGATGTAAAATGTCCCTCACTGGTATGTGGCAGCCATTTTAGGTATTCAGGTTGTTTTGTTGTTTTCTACTAGTATTTATACAGAAGAAATACAAATACTTGAAGTATGGTGAATCCCATTGGCATATCATAAATACAGTGCAGCATTTCAGGATAACAGGTGAATTTCTCTTTATCCTTTGAAGAGAACATCTTTGTTTTGTTTTTAAATATGATTATAAAAAATAAATTAAGCTTATAAGAAAAATCAAGCATAGAAATATAGGACCAATATCCAAACTTTCCCTAAGAATGTTTTGCCCTTTCATCACACTAAGGCACTTGTATTCTGAAACATTAGTTAATTTGGTTTCTCAATGTCTGTAAGAAAAGTATGAAAAGTGTATATTATTCTCATTTCACAGATGAAGAAATTAGTATTCAGTGACCTGCTGGGGGCCACTCAAGAAGCCTGTGGAAGATCTGAGTATGGACACCTTGCTGCACAGCTCCTCATGCTGCTCCTCCCTTCCCAAAACACATCTCGTCTCCCCAGGACTGCACAGGACAAATCCATGTAATGAGAGTTTATAACCGCAAAGGTGATGCAAGTTCATCGAATGCCAGCATATGGCTTTTTTGTAGCACCACCTTGGGAAGATACTTCTTAAACTAGATCTGACTATTTATTGTGTAGGCAGTGCTATGGTTTCTAGCTCTGTAGTACCTGAACTCACAAATACGATAATTTTCAGACTTTGTCCTCTTGAGCCAAAACTATAGCCTATAACGCTTGTGATTTTAGCTACCTATTTGAGAAGTAAGGAAGCAGAACAGGGAAAACACAGGAGTCTGAAGACTTAAAGGTAATTTCCATTTTAATTCCAAGTTACTTGGAATTGTGTTGTGTGAATCCTAACCAAATAATGAACAGATAAGATTTAGAGGTTCACCTTGAATGCCTTCCCACAGCTGCTCACAGAGTCCAAGTTGCAACGCAGTCTTGTCTTTCCCAGTTCCTGCTTTTTGTTCTGAATCAAGATGATTTGCCCCATTTGTCCCCATCTCCATTTTAAGACCAGGCAAAACATACTACTTGTTTCTGGCTCTTAATTCAAACACATTCCTGCCTGTCTTCATGCCATCATTGTCTGCCCCTTTTCTACCACAGCAAACCCAAACTATTACACTTTTAAGGCCCTTCATGTCAATGGATCCCCCACAGATCATCTTTTCTTGTGCATCAACTCATATATTCTCACCTGCTCACTGCTAGCAATGGCAGCCCCCATTCCTCATCATCCAAAGTTTCCTGGAATTACCCTTATGCTTTTTAGCAGACTGCCCCTTACGCTTAAGAGGAGTTTCCCACAAAGTCTGCACAGCCATTACTTCATATTTCTTCAGCTCTTGCCTTGAAACTCAACTATGCTGTGACACTGATAAAGCACCCGACAGTAGTTTTTGTGTGCTGACTTGTCCCTATTATGCTAATGATAATAATTTCCCTGTTATCTGATGCTCCTCCATTGTGCTGCATTCACCTATTGTTCCTTGTCATGTTGGTAGTCTCCCTGAAAACTCATTTAACTCAGTGTAAAGGCTCCCACTGTTTTCAAAGGATTTGGATCAGGCTCCTGGATGCTAAGTCTCTTCCATTTTATAGGCACAGTTAGGAGCACAGTCCTGTCCAAGTAAATTGTACATCTGACAACATTTTACCCTTTCTCCAGCCTGCAACTCCATAGTAGCTAGCTTCCTTTTGGTCCTGTGTCAAGACCTGCCACTGAACACTTATTTTTCATTTAAAATTAATTTTAAAACAAAAAGGGGGTTCTTTAGAATTTGTTTTGAGGACTCTTAAGCTTTGTTCTATGGCAGCTGTCCTTTTATCCTAATTCATTTATCCATTTCTACTTTAAATATTCACTTAGGTAGTCACTCAACTAATTCAACTAACTTTGAATTAGAATAGGCCCATCCCACCAGCATTCGAAATCCAAAGCCGCTACTGGACCTAGATTTTCTTCAAGACCTACCCCAAAATGAAATCACAAAAGCTTCTCAAACCTGGGGCAGAATGAGCCCATTTCTGGCACTGACCTCATTAAGCGCAGAGGTGTAGGACTGTGCAGAGTCGCACAGAAATTTCTATTTAAGTTACAACACTGACTCCATATTTCTGCACCAAATAATTTGAAGGAAGTGTGTACTTCACACGTTGGTGGGATAACGGGAGGCCCCTGTGCAAAGACACACAGAAGACCCGCTTCCACCACCTCCCTGCTCCAGGCAGAGGTAACCCAGAAAGGTCCTCCTTATCTCCCTGTCAACCATCCGAGAAAGAATAGCAAATTTTAAAATCAACTCTGGAAGAGTTTGCAAGTTAGCACAAGAGCCTGTAATGGCTCTAAACCTTTAACATTATTTTAAGGCTATATTTAAATATATATGTGTCATTTAAAATAACTCCCATGCCCTCCTCCCATTTGCTATTATTCATTTCAGCACCGATGCAACAGCCAAATGGTTTACCAGCCTGTGTCGCTAACACTTGCATAATAACTTGAGATCTCACAACCCCTCTATTTATCAAGCAACAATGTTACCAAAAATAACTATATGCATAGCTATAAGGGGAGTTTGGGGGGGGGGGGGGGGGGGGAGAGGGGAAAAGGGGATGGGGAGATTTGTCAATAGAATTTGAAACCTGCAATAAAGAGCTAGTGTTGAAGCTTTAACAGTGTGTAAGTCACTTTTCCTGATGGGGCACTTATCACAAGGTGGAGCCAGAAAAAGAGGGGCTGTGCAGGCCCTTGTATGCACTGCTCCCACCGCTTGGAGCGGCGCCAGGACTGCCAGGCCAACGTGGGGCTCCAGAGCAACGCCACCGTGCATGCCACTGCGAACCCACAGCAAGTAAAATAGGGGCGACTTCTCAAGCAAGATGCACAATATCAGCATAACAAACCCACAGAAGCCCCCTGCCCACCACATCTTCGCAACCCAGCAGTAATCATTATTTCCTTTGCTATACACCTATTCCTAATACCATTAATTCACAGCAGATTGATTGGGGTTTATTGCAAAATGCAGTAGGTTAATCAAGAAGGAATGTCGCTGTTGTGTCCATTGTCCACTTACAGTAAAATGTTTCTTGTGTCTGTGTGTGTGTGTGTTTTTTCTTTCCAAAGCCTGAGCATTCCTGGGGGTGGGAGGGAAGGAGGAAGGGAGGCAGGAGCTCTTTAGAAAGGCTGTTTCATCTGTGAAGTTTACAAAATACCATCAGCATTGCTGAACTAATGAATAACAAGAATGTGTTGTCTCTAGCTTTTATGCAGACTGTTCTGAAAAGATTCAAAACTGTGTGGGACCTGCAGTGTTGATCTGCCTATTCCAGGTACAGCTTCAATGATTTTTATCTCAGCTTGGAACACAGAGTGTGTTCTGATACTAATACTGATAAAAGCATAAAGGCTGATGCCATCTGCCATGGCAACTATCAAGATGGCAGCTGCTTTTCATCAGCTTTATCTGAACTTTGCATTAATGGGGATTCAGACACTGTGGGTGCGTTTTCAAAAAGGACATAAAAATGATAGCACTCCTCTGAATAAAACCAATTCGTCAAATATCAACCTACTCTCATCTCCTTTATCTTTCTGGTAAGAAAAACGAAAAGGGGGGAAAAATTCCATGTGTGCTCTCTTTAGATCACCTTGTCTCTTTATCAGCCCTACTCTCTGGTGCCAGTGGTATTAGGTGCTTCCACTCACGCAGAAGCAGCAGCAGGGCTGTAACCCTAAGAGGCTCTGACTTTGAATCCCAGTACTGGCATCGCTGCTACAAATGGGACTCAAATGTGCAGTGTCTGAGGGCAGTGCAATCAACAAAATAGCATGCTGGTGTTCAGAGCCTACCGCAGGTAATAATAGAGGCTTTTCCCAAAGAAAGAAAAAAGAAAGAAAGAAAGAAGGGGGGGGGGGGGGGGGGGGCGGGGAGGGGGAGGGGGAGAAACAAGGAGAGGAAAAAAATATTCTAGTAGTAATTCTAAGGGGCTTTTTTTTTTTTCCTCGGCAACAGTTTACAGCAGGTACACTTTCTCCATGTTCATTAGCAGTGCTAGAACATGACAATTCACTACAGAAAAGATGCTAATTGCAGCACACAAGCTTTGTGTTGCTGGCTATAAAATGATATACGAAATATAAATATAAGATGGTAGTATACTAACATATTAGAATGCTGTTACACTTCTACTGATTTTGCTATTTTCCAGAAGGTTATTTTCCCTGAATTTTTTCCTCTGCTAATTAAATCTTTATTTGATTTATTTTTTTGGTTTAACTTAGCATCTGGCTCTCTCCTTCTCAGAATAAATTTTATTGAATTTTAAGTAGATATAGATATATAATGGATGTATCTAAATAAAAAATATAGAAAACAATGATGCTAAACTGTACATACACTGGAATACAAAAATTTATAAAACATGTTCTCAAAAGAGGGTTTGTTGCTACTACAGATTGCTTTGGCAAGTAAGACTGAAATGCTTGAATGTTAGTGAAAGAAAGTCTAATTAGAAAGCAGAATTAAACATAGAAAGCAAGTTGGACATAGAGAAGACAAGGACCAGAGACTGGATTGAGTGAAATACTGAGTGACTTCAGCTTTTCAAGAAGTCTGTGGCAGTTAAGGGAGCTCTCTGGCATCGCAAGTCAAGCCCCAAGGGACTGAGTTTACTCGAAGCAAGAATAGCAGACCAAATAATCAGCTATTGTAAATCAGCTTAGCGCCACAGCAGTCAAAGCTAGGGCCTGAGCTGGGCCAAAGGCAGTGGCAGCTTGCTGACTTGCTCATCATGACTATTTGGCCCAGAAGCTCTCAAGGTTGATAAGAATCCACAGATCCACATCTAAATTAAAATTATGAACTGTATTAGTCATTATGCTGTCCATTATGAAATATTTTCATTCCTTCTCAATATTTGCATCTGGAAAAAATATTATTGAATACCTGATTCTGCCACAACAACATGGTTGTTGGAAGCCAGGGAGGAGAGAAAGGGCTGAGACTTACAAAAGAGATTATTACGTTTTCCCTGTGCAATCCACCGTTTCAAATATGTACTCATTTTCTCTTTCTATTGTGTTTTATACTAAATGAGGCTAGTAGGCAGGGTAAGACAACCTTCATTTTCAATGATGTGAAAAGCAAGAGAAAAAAAAATGTCTGCTAAATTTCAGTAAAGGAACAAAGTAGCATACAAAACCCAAGCTTTCTCCAGATTTTGTCTTCCAGTGCTTCCAGTCCAACCCAGATCCTCAGTGACTGTTTGGACACTGTTGGGGCACTTAAATTAAGGCAGATCTGTAAATTCAAATTATTTCATTTCAGCAAAATGCCCCTCCCTAAAACTAAAATACCAAAAATGTTAACTGATATCTTTGTTTAAGGTCTTGTAGGATGACAAAAACCTGCAAGACCAAGGAGACCACATGGAGGTCTTATTGTCTTCCAGTAGCTTCCTCCAAATTATGTTTAAGACACCTTGATATACCTAGAAGGAATATGAAGAACTTGAGGAACCTGAACAGTGAGGAACTTGAACTGCTGAAACTTTTGCTATCCGTACTACATGGACAGGAGGTTTTTTGTCTCAGAGCCATCCCACAGCATTTTTAGGCACTAAAAGCATTTATCTAAAAAAAAAAAAAAAAAATTGCCTCACACTAGGAAGTAACAAAAGCATAGAAAACAAAAGCATATAAAAAAAATTTACCTAGGAAAGCAAAAGCAGAGCTGATACCACGCAGACTTTTAGGGCACAGTTCTGTGTGTGAAAGTCAATTCACCTCTTCCCCTTGCAAGAACATATTGTTAACATTTAATGCCTACAGCAAAAGATAAAGACTTTCTGGAATGGGGTAAATGAAAGCATACATAGAGCCACCACGTTGCTCTGTGCTGGTTACTCTTCTTGGGAGCTACGAGGGCATTGATTTTTCAATAAAGAAAGCAACAGGGAGAATTTTAAGTCTTACCAAAAGAAGGACAATTCCATTCTTTAATAAACCCACCTTCATAATCCTTCTCATTCTTTATGACTCTATGGCTTTACTGTTGTCATCCATTGCTTTTATCATTTGAAGGCAACCAGAGTTTTGCCATTAATTTCCAGGCAAGCAGGCGTGCTGAAAAATGACATAGCTTCTGAAACTTCTTTCCAACACAAAGACAAGAGAGGTGTTTCTCAGATTAAAGATTCAGCAAAGACCTCCACCCACCCCCTCCAGCATCCAGAAAAAATGACCTAAAAGTTGTGGCAGATAGAATATTAAATTAGCAGTTGAAGAAGGAAACAAAAGTATTAACTGTGCAAATGGGTCATAAGCAGCTGATCAGGAGGCCACATTTGGAATAATGGGCACAGCGATGAAAAGGGTATTATAGAAACTGAAAAGGTGCAGCTGAGGGTGGGCAAAATGATATGAGAACTCAAGGATCAGAATTATTTGAAACTTTGGAAACAGTTGATCCATGCTCTTCAGTAAGGAAAAGAGACAAAATAAATACAGATGAAAGCAAAGCCGAATGGAGAACTCCACTACCTAAAAGAAAAGACTGTCAGGTTGGAAAAATAAGGTCAGTGAAAAGCAAGCTATTAAGAGTGGTATGATTGAACTCTCTTAAAGTCTCTACAGAAGTCAGTGGAGTTTGCCACCAACTCACTAGATTTACAATGTTGTTCCTGCAGTAGGGTTTCTTCAAAAGATGGAAGAACAAATATATAGGGTATGTACATTAAATATTACATGTTGCACAGTCTTTACAATCTGTAAAGTAGTTAGGTAAGTATTTGGAAAAAAATATGAATCAGAATAGGATTACTAATAAGATTATTCTGAAATTGTTGAAGGTACCTTGGTTTAGAACAGTTGCAGGACTAGACCTGCACAATGAAACTAAGTATGGACTTTTCCATTAAAAAATAACAAGACTCCAATAGATACATTATCACCTAGTACTCAAAATGCCCTATCACCAGAGCACAAGCTGCTGCAATATATTTCATTCAGCTTCAATGGGCCAAATCTTAAGTGGGATTTAGGTAACCATTTGCATTCTTTTGCACCTAAATGGCTTTGAAAATATGGTGCAACTGACCCAGGTCACTGTCCTGATATATGAGCTGCCTTGCTCCTTAGCAAAGATATAAAGTGCAGTAATACATGGACACACAGGACTGAGCTTTAAATTAAGGCAGTTTTTATAGACTTTTGTGGTTAAAGTTGGAGATTTTGAGATGCAGCACTGTGCTGTTCTCTTTAAGACACTGATAAATTGTATTTGCACTTACTTTTTCCTCATTTAAATTTTAAAATTTTAAGACTTAGTGCAATATGCAGGCATGGAGAGGAAGCAGCCTGCAGGTCTCTGCAGTCTCTCATCCTTTCACATAAAGTGGCCTTTGACCTCTGCACCTCTGCCCACAACGTTATACAATGTCAGGTCTATTTCCATGTAGTAAGAAGTCTGATCCAGTTCTGTGGGACTGCATGCACAAGGAAATATAATATAATGTTGTCTATTATTAATGATGGCAAAAAACCTGATGTCTGGCATTGAAATTATTTTGACATATTAATATCGCATTGTAACTGTGTCACCAAAAGGGGGGGCTCTGCATGTTCCTGCTCTTCAATTAGTCTGCAATTGTAACAGTCTGGTAATGGGGTCTCCATAGAGTTACACTGAAATTGCTTTCCCCATCCTCATCTTACACTGTAATGGCACTGAAGCGGGGTCTTCATAGACATGCCTTGCAGTCATCATTCATCATCGTGAAACTGGTATTCCACTAAATAAACTTTCCAAGACTTTTTAAGTGTGATATGAACTCATCATTCAAGCCAACAGAAAGTTGGTGTGACATGGAAAAACATGAGAAGGAAGTTGAGTAACTGTTTTGCAAATGCAAATATTGTAACTGCTATGAAACCTTTGTAGTTCTCAGGGGCTAAGTCCACATAAAGGATTAAAAAATTAATCCTGAAGTCTTTTTGCAGGGAAAATACAAGTGTTACACAATTATAATTGATTTCAAACAAAATATTCCACAGCTTATTTTGTGGTTTGGAGAAAAAGGTGAAAACATACATGTGCTTAATGGTCATTGAATATATTACTGAGCAGACTTCTCTTCACCACACAACTCCTTGTGAGGTCACGACTGCAATGGCTCTGAAGTTGGACAGGCTTCTGCTTTGGGTTTGATTAAGAGGAAACAACTTGTTTCAGTGCTTCCATGAATCAAATTTCAAAGATCTCAGACAAAATGTTCCAAGGATCAAGTCATTTTTTTCCTTAGAAAGCTGTACTTTATCTGTATCTTGTCCATATGTGTGCACTACTGAAAAATAAAGCAGAGGGTATGTAGTAAAAGATCAACAGTTATTCTGTATTTATCTGATGTGGACACTTTTTAGCACAAAAAAAATGCCTTTATGCAGTCCAGAACACATTCAAAACAGACCAAATTTAATTAATCAACAGGTGATCTGCATTGGGATAAGACCATCTATGTAGGACCTTGCAGATAAGATATTCTAGCATGTTTCCCTCAATACTTGGTCTGTTCCATCATGAAAGACTAACAGTTGATTTTGGCTTCAATATCTCTTACACTTCTTATATACCATGTTTTCCAAGGAAGAGGTCTCTGATCTTTTACTCAGGTACATTTAAGAGGAGAATCAGATACCACAACTGAGACTCAAAGCTGTTACTACAAACAGATCTCAAAATCTTAGTGCAATTCCTGCATAAAGACTCAGAATACAACATCTATGAGCCAAGACTGAGTGGTAATGGGAATGACAGCAGTGATGTAACTCAGTAGAAATTGTGAGCAAAAGCCAGTGTTATTGCTGGTCCATGTCAAGGTCAGGGACTGTGCTCCAGGGACCACGCATGGTCCCTTACCATGGGAGCACATGGAAAGATCATGCTCTGTCCTACAGTGCAGAAGATCATAGCCTGGAATTGCTTTTCTCAGGCATTGTGTTTGACAAGTGATGGGTGATCACAGGTGATCATAAGAGGGAAAGGAAGGGAAAAATAGAAGAGGCATTTAGTGATGCACAGGGTACTGGATTTCCCTCACCTTTGGCACTTGCTCCAATGAACAGTGGCTTTGCAGCCTGCATAGTCAAGTCATCAGTACATAATGGCAGCATGTACTCATTTTGCTTGTTTAAATGGATTGCACAGCATACTAAACCATGAAGAATGAAAGTAGTAACTTTTGACAGTTTGCAAGGAAAGGGTGCTGTTGGTTGCAGAGCGGGCTAGCAGCAACAGGAGAAAGAAAAAAATCAAGGGCAGAATGCACTATTTGCACAGGTAATTTGATCACAGCCCCAGGAGCACAGACTACTTGATGTTACCCCAGGCTTTGACAGGGTTTTTTTGGCATTCCTGGAGGAGACTGCGTAGTGAGCCATGACTCACACCACCTGCCCACCATGAAAACTGCCACAGCTTGCCGCAAGGTTTAAAATCAATAAGTGTTTGTGTCTTTAGGTCACAATCTTTTTCTATATCATTTACATAAAGAGTCTGCAACAGAAGAAAAAAGAAAGATGCCTATTTTCTCAAGTTATTGCAAAAATAATTGAACAATCAAGAGGTCTTTCACCTGTTAAAATGCACAGACAAAGTAGACATTTTTTTTACTGGTAGAAATCACGCTGGGCCTAGAATTTAAGATACAGATTGATTGATCTCTTTAATCTAATATTTGTTCATGGGGAGGCTGGCTGTTATCTTTATTGTGGTGACACCTGCTAGTGTCGTTATAGTTAAAGGCTTACTGTATTTCTATTATAAATGCTGGTTTGGGGTTTAATATATCAGCAGGTTTGCATTGCACTGGGCTAAACACTGGCCTAGGAGTTGTCAGTCCTAAGGCACACAAGTGATTTTTTTAAACCCAAAACTGATTCTGTTAAAAGCTTTTTTCTTTAATATAATTGCTAAAATACTGAGGGAGGAGAAAACAGTTGAAGTGGCACGGATTTCAATAAGCAGCTGATACAAAGTCTCACTCTCAAAGCTTTATATTCAATACAAATTAAAATCAATGTGTGAAGATGCTGTCACCTGACTTAACAAACAGGCTGATAAACCACCCAGAGATGTAGTTTCAAGTGATGTCACATATCTTGTGGTCTACTGAGGCCAGTTTGAGCCACCCTACTAATATAAAATGGTCCAAATGCCAGCAGAGCTGGCTGCTTTAGGAGTGCTCTGCATAAGGGAATGCTCCAGTGGCACAAGACGGCTGCCTCATATGCACTAACTGCTGGTAGAGGGGTAAGCAACAGTAAGAAAAAAATGAGTAAATGTTCCTGTTTGTTGAAGTGGGTAAACTGTTTGCTGTGCAGTTTAGTTCACTTTGAACTGCACTGCTGGGGGTAATGCTGTGTCGCTTGGAGCATAGAGCCATGTCAGTTGGGGCATTTCTGGGCATAGGCAAACAGTGTAAATGGGGGTGGACCTGGGGCTGTTCTACCCTCTGTGAGAAACTACAGCAGCAGTTAATTTCATGTCACAAGAGGGTAACAAAGGCATCCTGAGGCTAATTTACAGTGTCTTTCTAAGAAGTTGAATAAACGATTCTAGGCAAATCATCATGCTGACATGGAAAATACTACTTCCAGGACAAGATCTAGCTTTTTTAGTCTTCTCCATTTTTCTCTTTAACTTAAATTTTCTAAGTTTCCTTCCACTCCCGTGTCAGTTTTCACAGCTCCACTACGTGTGTTTCCACCGTCTCACTCCATTTCTGCACAGCCCACTATCCTCTGTCTTTTTACAGAGATGAGCAGGTCTCGAATATGATAATATGCCACATGGTAAGAAATTCTCTCTAAAAAAGCTGGCACCTACATTCTGAGTACAAATCATGTGTGCTTGTCTCACTTTCATACACAGTGTGGGTGCTGGTGTGCATGTGCCCACACAGATTCGGTGGGCTAATATCCAAAACTTACCCTCTCCCTAGGATCTTCCTCTATTTTTAACTCAGACACACCAAATACAGACTTGAGCCTGAGCTTTCCCCTAAACTGGCTACTTCTAAGGAACACTCCCTAAACTCCTCTCCATAGCTCTTCCCTGGTCTTGGCACCTGAGCTGGAGCTCAGGAGACCTGCCCAATGTGCTGCCAGGATGAGTCAGACACAGGACTGTATCATCACACAGGTCCTAGCACACCATTTGCTTTTTCATGTGTATCTGCAATTAAATACATCCATTTTACATTCAAAACACACAAAACAGGGGAACAGAACAACACCAGCTCTGCAGAAAATGTCGTCCTCTTTCATCACCCCTACAACACAACTCAACCATTTATCTGTAAAGGGTGGATGAAATGGGAAAATATCCCACCCTAGACTATCTATTCTCTTGTTCTACCTCTAAATGAAATAGTGTATTCTTCCCTGTAATTTTTATGTTTTTATATGTACATACACACACATTGGTGCACATGCCTGTGTTTTTTATATTCCAACTGGTGAACTAGATTTTTACATGCTTTTTACCTTGTTCTCTATCTTCAGATTCTTCATGTAGTTTCTACTTCTCCAGGAATTTCACCAATTCATCACAGTGAACATGGTTATTTTTTAATTGCTATCCATACTGTAGTAAATATAAATGACAAAAATCATCAAACATATGTTGCCTAAGTTGTATAAATATGCATATATGTTAAAGATGTGGTAGCAGGCAGGTGCACAGGAAATCTTCATAAAGTTAACAGCTACTGCAGCAATAATAAACTGATGTTACCCTTTCAAATGCTAGTCAGGATTTTGCAAGCATTAGCCACCACCGTGTGATTTGAGCAGTGCCACTAATACAGATATAGTCAAGCTGGCAACTTCTCCTCCCCTCCCCCCCCCATCTCCCCCTTTTCTCTCACAAAGAAACAGAATGAGTTTATTAAAGTATAGATGCCATTTTCATCTTGCAACGTTAACTGTGTTGTCTGTATCCCAAAGGTACTGAGCCAGTCAACGCAAACAGCTGTGCCACCTACTTGCAACTGTTGTACACCCACCACAAAGCACGGGTAGGAGGAGCAGGTTAAAGCGAACCGTAAAGCTGCTGGTGTACCTCACTTTGCAGTTTACCCATTAGCTCGAGGGAGATTTCATCCCTTTGGAGAATATGCATTGTATGTAGAGCTCGTAGCACAGAGTATTCTTTTGCTCTCATCTCCTATAAACCACCTACTGCATTTTTATGTTCTACAATCACATACACCAAAACAGTGTTTAGCAAATTAACATCAAGCTAAATAAAAGGCATATCAACCAACTTAGCAGGCAGCTTTTAGATGCTTCTGTACTGAGGATGTTGGGTGATCCATAGGCTGAGATAGCTGTATTTCCCTCATATTCTTATTATTTGCTTTTAGTATAATTGGATGAGTTTAACAGGAAAATTAATTCATTTTCACAGGTTTTATCAGTGGCCCTGATTACTGCAACATGAAGGAATAAGCAAGTTGATGGAGGAAAGCACTGACTGAGCACATCTCCAAGGGCAGCCTACACAGACGGGATTTCTGTAGAAACCTCATGGTATGACAAAACTGCCCTTCCACTCCATCCCTTTGTAAGGTGGATGCCCAGCTGCAGAAACTCCCTGTGCACCATCACAGACAAGTACATTGCATGTTTGTGCATGCGTGTGTGTGTTGGGGGGCGGGGGGGAACACACATAGTTTCTTGTGTGCAAGTGCAGTGGATTTTCAACTTCCACCGCAGATAAATGGGCTTTGTTTGCTTTCTGTGAGAGTCAATAAAAAAGCATCTCTTCTCCACTGCCTCAAGACTGAAGTCTTGCCCATTGTAGGACAGCTATGATGTATATGTTCAGCACAGCTTTTGACTCAGAGATGAGATATAACAGGATATAGAGAAATAAAAGAAGTAGCACATGTACATGCATTAATGTAGTCATGCAGCTGTCCAATACTTCTAGGTCCTGCTACCTCTAACAGCAACAGTGTTTCACAAAGCAATATAGCAAACCAAGACTTCCCTACTACCATCAACAGCTACAGCACAAAAAAACATCTGCAGTTTTCCAAAGTGATGTTTATTTGAGGACAGTATTTACATATCAGTGAATGTCTAGACCTTGTAATCCTGATCCTCTGATACAATAACAGGAATACAATCAGTACTAAGTGTTCATTTAGAAAAAGAAATACCTTTAACTACAGCACAATTAGTTGTGAGTTTCTTCCTGCCTCTTCAATATAATTAACTAGGGCTTTATCTTACCATTATCCTTGTATGCATTAGGGACTCAATCTAGGAACTTCTTCCTCACAGGACTCTAATATACTCTTATCTTTTTGTATTAATTGAGTTATCTCATACTGTCACAGAGGCAGTAGCTGAAATAGAGATGCAGAAAGAGAACTGCAGTCACTCCTGAATGTTACTTGAACTCAGAGAACTTCAGCTAGGGAAGTGTTTCGTCACCCACTGCAGTCCTTCTAGGTGTCTGGCTTCCCCATCCCTGGAGTGTGGGCAGGGAAATCCCACTGTTAAAGACAGCTCCATTATCCCACTCAAATCACATTAGAGTTACTCGAAAACCAGTTGTCTCGCTTTGTCTCAGGAGCACTGATGGCCACCTCTGATCTTCTCAGAAGTAATTCCCAGCAAACCTCAATGGAATATGACAATGCACAAAAGTTGCTGTATCGGCAATCTCTGTATAGGTTACAAGTGAGAGTAAAACCACACATAGCGCCTAACAAGAAATCAACATGTTTTATTTCTGCCTTGTCTGCATTGTGCTATGTACTGCTGTCAGTATATGTTTTCCTGAAGCTATAATGGATTCCAATTTCTCACTTCCAAGATAATTATTGCTGATAAAATCAACTCCACACACACCCCAAAAATGACTGCTTAGTACAACAATTACAGTCATGCACATGACACTAATCTCTGATGCCATACTGTTTAATGCAATGACAACAAAGGATAATAAGTTGAAAAGTGGGAAAAATTAGAGTTGCAGGATTCAGGTCTGCACTGATACACACCCTTAGCAAGACCAAAAGACCAATGCTACTAACTGAAGCAACAGGCCTGACCAAATGGTCATTTTCGATTTAGAAACACCTGCTGTGCTTACTTTTATCACGACCTTCTGAGATGGGCTCCTCAAAGTGTCAGTTCTCCTAGACTGATGTGTGATCACTATAATACCATGTGATCACATGAGGGATTGTTTAAATTGGCAAAAGCCAAGAAATTCAAGAGGATCTGACCTGTCATTTATAAACAAACAAGGAAACAAAATTCTAGCCCTGGCATCTGCAGAAGTGAACCTAGTAAATAAGAGCTGGGTTTGCATACACAGACGTGCAATAGCAGACCTGTGAAACAAATCTCTTGAGTCTCCCAGGCAGCTAATCTGATGGGGCTCTAATGAGCAGGTGCCACTGTTCACCACTTAGCTCCAAAGGGCTACCTGTACAGTAGCATGTAAGGAGGGTGGTTTGTGAGCAGATCACAGAAGGTTAAAGCATAAATAGTAATTTTGAAAAGTGGCTGCCAGAAACTTTTCTGGTTTCAGTACAGTTTACAGTACTGCAGACCCCTGAAAGGGTCTTGCAAACTCCAAAGGTAGTAGGTCCCTAAAGCCTGGAACAAACTAGGTGAAAATCACATCCAGCATAGCTCTGCAAGTCTCTCAGTGTTCACTGCAGTAATGGACTGAGGAAACAAACTGGGGCTTATAAAGTCAGATCCGTCTCATTAAGCGTAAGCCCCCGTCCTTCCTCTGTCCTCAGGGGAGATATATCTGAGTCTACTCAACAAAGGAGTGTTTACTTACCAATTCTTTTAAATATAGAATGAGTATATAAAATAAGTCTAAGAAGTGATCGTTGTTCTCCACCACAGCTCTAAATATCTTCATCACAGGTACCTAAACTCAGGACAGATGAACACCTGATGCTCAGCAAGTGATGTTGAAGAATGGGACCAGGAGTTTAAAACTCCCAAGGTATCTCAAGGTAACCCTACCTCATACCTGAAGAATGGAGCAAATGGTCCTTCCACCATACTGAAACCCACAGTGACTGCTCCAAAACCCAGTTGTGTTTCCCATATCATCCCACATGCCAGAAGCCCCAGTGCATCCCAGTCCAACTGCTAACCTCTCTTGCTTTTGCAGGTGTGTGAAACTCTTTAATACAAATCAACGCAGCAGGGTGGATTTTTATCTGATAAGAATACCAGCATAGTCCCATTTAAACTGGTGGACTGTTGTATCTCACACAAGCCAAAGAGGAGGTTTATAGGAGGGACAGTAAACAGAGGGATAGTGTCAACTATGAACACACCATAACTGAGATAAGGCTGGAGTGAATACCCATAAAATAAATTGTTTGTAACATTCATTTTAATACTGAGGGCCTCATCATGAGGTCTGTCCAGTCCAAATCCCTGGACAAGTGTTATTTCAGTTTCAGATGCAGTTTGGAGATACCTTCTTTTGCCTGGACACAGGTAGACTCAGATATCAACCCATATATTCACGTATCAGCAAGTCTCTGCTGTAGGAGGGGAATGTGCAGGGAGTCACTGGGAACCCCCTGATCTCAGCATTTCTCTTTCAGGATAGTTCATTGTGCTCTCCCTGTATAACTCCATATTTCTCCTTAGTAAGAGTACGACTTGACTCCAAAACAATACACATAAATTAGAACTTCAATTAGCAAGATCAAGTAGTCACAATTAATTCATATGGATATGATCTAGAAACAAACAAACAAAAAAGCCTTTGCCTTAAAGATAAAGAAAGGCTTATTTTCCTACACGGGTATGCTTGAAAGAAATATAAGAGGGACTTAGAAAATGGACTAGCTCCAAATAATAAAGTACCAGTTTAAGAAAAATGCACAGGCCAAGATTACAGCAAATTATACACTCCTGTACCCAAGCAGCATTCACACTCTTGAATTAGAAATATGCACACTTAACTCCAAGGATCAGCACAGAGCCCTTAGCCTATAATGATATTTCCTTAGCAGAGAAAACTGTATTTTTCACTTCTTTTATCTGCAAATGGCATTACCATTTCTTATTAAACTTTCAGTAAAAAAACTGCTCTGCGACTGACAGTAAGCAGAGTTTCTACTCAAAAGGGAGAGTTTAAGAAAATCAAAACAATCAAAAATGACCTGTTCTCTGAGAAACAATTAGGCAAGTTGAAGTATAGATACCATGATGTGCTCAGCCTGTAGTCCCTAGAAACAAAGCATTTCTGGGCCATGCTAGGCTGAGAACATTAGTATATAAACCATATCAAGGCCTGAACAGAGGTTCTCCCCATATCGTTTCAGATCAAGCAGGGAGAGGAAAAGTCATAGCTATATCTCTATTCTCACCCATTAATCTGCCTGCCCACTTCATGGATGTCAAGGTTAAGCCTGAGGGCCAAATTCTGATTCCACTTACTGCTACACTCTGTCATCCAGATTTGGTCAATGCTTTGCTGATATGACCAAAGCAGTTTACAACACTTTTAATTTCTGCTGTTTCAAGGCGCCAGGAATTTTTTCTTCACAACGGTTAGAGTCAGTCTCTATTTTCCATTAAAACCTCAGATTTACTCAAAGGAAAGGACTTCAGGGAAACCCCTTACAGGCCAGGGCTTCTTCATAGCCTTAGAAGCCCCTCTGGAGAGTGGCTAGCCTCTCAGACAAGGAATATAACCAGCTGACTCCAAGTGCCACTTGATCAATAATGAGATATTCAGAAGGAGTCTTAATTTTATCTAACCAGAGGGATGAGACTATCATCTTCCCTGACAACCAAAAACTCAGCAGAGACCTCTTAAAGGGAATCATCTCCATTAAGTTGTTGCCTGCTTGCAAGCAGTAGCAGTAATGGCACTCACCAGCTTTCAGCTGGAAGTGATCAGAAGAGAATGCAGCAGGTAAATTAATGCTTTGCAGGGGCATTGCACACGTACCCATGGCATTATGTCATTGTGGCACTCATCCATAGAGTCTGCAGGGACTTGCAATCACTTCTAAGACTATGCCTACGGTGCTAGGATGCCCCAGAAGGTAAAGCATATCTGTCCTGCAACAATGTGTGTGTGTGTGTGTGCATGTGTGCACGTGCACAGCCTTTCCACAAATCATGTTTCGTGGGTGCACCATAACACCAGCATAACATCTTTTAAAAGAAAAATGTAAATTAAAATGTAATGTTCTAAAAGACCATTTGCAGTTCACGACACCACAAAAACTTACTCTGATTTTTAAAATTTACACTATGATAACATTGTTATTACTCCTAAATAAGCTTTTTAGTGAAAAGCAAATATTTAAAATGGCAGGTTGGTGACCTAAATACATAAATTTTCTTTTTAAAAAAGCTTGTCTTTTTGGAGACTGATGCATGCTATCATTAGTAAATTTCAATATTTAGTCAATACTAAATACCATAAACAACTCATAATTTCTTTAGACAGTTTATTTCTAACTGTACAGCTTATAGATGAAGGAAATGAAATTTTTCTTAGGCAGACAGTATGATCTTCCCATGACTGAGGGAGGAAAAAAGAAAGAAAATTTTATCTCCAAAGCTTTAAGCTTGTGCTTGCCAATGCTGAGTTGGGTAATTGGTCTCACAAAGACAGAGGAAAAGAAAAAAAAAGAATAATCTCTGATGTAATAGAACAAGCATCAGACCAGTAGCCAAAGACAAGGAGTTTTAGGAATGTGAAAAGAAGGAACGGTCTGACTTGCTAATAAATTAGGAGATCCTGAGGTACATGAGACATATAAAAGGACACCTCACATAGGTAATAGCTGAAGAAATTTTATGAACCAAGTAGATGATAATTCATCTTCTCTGTGATGTAACCCAACACTGTTTAGTCCCTTCTTAACAACCCTTCAATCAAGTCTCATTTCATTTAAATCTAAATAACACTTCAGCCACCTCCTACAGGGGAGGACTTGCAAATTTCCCTCTGGAAATATATTTCTATAACCTCAGAGTGTCCAAAAACACCCAAATTTTATTTTAACTTCTACAATAAGAAAGTATTTAAGTAAGATAGAATTATGAAACTGAGGTTGCAAAACATGTCATTTGTTCTCAAAAAATTAATCCCATAGTGTTTGCAGTCATGTACTCTTGTACCTTGCATTAGGTCTCACCTTATGTTGCATCTATATTTGGGCTGTAGCGGGTTTTCATGTAAACTTTAGTTATAAAACAATTATTAGCATAAACAGAGGTCATGTTTTTGAGACAGATTCTATCATCCTGACTGTAGGAAAACTTAGTGGTATGAAGCTGAAATTAATACTTACTGCCTAGTGTCTCTTACTTTCACTGACCCTGTGACTTCTTAGCCCAGGTATATATCTCTACTTTTTAGATCAAGGTTGTATGACAAGTACGTCCAGAGCAGATAAGCTAAACCTGTTCCGCAGTTGAAATGATGAGTTCTTCATTCTCTCAAAAACCCATCATGTACTCTAGGTTCACCGACCTCTAACCTGATGAGTTTGGCATAATTTCTATAGTTATTAGTCAATTTTTTCAGAGGATTTTTAGATACACAGCTGCATTGCACGAGTCAATAATTCTTTATAAAAGATCTTCAGGCAAATTACATAACTAATCTGAAATGAGTTTTGATTTAGTAGCTTGCAAGTTATGTCAGGCAAAACCAGGAAACAGCCATATTTTCAGAGCAAATATGATTCACAGTGGATCAAAAAGTTTGCCAAAGACTACAGAAACATTTGGAGACTGTGGAGATGCAATCTCACTCATATTCTACCATGATGTCAACATAAAAGTTCTTGCCTAAATTCAGTTCCACCATGATGAATAGCATGTGGCTTCATTGCATTATGAGACTTGAAACCTGTTGGTCTCAATTTAAATTGAGATGATAGCTAAGCACATCTACTTCCAACATGAACCAATCAAAAAAAGATGTGATTTTCCATAGAAACATCTCTACCAATAGTTTATATATGCTGAAGTAGCCAATTACATCTTGGCACACTCAAAAATACATAGCAACAGCAATGACAGCATGGCAACAGCAGCTGCTGCACAACGGAAAAATTAGAAAATTACTCTTTAGAAAAAATATATTCTGTTAATTCATTTTGTTTACATTTTCTTTCATGAAATAGTTTTAGAAAACACTGTATGTGTAGCTAACTCTTCTTGTGTACCTCATTACTAGATGGGTGAATTAAGATTATTAATGAAAAATATTCCTTGTAGTCAGAAGTTGCCTTCCACCGTGAGTATAATTCTGCACATGGCAAATCATTCAGAAAGTATGGGAATTTCATTTTACTTCCTCCCAAATGGAGGTATACCAGTGTGTACAAGCTGACTACACTTTTCATAACCGGCATGTTGACTTCGGTGTGACAGGACAACCACCCCAATCAGTGGGACGTTACCTGACAACCCACGAATGGCCTGGCCACGGTGGAAAGCCTGATTCCTCCCTCAGGCAAAGCCATCATATGTTCTCCTCACACAGCATGACATTTGCCATATGATCAGATGTATTTACATGAGTATGCACTTAAAAATACATAAACGGAAGGAGGGGGTTTTAAATAGCCATGGTGGAAATACTGTTTTTTTAAAATGTTAAGGTCCAGCTCCTGCCTCCGCAGGCATATGTTTCGCTTCCACTCTCCCCTTCGCAGAGGAATGTCCCACTTTTATTATGGGACAGCACCCACAAGTGTGGTTATTCTATGCTTGATTTATACTCTGTCAGGGATGATATAGCAGTGAACAAGCAAAGGATTGTCAGTATTTTCTCAGAGGGGCAAGAATGTGTGTGTCCCCATCGAAGAGCTGCCTGCATGTAAAACAGAGCCGCAGAACATGACAGTACGCAGCATGCATTTTTGCAGGGAGCTGACATGAAGGCAAAAAAAACTGTGCAGGAAATTTAGTGATTATTTTCACAGTGGCTGTGTTGTGTCTAAATAATATTTCTTGTGTTTTATCTGTTTGTAGATTTGTACCATATTCCCCTGGGGTATGAAGTAACACATTTGTGCCTCTATAGTTAAGGATTAGGCAGTTTCCCTAGTCTAAATCCTGCCATTCTGTAGCTATTAGCATCTGCAAAGTTAATCTACTCTCTGGTAAGGCACAAATAGCTTTTGACATATCAAGAGTGACTACATTTGAGTTGATCAGATAGACTATAGTTATGTAAATAGTATGTAAGTACAGATTCTAGCAATGCCAGACAAAGAATTTCAAGTTTACCTTGTTTCTTTTAGTATTTAGGGCTCAGTTTTGAGGCTTAATGTTTGTTTGACAGTTGTTTTGTTTATTTCATTTCTCTGCAAGCCCATATCTGGGAGAGACACATGAGCCCATGCCCACTTCACATGATGTTTGAAGCCACACAGCTCTTCACTGAGGTTGGGTACTATGTCCTTCCCTCCATGTACCCAGAGATCATCAGGGCCCGCAGTGCAGCCACTTCTGCGCCTAAGCTCGGGTCCCTCCTCTTGGTCCTGCCAGACCATCTCTGTAGGCATACTTGTGCCTGGTGTCACATCTTGCTCATCCCGTCCTCCCCTGGAGTGCTCCCAGGCACCCATGAGGCCTCTAGGCCCAATTCTGCAAGGTACTGCTCCATCTGAACCAGACAAGACTGCCCCGGACATCCCAGAGTGTGTGCCTGAAGGTGAGAGAAGATCAGTGTTTGAAAGGAAAAGATATTTTCTCTCACTTATATTAAAGCATCATTAGATACAGCAATGTTTTTTTCAAATTTTCTCTTCTACTTCCTAGCTCTGCTTGGCCCAGAAAGTGGACTCCAGATGAGATGAAGGTTAATCTGTCCAGGGCAGCCTTTTGACTGTCCTCTTGTCTCTGCTCAATAGGTGGCTTGGAAAGTTTCGAATGCTACTTTTGAACCCACGCACATAAAAAGCTGCTCTCTGAAACAACCTTTGAACATGACTGAGGGAAGACAGTATTCTCTGAAGTGCTGCTTATTGTCCTGCTTTTACACATGTTATTTATATGCTTCATCTTCCACTTGTCCTGCTCTTATCCCATTGACCAGGTTCATAGCGGTCATGGCTATGATAAAAATCATTATTATCAGTTATAGTTGCTCTACTTCATTTTAGATAACACTTCTCTTGGCCGAGAATGGAAGGGTATGTACTGCTGCTAGTAGCGCTTATCGTTTCTCAAACTGTCAGTGAACAGTCATTATTGTCCTTCCACTTCTCTTCCTATTGTGAGAGCAGTTACTTATCCTACTTCTCATAAAGCTTGCTGTTTTGTAAATTAGCTTCCTTTGTAACACTCTTTCATTTGAATCTGGAAACCCTCTTCACCCTTCTTCCCCTAGTTGCATATGGAGAAAATTAGTCACCCAATGGAAATGTGACTGAGACCTGAATAAGAAATCTATACATTTAGAAGAAAAAAAAAGATCTCTCCACCTCCCTGAGTGGGATTCAGAGCTTGCATATTTTCAGTTTCAGCATAACAGGTACTTTCTCATCATTTCTCTCTTTTAGTTCTTGGCTGAAATCCTCAAGCATTAGACTTCATCTTTCTATTCAGTATGGTGAATATGACCTCATGTAGCCTCACCGTCCCTGGAGCACAGTAAGAAAACTTTCTGGCAAAATACATAATTCCTTGTCTTATTTTTGAGTTTTAGGGGACAAAGACTGGTGTAACAGCATCATCTGATGGAAACAATGTAAGAATAAGATTGAGCCACTTTCTCCAGCGTAACTTCTTCCATATGCTTTGTGTAAATGCCCAGAGCTTCCTACATGCTACATCCCTCAAGCCAATGCCTCACAGGTGAAAGGGGCACAGTTGTTCTTTAAATGTCTGTCACAGGATACAGCATAGAAAGGGTACAGCATACTAAGTAAGTTTGCTCTGTATTCTAGGTAGAGAATCTGAACTCCACAGACAAATTTCATCACTGCTTCTCTGTAAGCATTAGCACATATAAGTATTAATTCCTGGTGAGATGTGAAACTTAGGATTTTGGTTTTTCTATTCAAAGGTGGTCCTGCATGTCACTGGCAGACCCATCTGTGTGTTGGGGAGGCATAAATACCTGCAAGCACATCATCACAATAAAAACATTGAGTGGAATGAAATAACTCCTCAGTCATTCATTACCCCATTGACTCACTAACAAAAGTGTTGTAGTGGAAGGAGTTACAGCAGCTGATCCAGTGCTGCTCCTAGCAGCCATCCCCAAACTCTGCTCCACAGTATCAGAATAAGTGATCACAAAACTATGTCAAGATGATGATGCTCTGGTTTAGAAATTTACTTAATACACATGGTGATGCACAAGCGATGTGGAGATGTAAAAGCAGTTCTACACTGTGTGAAACATGAGTTTCAGGGAAACTCTAAGAGCCAGGTTTGGCTGGGAGAAGAGCAGGGCACATTATCTACAGATGTAGCTACCAATGGCAGCTAAACCACTCAGTCGGTAAGGTATCATTTTATGCAGTTAAGAATAAAATAGTCCTCCCCTATGGTAGTTGTAGCTTCAGCCACATTATATTTAAATCTTTGTAAGACTGCTGTGTCAAGCTGACCCATCTTATACTTCTGCTCAAGCCCTTCTATGGCTTTGTTCACACACTTTTTCTTGCTTGCCACAGCCTCTGGGCCAACAACGTGGACATTGATGCTCTTGTCCTTTCTCCCCTTTGCCATGCCCCCATGTGTAGCTGCACACACAATGTGGCACCAAGGATGCTTCTCCAAGCAGCTCTTTTTCTGTACTTCCTTCTCCTCTGAAGTGACACTTGTCTCGATCTGCTCTTTAAAGTGCTGCCCATTCGCAGGAACTGACACACTTTTCCACTCTGTCACTGGGAGAACATTTTTGAGTGCCAGTGCCGGCCACCCGCTTGATAAAAATGGTCATGATACTAAAATTACTAAGGGCCAACTGTCTCTTAATCCTTTTCATTCACATAAAAATTCTTTAAAATGCAAGATCCTAGTGGTGTTTAACAAATCAGAAATGGTGAACAGCAGCATATCTAAGCAGAAAAGAAGGGAATAAGACAGTGCTACAAGATCAAAGGGAAAATATGAGTACTGCAAGCAGTCTAAAGAGTGACCCTGGGATGAAGGAAAAGAAAGGATGTGATGGGAGCAATTGAAGTGACACAGGGCATTCTCATATAGGACACATTACACAAAATTAATTTGCTTTAATCTAAACTATTCTGTAAAAACAGAGAGCACCTGTGTGCCAGATACATAAAGATGTATGTAATCTGCTCATGATCTATTTGCAGACTGTACTAACTGTCAGTTCCTTCATCTGCATGGGCTTAGTGGGGGGAGAAAGGAAAAAAACGAAGAGTAACTAACTAACTAACTGTAGCACAAATGTGAAAAGCTTTCTTTAATTGTCTCAGTTTTTATTTTTCTTTCCTTCACTGAATGGCAGTTTTGACCCCACGGAATAATTTTTTTAGATCAGGCTTCAAATACTGAATGTTTAATGCACACTTTTTTAAACCAACAAGCTGAATTATCCATCTGGTTTCCTAATATATTTTCATGGTAGCTTTAGGTCCTGGCAAATTGGGTATTTCAGTACCTGAACATCTCCAGTATACCAGAACGTAATGACAATGAACACGTACATTGGTGAAAAAAGGGATTTTTTGTGTTTCTATATAAGCACGATAATACATTCTGACACTGTAAGAGCAGTATTTTCTGTCAATCAGCTTGAATTCTCTGTAAGCCTCAGACATATAAGTCACATTGAGAGGGTTATGCATTTCACAAGTGGATTTATATATAAATACTTTCTCTGGCTCCGGTTCAACACAACAAAAGAAGTCAAACATTAGTCTGTATTTGTATTTCTTCACTGAAATGTTTTGACATAAACTGCACACAATCCTAGCTGAAAAGTGCCATACAGTTTGGAAGAAACTACTGTGAACACCTCTATTGTTCACAAAATGCCAAAGTTTTTGCTTCTTAGAAACTTAGAGGCCTCATTTTCACAGCTCCATCGACAGTTTGTTTTCTAAGGAGCATACAGTTCTGTATACAGCCTTCTCCTTCCTTTCCTAGGCTTTCCCTTCTAAGTAGACTCAGAAACCTACTGACACCATTGAGAGCTATAAAATTGACATCTGACCTTTGCCAAAACAATGAAACAACTACAACAAAATGGTGGCTGTTTTCTATCCAATTGTGAAGCAAATATCTATTTTTGCACAGTATTAAACAAATCACTGTCACTTTACAGCACATTTCTTTAGAGTGCGTGGCAACTTCTTGAGTCAAACTGATCAGTTACACTGCTTAATTCTAGAATAACTCAATGAAAGTTGAGTTATTCTGGATTTGCCCTAGAATTCCCCTTTTTCCTCAATTTGTAATGGAAGTGCTCACAGCCACCACCTGAACCGTGCAAGGTTTGGGTGCAGCTCTGCAAAGAGGTAACATTGAATGCTGGGGGGGGGGACCGCAGTGTGATAGTCAACTTCATATCCAGAACAACCTACAGGCTTTTCTAAAATGTATCAGCTAGCAGAGCTCCAAGGGGCTGCTATACTGGTCAAGCATCACTGCAGCACATTGGTCATCTGGCTATTCTCTTTTCCTCTGAGGGTGTTCTAATACTCAGTGCACATTCACCCACCACTCACCCATTCACCCCAGCCCCTCCTTATCCTCCTTGTAGCCTGTCTGGCTACCACAGACAAGCAAAATCCTCCAAAAGAGCAGAAAACCTTAAGGCCTCAAATTCAACTTATGGGAAAACATGGCTGCATAGTCCTGAGGCAGATTGTCTGTAAAAGCATGTTCCATTTCACAGTGTTCGTTTTATTAAATTACACTGAGAAGCACAGTGTATTCATTGGCTTAAACTTGCTCTAAGTAGTCCCTATGAAAATGTGTTGGTTTCATTAGACATCCAATACTGTGTTTAGTTCAATGGGTTTAATTATGAGAAAGGAAAAAAAAAAAAAAATCAAGCATGATGTATATGAGCCTGAACTGAATATGCGGGTTTGGGAAAACAAAGCATTGGTTTCAATGAAAAGCTACTGGTATAAGTGAAAATATTATGCCTTGAAAGGAAATCTATTCATTTCCATAAAATTTAGTGACTTGAGTATGCATGGATTGGTTCCACTACAGATGTATTGGATTCAATGACACTGCATTAGTTTCAAAGCATATTTATCCATGCAGTAAAAATGTATAGGTTAGAAGAATTAAAGAGGCGTGATGATGGCTGCCCTGAAGACTCTGATCTGAAATACAATTCCTATTAAAATTGATTAAAATGGACTTAACAATGATACATTCAAAAACCATAAATAAAGCCTACTGTACTATATTACTTTGGACACACCAGTCCTTTTGTGTCTCTCTGGTGTAAACTGATTCTTCCAAGTTTCTAGGGGCTTCACCCCTTCCTCTTCTCCCCAGAATGCAACTGTAGGCAATTTAGGTTCATTAACCATAAGCAAACTATATTTCTTCTCCCATCTGTAAGGGTGAAAACGCAGCTTGTCCAGTAGGCCAGGCAGACAGGAGTATAGTCTTGACTCTCTTTTTTCAGACTCTAAGTGGAGACTTAGGGGTGCACAAGCTGCCTGGGGAGCAGGAACAGTCCTGTCGACCATAGAGCTGAGAACAGTAATCCTCAGTTTAAAGTCCAGCAGTACCTCCATGCCTGTGTTTCTTTCTAGGTGGCTCCAGGTGCCTCCTTAGGGTATTATTCAGCCTCCCTGAATCACCCTTCAGTGATCACCTAACTTCCTCCCATGAATAGATACAGAAACAGAGGTGGAGTTCTGGCTGTTTGAATAGGTCCTCAAATCAGAAAAAGTAGCATACCCATGAAGCCATTCTTTGCTCAGGCCTGTACATTTATTTTCTGTTTGAAAAGGATGTGCCATACTGAAATGCTTGCAGACTCTTGCTGAAGCATAAAAACTTAGTCAGGAACCCCCTCCATGAACTACATTTTTTCTTGTAAATCACAGTGTTTAATAAATGCACAATTAATTGAGAGGTGTTTCAGCTTCATCTACCGTTGCACAATAGGACTCCGGCTACACCGCTGTTATAAGTAATATTCTGTAGACACAACATTTGGAATCACTCGGGCTTCTGTGGCTGCTTCTATTGTAAAGAGGCATCCTGAGTGATTCTGAAAGCCCAGGTATTTGTTTTGATTTGTCTGTAAAAATGTATCAGTAACTTTATTATTTAGTTTGTCCTGCTGACTAACACAGCTACCCACTCATGCTAAAGAATGTACATAATACAAAGGCTGTTAAGTGCCTGTACTATTTTTATAAGCAAAAACATCAATAAACACTTGACTTTGAAGTTTTTACCATCCATTTTCCAGTATGACTCTGAATGATAAAAGAAAAGAGTCTTCAACTTCCTTCTTTGTGGTACACAATAAAGCTCTATTTACCATGAGATTTCTTCATGATGGGACCCTAGCTTTTCCCTGCACACTCTCATTCCCTCTAACAACACAGACTAATTTTTTTCATAAGTCCTGATTAGTCTGTTCCGGTCTAATACAAGTGGTACCCAACATTTTCAAGTTAGAGTGTAATAAATATCCTGGGTTCTAATCCTAAACCTAGCCTTTCTGAATAAATTCATGATAAATTGCGGGATCAGTATCCGCATCAGTCTGATGAGCCACAGTTCATCTTGTCACAGGAAAGAATATTCTTATATTGGCACAACCTATTTTTCACTGTCACGTTATAAATTAAAAGTTTGTTGCAACTCCTAAGAAACAAAATCCATTGATTTCATCAGAACTCCAAACTAAAACGTACCCTAAAAAGTTTAAGACTTTATTTAACGCCTGGAAAACAGAAAATTAAGGGACAAAGAAACAATATGGTCCCATTAGAGAAAAAACTGCTGTTATAAAATATACAATTTAAAGACAGTTACCATTCTGTAGTATAAGACTTCCTGCATCAGTTATGCTCTCCCAGAGTAACTTTTTTAAAGTGCTATTTCCAGTATAACCAAGCAGGCCTTGTAATCGCAACTGCCATACATATAGGACTCCAAGATAATAAGAATTTTCCTCGATTATGGTTTGCATGATATGGTTGGTTATGCTTTATTTCTAAGTTCTCTTTGAAATCTTCATCTACTTCTTTCTTGCACCAAATAAAGATAGTTGGTTTGACATATAGCAGAACTCCTCTGATTCCTTCTATATTTTAGCCAACTTTTACTATCTTCTTTTGATTATTTTTTACTGTTACATTATCAAAGTTAAAACACCCCATATGCTAGCTATAGTACAAGACTGTCTTTGCTCAAAGGAAATTAGAATCTATGGTCCTGATTGTGCAAGTATTTACACACAGGAGTAATGGCATGACTTAAATAGTTCAACTGATGCACCACATTTCTCATGCACATGTCGATATTTGAAGAATAAGTGTTGACAACAAACACTGTCCTAAACCCATAATCAGAAGCAGGTGGTAGGAGCGTCTCTTAAGGATTCTGTGTGGGAAAAGCTCTCTATTCCTTCCTCGCCAGGTGAATCTGAATGCACAGGAATGGATACAAGATGCAGGACTTGAAGGACAATCAAGTTTGACAGTACAAGTTCTGCTGTTTCCATTTGGTTGAAGTCCTGCACAGGTCAGAACATTTTGCACTCCCATGGCTGTTTCCACAATCATACTTAGTCTTCAACAGTCACTTTATGCATTTATTACATATATTTTACAATTCAGTCTGTTTTGTGGATGCACTTTTATGTCCTCTGACTATTGCCTTTTAACTGTCAAGCCATGCCGTGCAGGAGACAGACAAACATTTTAAAAATATATCTAATATTTTCTAACTTCTTCAACATACTTGGTTATATTTATTCAAAACATGGGCAAGAAATCTCAGCCTAGCACAGGGGAGCTCACCTGCCTGAATAACCCCTAGATAGTTCTAAGGCAGCAGCTAAAGGGCAGCACAAATTGCTTCAGAGCCCAACCCAGGCCCCACCTCCATCACTGGGATTCATCTGCTATACAACCACCAGAGAAGCAAGTCCAAATAAACTCATAACCTGCCTTAAAAGAGGAAAAGGTTCAGAGGAGTATGGCCCTTCAGGGCCCACAGCAGAGGCTATTTGCTGTCTCAGGCTGAAAGACTTCTCACCCTGATTTTTAAAAATTGAGTTGATAGGATGTAGGATGACAGCCTTAAATACAGGATGAGGAATGCACAAAACAAGGGGATCTCATGGGAAAGCTACTATTAGTTTGCTCTTAATGTAGGGCAAAGTCCCACTCTCAGTTAGAATTACACGCTCTTGGAATAATGCTACCACCTGTCATTTAGTAAATCCAGATTTACAGAGGTGTAAACAGAAGCAGAATTTGTTCCAGAATCTCTAGGCAAGCTGAGAAAAAGCCCTCCCAGAACACATATTTCAATACCATGCCTTAGGTAACAACAAAACCACAATCTTTATGTTACTTTCATGCAGTATCAAGCTTCCATGAGTCATACATCTTTATGTTTTCTTTGCTACTTCATAGCCTTAAAAGAACACGGGGTTGGGTGGTTGGGGTTTTTTTCCATTTTACAAGAATATACATTTTTCAAGTCTAAATAAACAAAATGTATTCACTCCTGGATTGGCTTTTGTCAGGAGACATTCCTCTTTTCAGCTAAGAAAGATGTATTCTTTGATGTCTTCATTAAAAAATCTCACAATATTTTTTCTGAGAAATATATATATATACACACACACATGGTACGGTAAGGTTTTGTCTTCCCCTTTGATTGTTCCATAATGCCAAGAATGCCATTTTAAATGTGTGTTATTTTAACAGGGTTTATGTTAAGCAACAAGGTGGATTTTATTCTTTAAATCTAAGTTTAAACAGTATGAAGAGTGGAGCCAATTGAAGTAAATCATAATTGCTAAACAGGATTAAGTTTGCAACAGCTTCCTAAAAGTCTGCAAGAAAGCAGGTACAAGAACAGATCCCTGTAGCAGAAATAACATTTTATTCCTAGCTTCTACCCCAGACCCGCACTCTCCAAAGTGTCATTGTCATGAATCATTGTTAGCAAAACAATAACCTTAGTGGTCTTACATTTTCTCTCTGCAAATTATGTATGTTTCATGTGACATTACTTACTTCCTCAACTAGCAAGTCTTTCCCGTCTGTTGGAAAGCCACCAGTGGTGATATGCTATCAAAGTGAATTACCTTCTTACATGCCAGGAAATTAGGGCAATCCAGTGCCTTTCATCTAGCTCCTCTACACTGCCATCCTGCTCCCACAGGGTCTCCCATTCACTCTTCTCCTACTGACTTGTATGGGAGCCATCGCACAGAAACTAATTTCTCTGTGGCTTGAAAAAGGCATTTCAGGCTTGAAAAGAATCTGTGTCTGTATGTATGATTTGTCCCTATACAGCCACTGAGCACCAGAAGGAGGATTCCCATGTAAGTTCTGTGTAAGTGGGTAAAAAAACCAAACACGATGAGGAAAACAAAGTAGGGAAAGGATGGGCTATCAGGTTCAAGCACACGTAGCTGTAGGGGCTTTTACTCCCTGTAAATGTCAGGGAGCAGCTGTAGCAAGTGATTCTTCTGCTCAGGGCAGAAGATTCAGGTGGCAGATGATGATGGGCTTTTTCATTTTCTTTGCAGTTCTCACAGTTCCAAACACTTGGATTATTATGGATGCAATAGATCTGCACAGGGGGACGCTTTGATATCTGAGCACTGTTAACCAAATGATTGGCTAGAAAGAGTTAGGCTGAAAGTAGTGTTTGAATGGAAACCAGCTAACAGTCTTCCCTCCCCTACTATAAATTATACTTTGGCTATAAAATAGATATCTTCAAAACGTGACAAGTGCTAAAAACCCTGTGAATGAACAGTTAGGAGAATGCTCCAGTTCTCCATTGCCATATCATCTTCCTTCTCTTCCTCTCACTTCTATTTCTCTCCTGCCTACGCCAGCACTCTTCATTCCTCTGCCATAATCTGGTCACACCATGCACCCCTCTTACATATGCCCACGTCCATGCCTGTCTTCCCCTTTCATAACTGTTCACCTTCATGCCTCCCATCTCCCTCCTCCTTTCCATTCTCTCCATGGGTGCACTGTGATATTGCTGCCCATCCTTCTCCTCGCTCCAGTCTTCTCTGTGTCTGTGAGTGACTCCCACCCCTCCCATGACCTCTGTATTTCTTGCTCAGGTGTTTGCCTGACCTTCCAAATATTGCATCCCCTTTCCTAGACATTCCCACAAATTTTGCCCTTTTCTCCATTTATAGATCCAAGTTTGCCTCCCTCTGTACACATCTATCTGAGCTCCCAGTTCCCCAGATTCCTCCTTTTAACCTTTTCAGGCCCAGTCATTGTAAACAGAATTAAGGGGTTTTGCTTTCAATTACAATATGTCTGAAAAAAATCTCTGTCCTGGGAGGGACAAGGAGTGATTCAGGAGGACTGATTTCTTTGAGGCATAGTTAATCAGATCAGGTTGAAAAACAGGTTTATAATGAAGAGCTAGGTTCTATCGTCTTACTTGTTCAGCTGCTATTGTTACTCCATAATATGGCAGGTGAAAGAGATGCAAGCATGTATTCCATCATTTCATATCTACTGATGAACGCTCATCCACTAGACATCTCCAGGAGTACATTTATGCATGCAAAAAGCTCCTTTGAACACTCCAAGTCGCATCTACATTGATGAACACATCTGTAGTATACCTAAGTAAATCTGAATGCTATTGTCTCTGGTTATGTGTGCTGATGCAGCTTCTCAGGAAGAACTATGGCATGCTCTTTACTGGAAGATTAGCTCTTGCCTCTATATAAGTCAGTGGCCCTATTGAATCTGAAATGGCCCTATTGATACCTAGGAGCCATTAGATGAGTCTAGTGATACCTATGCTCTCCAGAAAAATCAGGACTGTGATCCCTCCATGACCCCAAGCCAGAAAGGATGAAACAGTAAATTATGCTAATCTACTCAGTGTCAGGTCCCCATCTGTCTTTTCCTTTCATACAAGGCTCCATCCTCTCCAGAGCTAGCCCCATGTGAACATCTTTAGCAAACACCTGGAGCCAAACCCATCACAATGACTTTGTACGCCCCTCTCCAGAGTGAATACAGCTGAGGCACAAACGGCAGGGTTCTCCACAGCTCGTCCTCCCCAGGATGTAGAAGAACATCTAGCAACACAATGCATTTAATGGCATTCGATTGTATACAGAATTCAGTAATTTGCAAAGGGTCTCCCAGTCATTAGTGAGAATTAATGAGGTTCTACTGTAATAAAACCTTACTTCAAAATACAGAGTTTTACCAGAACATATGGGATTATAAAAGTAAATGTGCATCACACATAATCTTATGCCACATTATATAGCACATTTTTAAAAAGGAAACACCCACAGGTCTGAACAACTTTTATTTTTATGCAAATGCAGCAGGCACAGAGACGTGCTTACTTGTCACTTTTTTGTTGTATCACCGCAGTGCCAAAGGGAAGTATCATGTCTCACTTTGCCGAGCCTTTATCAATCTACCTTTGCAAGCACTCTTTACCATTCATAGGCTAAAGGACTTCTGGCGTTGCAAAACTGCTTTCTATTCACATCCATCTTCTGTGACATGCAGAAGGAAGCCCCTGCAAGAGCTTTGTAACCCAATCCTCCTTGGGAATTCAATATGCTGTACAACTTATGCCCAATTCTGCATGCTTTTTATAATCATAGCCATCATCTTTTTATTATGTCTTGGACTTGAAGAGTCCTGAAAGCAGATGTAACTCATGATGACCTGACTTCAATGGGAGAATGAACCAGGTGGCTAATTGTCTCTAAAACAAATACACTGATAATTAGCAGGAGAGCACAATGCAACAGAAGCCTAACCACCAACCTTTATTTAAGTTAAGCAAATGGGTGAGCAAATGATGCAGCTGCATCGTACTTTGACAAGTTAATAAGGGAACCATACTTCATCTAGTCAGCTACAGTAGCCAAAGCATGCCCTCAGGACCTGGTATCAATGATTCTGAAATGGTAAACTTATACAAAATGGAAAAAAATATCAGCACTTGTGCAGAAAAGCTCTTCTACAACAGCTTCCCTTTCTGAGCAGGTCACTGCACTAGCATTTCACCCTGAGTACCTGGGTTCAAATCTTGCCTTACATCTCAAATGGAAATAACCATGGTGGCCTCATCTTGCTTCCCACTTGCCCATGTCATAAAAACAAGCACGTTGGCATCCTCTGCTGAGGAGCAGTCTAGGAACAAATAGCAAAGGAGCTGCCAGTTAGGCTGTATTGCATTGGCAATGCTGCACAGAGGAGGCTAATGGCTCACAGAGTAGCTGGCTTTAGCTACCATTGCCAGTCCCCCATCTTTACAAGCACTAAACTTCAGCCCATTGATTCCATAAAAAGCGAACAAAGAAAATGAGTGGAGCTTGCTTTAAAGGTATTAGCAACTGGGAGACTTTAGCACTCTCCATGTTAAAACACAGATTGCTTTGTAAATGGTGTCAACAGCAGCCAAAAAATAGCACCATGTAAAGTACCCAGGGCAAATAAAGCCAAGGGTGTTGACAGAGGTGGAAAGAAACACATTTCCAAGTAATTCCCATGATCCTTGTTACATTTGTGACACTGATGGGAAAATTCAGACTCTTGTGGGGTAGGAGATAATATTCTCACCTTTGTTGTCTTGCTTCAACATTTACCATTGGTTATGCTGAAAAGAGGAATACAAACAACAGTGGTTATCTGATCATCTGGAAGTGTTCTCTAGGGCTAGAGAGAGCAAAAGTCAAAAGGACCATTTACCCAGTACTCTACTTCCAGGTCAGATTGAAAACTAATTTAAGCACAACCCTTTAGGGGAACCTCACACACAGGAGGATTTTTGTTCTGAAAGAGAACTAGAAAGCAGAACTAGAAATAAAGCAAGGGCCCAATACATTTGTATTGCACCAGACTTATTTGCTCCCTACTTTTTCCCTGTACAGCAAGCAACAATACAGAAAAATCCTACTATCTATATCTGTCCCACCTCACCAAAGGTACTTGGCCCAAAAGTAGGTTTTGTAAAAGCCTACCAATCATACATCACTAACCTCTTCAGAAATGAGTCTCAACAGGTTTACACTGGCATAACGCTGGGGTCAGAGAGTGGTGAGATTAGCCTCTTCTCAGGGTCCAAAGCAAGCAAATCATAAAAATTAAACAGACAGCATAAATGGTGAAAAGTAGAATTTTCCACTAAAATGTGTCTAGCTTCCAGTTTTAATAGTCTCAGGAATTGTTATTAGAGTGATCAAAGGGAGAAGTCACAAATGCGAGAAATATGACAACTAAGCATCAAGCTAGTGTGGCAAAGTAGATTGCTTTGTTTCCATTTCCTGTTAAATACTGCTTTGGAACTTTATTTTGAGATAGATTTGACAAAACTCTCATTGCATTTCAGTTTCTGGTGCATAGGTCTACTGAAAGAAAAAGAATAAAGGGAAAGTGAAGAGACTGTCAGAACAATAGCTGCTTTAAAAAACAAGAAGTCTGCTGAGGCTTTAGATTTACAGAGTTTACTCTGACAAATAAAAAAACCCAAACCTCATTGGGGAAAATAACCTCTTGTTTACTCTTGCAGCCCCTTAAGACATTTGACTGTTCACTAAACTCCAGGTACTTCTCTCTGAACTGATAAATAAATAGCTATGCTTTAATAGTTGAAGTAAAGAGTAAATTAGATGTTGTTCCTTTTAAATCTTCTGTTAACTAAGGTTAATGCAATAGCAGCTAAGTTTTCACTTCTTTTTCTTCCACCAAATCATCTGTCATTTCATTGTCACATTACAAGATAGAAATCTAGACACCTGCCAAGTTCAAAATAAGCTTAGGTTTTGTTATTTGCTTATTTAACTTTCTGGGATACTAATAAATACATGGAAGAATATCAGCTGTTCACCAGCTTTAACTATACCACTGTGAGATGAAGACATTTCCAGTTCCCTCAATACTTTGTACTTTACCATGGTAGGAATTAGACTATCACAATGTTCTCAGAACACAAGTTTATTATGATTTTCCCAGAAAACTGTGGCTCAGTATTGTCTGACTCCAACTTAGCATGTGTTCTTTGCATTAAGTGTTTTCCTGAATAACTGGCATAGGGCCAGCAGTTTAGCCTCTTGGGATTTTTCTTCATATAAGTTTTGAACTTCCTACTTATAAATTCTGTTCCCATAGTTCTTTCCTGAGAGTCCAGGACATTTTTCTATAAGAGGTATTTCAGGAGCAAGCTTCATGAATAAGGTGTGAAATGTGACCTTGTCTCTCAATTCAGTTGCTGAGTTCCAGCAGGCATTGAAAAGCACAAGACTCCCCACATGGAGCCTTTTCCCTTTTGGTACCGGCAGGTAGCATATATCACCAAGCACATGCTTCTGACTAGTGCAACAATACGATCAGAGTAAGTTTTGTTCCCACCCCTGATTATTCAATTTGTGACAGTAGACAATAAAAACTGATGTTCGGAGCCAACAGATCCATATATTCTCTCTAAGGACCACCTCTCAGAAAATACTTGTGGGAAAGACAGCAACGCTGAAGGAGGTTCCCTTTAAAAATATCATTTCCTTGCAAAATAAATATTTAGTTGCAGGGGAAAACCATATATATATTTAATTAAAATCTTAAAATTTCCTTTTAAGCTGTGTATTGATAACATTTCCTATACTAAAATGCACTATAGCCTTTTGCACACTGATTGTACACTTCCTCCTACAAGTTAGAATCAAAGTAAATACACTTTTACTGAATGCTCCTTCCTCTTTTTCCCTGAGACTTCTTCCTTATTTCATAAGGAACTTGGCATATTCTCAAACTAAGCCTGGACATATACTTCCTTTCTTTTCTAGTCATCTTCAGAACTGCACTGAATACAATATTGTCCTGTGAGTACTGTAGTCCATAGTCACCTGTTCCTTTTGCCCAGATTATTTGGATCTCTAGAGAACAATCATACTCTTGGAGTAGCAAATGCCGTTAGCTTTTCTGTCTTCACCCTGTAGAAACCACTGCGATACATTTCAGCTTCATTTCTCCTGTTCTAATGACTTAAAAACAAAACTAAGTTAGGAGGAAAGGGAAGCCCTGAGTGGGGCTACATATCAGTACCAAGGAAGCCACTTCCCCAGAATAAACCTATGGGCCTGTCTTTCCTTCTCTTAGATGTTGAAAATGCCAAATACACACAAATAAACCACTTTTCTTCTTGGATACATCTGCGTCAAGCATTAGTAAATTCAACAGACCTGTATTCATATTTTTATAATTTTGGAATGAGAGCTGTGGTCATGTTACTGATTCTGGATTTTCACTTAGTGCAACACAGAAATACAAAAGGGTCTGTTACTCTGTGGAACTCATTGTGACAAGATATTTTAGTGAAAACTTGATGTAGATTGTAAAAAGAATAACATATTGCCTAAAGTAAGAAGACTTTTCACTCCTATAGGTAATTCTAGGATTTACAAAAAACAACTTCTAAAAATTGACAGCAGGAAAACATTTTTTCTATTTGAGCTGATTATTTTATAGATACTTCCTAGAGAGTTTCTTTTACCCACAGACAACAGATAAAGCACTATAAGAAACAGTGCAATCTGATTCAGAATGCCTGTCCCTACATGAATTTCATGAGACATGCTGATATTTGTGCCCTTGACATTCCCCACAGAGTTCTAGAAATTATCAGCTTTGTTTACTTTTCCATGGCAGTGTATGCATACAGAATTGTCCACAAGTGTTCCCCCTCACCAGCTGAGCGCACATCCATAAATAAAACATTCCTTAGAGAGGTTACAGATTTAGCCACATGGAGGGTCAGCAAGGTCCTCAGGAAGATGTGGCATTGGGACTGGAAGTCTCCAGAGAAACTAGAAGCCCAGAAGACATGGCTTAAAATCTTAAAGGTGATGATGTGCAAGTTGATAAATGAAAAGAGTGAGTGACTGAGATTGAATGAATGAGATGAAAGGTTATAGTAGTTATATGGAATACTCATTCATGGTTGCCTCATGTTGACTAGTTTGTTTCTTCTTAGCACCTCTTTCTGGGTGTACTGGGTTTGCACAGCAAGGTTTTGGTAGCAGGGTGGGTACAGGGGTGGCTTCTGTGAGATGCTGCTAGAAGCTTCCCCCATGTCCGACAGAGCCCATGCCAGCCGGCTCCAAGACAGACCTGCTGCTGGTCAAGGCTGAGCCCATCAGCAGCAGTGGTAGTGCACCTGGGATAACATATTTAAGAAGGGGGCGGAAAAAACCCCAAACTGCACAATTGCAGCCAGAGAGAGGAGTGAGACTATGTGAGAGGAGCAACCCTGCAGGCACCACGGTCAGTGAAGAAGGAGGGGGAGGAGGTGCTCCAGGTGCCGGAGCAGAGATTCCCCTGCAGCCTGTGGTGAAGACCATGGTGAGGCAGGCTGTCCTCCTGCAGCCCATGGAAGTCCATGGTGGCACAGTTATCCACCTGCAGCCTGTGGAGGTTAGCAGTGGAGCAGATATCCACCTGCAGCCCATGGAGGACCCCATGCCGGAGCAGGTGGATGCCCAAAGGAGGCTGTGACGCCGTGGGAAGCCCACGCTGGAGCAGGCTCCTGGCAGGACCTGTGGCTCCATGGAGAGAGGAGCCCACGCTGGAGCGGGTTTGCTGGCAGGACTTGCCCTGTGGGAGACCCACACTGGAGCAGTCTGTTCCTGAAGGACTGCACCCCATGGAAGGGACCCACGCTGGAGCGGTTTGTCAGGAACTGCAGCCCATGGGAAGGACTCACGTTGGAGAAGTTCGTCGTCTGTGGGTGGGACCCCATGCTGGAGCAGGGGAAGAGTGTGAGGAGTCCTGCCCCTGAGGAAGAAGGGGCGGCAGACACAATGTGTAATGAACTGACCACAAACCCCGTTCCCCATCCCCCTGTGCTGCTGCAGGGAGGACATAGAGAATTCAGGAGTGGAGTTAAGCCCAAGAACAAGGGAGGTGTGGGGGGAAGGTGTTTTAAGATTTGGTTTTTATTTCTCATTATACTGCTCTGATTTGATTGGTAATAAATTAAACTAATTTCCCCAAGTCGAGTCTGTTTTGCCTGTGATGGTAATTGCTGAGTCCTTATCTCGACTCACAAGCCTTTCATGGTATTTTCTCTCCCCTGTCCAGCTGAGGAGGGGAGTGATAGAGCAGCTTTGGTGGGCACCTTGCGTCCAGTCAGGGTCAACCCACCGCACTGGGCTTCTGCCTTTTGAACAAAGTAGTGATAGGAAGTAGAAGATGCTGAAGGCTACATTCACAAGTCTAGGTAAACACACAAGGAGAGGGTAAAGGACACAAAAATCTTCCTGTCTTTGTAAGAGCCAAATGGCACCACTGTATAGCCACTGTGACTTCTGAAAGGTGGACTCTGCCCCATCTTGCTCACCAGTCACCAGGTTTAATTAGGACTCCTCCTCCAATGATTTTCCTGCTTCCTACACTTTTCCTTTCTCTTCTCCTTCATATTCAGTGCCAGCAATGGCTTTAGAGCCACAACGGACTTTATGTGAATGCTGTAAGTAGTCAGGAACTGCAAGCCAAATGAAAGTCACCAATTTTTTGTGTCCACTGGAAGTTTAGCAAAGACTTTTGAAATGGGCTAAGAGGAGGCAGGTTGTGGGGACAGGGAGAAGAGGATGTGATCCTGCAAGATCAGGTTCAAGAGCAAGATATTTGCCAGAGTCTTCCCTAAAGGAGCTCCTTCCAATGAGCAGGTCACTTTTCTTGGATCTGCTCACTAGAGAACCAAATGTAAAGGCACAAATGACCAGAAATTAGAGCACAGGCATTCCACTTCCTACCCTAAAAAATGAAGTGTATTTACACTTATCCATACCTTTGAAGTGCTATAAAAGAAGGTGTCTTGCTTAGTTCTTTAACTAGTGGTGGTTGTTGCCATGGAGGAATCTTCTTATTTAGTCCATACTCTTCCTTACTATATTGTAATAGAGGACTGAAGGTATAAAACATATGGGAAAAATCAGAGCAGGTTTTTTTTATCCCTTGCCTAATTTAACCAGCCTTTTCCCACAAAGCCTGGGCCATTCCTTAGTTTTCTTCCCCTATCTACTGAGGAGATTCCTATTAGGGGAATAATTTACTGAACTGTTTTAAAAAAAGAATTCCTTTGTTTGGAGTTTTTTAAACATACTGATTCTCAATCATGCAGCCCAAAGTCTTTGGTGAAGTGATAATTAGGTGTTAAGAGCTAACCAGATAACCACGGAGGTTATCTGTCTCTAGGCAGCCATTAAACACCTAAGCAAGAGTGAAAGTACAAAAACATGAGGTTCTTGGTAGCATTCAGCCCTAAGAAATTTTGAAACAGTTTGAAACATTTGGAGTTACTGGGCTGTCTTTATAGCCCCAGGCTGCTGTGACACAGCCTGGTGTGCTTTAAAGAACACACCCACTTAGAAGACACAATGTTCACGATAAAAATATGATGCGTTTAAGCCCATAAACCTTACCGTATCCCCTTCTCTGCAGCAAGGATAACATACTGAGAAAATCCCCCTCCCTGATAACTGCGAATAATACAACTTCATTCCATCCAGGGGAGGGTTTTTTAAATGTGCTTGACTTACTGCCTGGGAATCCTTGTGTTTTCAGATGCGAAGATTTCGTGTAAATTAATCTCTCAGTTGACTTGGAGTTCTTCATACATCCTTCTTCAATCTGTTAATTCACAGAAAAATAAGACTTGCCATTACAAGATCCATATCATGTTGAAAACAAAAAGAATTTGTAATGTAATAAATAGATTTTTTATTCTCTTCCTTTCTGCTGTCATTTTCACATTGATCCTCTCTTTTTGCAAAGATTCCAAGCTTTACCTGCCTGACTCAGACCTGAGGAAGAGAACTCATTTGTAGAGTGTTTAAGGTGATATGTTCCTAATTTTGAAAAGTTTTTTCGTTGTCAGGATGCTAAAAAGTATCTGATAAATCATGATAATCACTATCATTAAAGTAGGGTACTTGCCTTATAAATCATTTGACATAAAGCCTACCAGCTGCTATTGTGATGAGAATGCTCTGATGAAGTGGGTCATTGCAAAACAGCATTTGAGTGTATTCCACTACTCTGATAAGTACACAAACATATTACAGAATTTCATTCTCAATAGTGATTCCAATTCATCCTAAAGCAACTCAGCTAGCATAACAAGACTGACACCAGTAATTAATGTGACTTTCCTCTTTTTTTTCTGTCCCCTATCCCCTCGGTTGAAATCATAGTTGATGTGAAGCATTGCCCAGTTTATAACTGCCCAGTTTATAACAGTATCACAGACCTTGAGAAAAAGCCTGGGAATCAACCTGTATAAGATGATGGGAAGTCTAAATACCTCTTTTTCTTTGTGACTTCCTGATAATTTGACTTATGGTGACAGCACAGTCCTGAAAGCCATCTCAAGGGAGTGACAAGGCCAACTCAAATTATGCAAAGGAACTGTTTCTAGTAACTGGGGCTTGCCAGCATGCAGGTAGGAGATGGGGCGTGTTTCTTCCACCTGGATCATGATCTCACATCCATGAGGAGGCCATGTAACTGTGATCCTGTACGCTGTAGAGATTCCCTGATGCGCCACAAGCAGGGATGATCAGGATCACTTTTTTCCAAAACCACACTTTTTATCTGAACTAAGACATTGGTGTAGATGTGCCCTTCAGGTACTTCATGATACTGTTACATTCATGAGTTTCAGGTAATTTTCGGGGCTGTTAGGCCCAGGTGATATTCCAGTGGCTACATTAAAACCCACCAAATCAGGGACTTGCTGAAGTGAGAATCAAAACTCTCGTTCAGTTCAGGGGACAGTGCCTGGTCTTCTTTTAACTTTGCCACCTCAGAACTAGTAAGACCAAGGTCATGACCAGTAATAAGTGGATTATTTTGGTGGCCAAATATTTCCCTAGTATCATTTCAAGAAACCGGCTTTTTAATGAGGAAAAATGAGAAAGCATTGTAATACCTTCTCAGAGAATGCTTAATTGAATGGCACACTAAGAATAAAAGCATCTGTGAATATAAGGCTTCCAAGTTGTTTTTGTTTTCTGATCATCTCCATATATTTGTAGGCCAGAATCTGTCCCCTCTTCTAGAAACTGTAATGTTCCCTCCTGGAAGCCTGCAAAATATTTTCCTCCAAGAGTTTGAGAATGATTCTCCTCAGATGACTTTTCATAAATGTTCTCAATAAACTGAACCAAATGTGGCTTGTCAGGACAAGTTACAGACAGCTTTGCCTAGGTTGTCTCAATTCAGACTTAAAATTGCCTCAAACTTTCCCTAAAAAAGGTATGTGAAATCTAAAGGCACGTGAACCATTAAGCACACAATTCAGTATTTTACATTTCCAAAGTGATTAGCGACAAGATAACTAATAATTACTTCCAGAGACACTCAAAAAACATACTATACACATTTATGTAGAAATTATCATAATAATATTATTGCTAACACAAATATGCACATATGAAAACATCTCAAAGTAAACATAACATTTGCACATAGTAAATACCCATATGTCTCAATAAACACAATTTTAAACTTTAATATGGCAAGTGTGTTGTTCCTTTAATTGAGGATGAAAAATTAAGAACAAGCCATTTACGGGGTGAATCCTGCCATTTTCAAAGTATGTTTAAAGCTGGTAGTGGGTAGAAAAGCATGGCACACCGTGTATATTTAGGTGGCATCAGGGCACAGTCTATAGCCAGTGCTTAGAAACTGAACACCAAATTAAAGCATCATCAGAACTACATCACTGAAAAAGATATTGTGGTCTGTACTCTTGACTCTGTGACTATAATCCTGGTTTTGTCTACCAGAAGGAATGTATGCTCTTTTTGTTTGGGCTAATGGCAATTGTCCCCCATGACATGTCCCCTTTTTAATGTTTTCTTTGCAGTAGTCACTAATGCACAATTATGTTCTCTTTCTCTGCATCCACTGGTAGTTACAGATAGCTTTGCTTGCAATGCTAGCAAAGGAGTAAAGGAAGAGCAAAAAATTGGGAACATATTCTGAAGTCTATCATTTGCTGTAATTTCCACATACTGTTCTTTTTTTAATGTCACTTGATTGTTTTGCTGAAGAATAGCCTCATAAAACTTTTAAGTATTGAACACAGTTCAACAGGACCAAATTCTGCCTGTGGCCACAGATTTTAGAAACTCTCTGACTTTAACAAAGTATTGGGAATAAGAAGGACATTGCCAGTCTCACAATGTCTTAATTAAGATTACCTAGTCTGGCCTCCTTTGGATATATGCACTCTGTCATTCTAACATGGACATTTGTAAACAGAAAACTATTCTTCCTGGTCCTTGCTTCTGGCAATTCACCAGTCTGTCTTCCTTTTCTTCCTTTGCACAATTTTCAAGCATACCAGTTGTCTCAGAGGTTTCAGAGAGCTGTAGTTTCACCATTGAAGGCTCCAGCAAAGACTTAGGGCTTTTACAGTTTGATTTTGAGACACCAGACTGTGTTTCCGTTACCAACCATTAAGCAAAATTAAAATGTCACTTAAATTCTCAACTGAACCAGTGTGTTATGAACATACTGATGGAGCATAAATATCGGAAAACTAAGATAACATAGAGTTGCTTTTCTGATCGTAATAGTACTGTATGAAACAGAGACAAGATGGCATATGTTTCTAGCTGTTCCCTCTCCCTTTAACACATAACATTGATGGCATTACACAATTTGTTAACATTAGGGTGAATTTAGTCAGAAGTCCTGAATACCCCGAAACAGATTTTACAGATTCTAAAATGGGTCTGGTGCCTGGGTTTTTCTTCAAATCCCTCCGTGCAGAATGGAGACTGGGCAGCAAACTTTCTAACTGCGCCCATACACTCATAAACATCTGTAGTGAACCATAATTCTGCTGAGTGCAGGAGCCACATTGCCATGACATTTTGGTTATGAACGTTAGAGGAACGTGTGGCTCTGAATCCCAATGTTATGGATTTTAGGGATCTCAAGCGGAAGCCAGCTCTCTGACTCATGCAAGGGTTCAACATGTCCTGAAAAACTCTTGCAAAGCAAAAGACATGTGACACAAAAGTCTTGCAACTTGGCAGCAAAAGGAGGGTCAAGGTGAGGATGGAGGGCAGCGCCCCTCGGGAAGGGAATGGTTAAGCGGTCATAATAACACAAGTATGCAGGCAGCTCCACCACTGCAACAAACAACAAATTATTAACACTAAGCAATTTAGCAGCTCAACTTAGAATAAGCAGCACATTGGGCACTGAGTACACAGTGGCAGACTGTCTATGACTCTCTGCTACCAGCCAGCCAGCAAATTTTATTTTTTGCCCTAAAAAGAGTTCTTTCAAAACTCCACTTTAATAGTCCATTCTGTGCCCAGGAATAATTTTAGAAGGGCTGAGTCCCAGACTTCCTTTTCACAGGTGCAAGGCAGCACATTCGCACCTCCAGCTACAGCCGCTGTTTCCAGGGGCTGAGCTACCCAGGCCAGCACCCTGGCTTCAGCAGAGCCATAATACTGAATTTCTCCATTTTCCTTACTGATTTGTACCACCATGAGCAGGTCTGTCCCGTCCAAATCCAGTCACCCAGAGGTGTGAAATTGCAGCAGCGTATAGCCAATGAAAAGCGCAATCTAGATCCCAGGTTTTGAAAATCTGGGCCCCTCAAGAACACCTAATTGTACCAATGCAGTACTATTTTTAAAAAGGGCACATTTCTTGATCATACCTCACACTGCAAAGCTTCCATTCAAATAACTACACGACAGTCTGTTAACACTGAAGGAAATCCCTTAAAAGCTGTGTTTGTTTGACCAACACTGACTAAAATTAGAAAAATATTAAATTAAAGCAGCTGGTCAGCTACCAGCCATAATATTATCCCAATTTCCTTCACAGGAAATATTATTATAACATTTTATTTGTTTTTTCCCCTGCTTGCTGCCACTGGGGTGTAATATTTCTTTCATGTTGTTGATAGATCAAGAGCACTTCTGTTGGATTCAGGCTGTACTGCATGCTGACACTAGCACAGCCTTTACTTTGGGATCCAGCCAGTGTCTAGGGGTGTACAGGGACAGCGGGGAGAGGAAGAAAAGCAAAGACTATTGACTGCTTTACCAAAGATCACCTACAGCTTTGTTCTTCGTTTTGGGAAATTGCTTCAATATTTTGACCATAGCTCTGTAAATGTATCAACAACTGAAGATAAACTGCTTCTCAGCAGATCTTTGCCTGTGACCTCTCTGGGGTTGTAGATCCAGAACCATGGGAAAGGGACCATGAAATATCTGGGTGCTTTGTGAAAGCTACCTCTGACACTTGGGCCATGTGTGTGTCTCTGTGTGTTTGCTTGTCCTCCCTCCATGGAGGAGAGCAGGGAACACCCGCACATGGACTTTGTACCTCTCCCCCAACACTTAGGCTCTCCCCACAACCTCAGCCTTTCCACTTCATGCTAAAGTCCCAGCAAAACCAACTGGGGGCCCAAAACAGGGCTTGAAGTTGGTGACATGAGCCACCTGTGCTCCTAAATCTCCCAGATGCCCCTGGACTTTGTCCACTACCTCAACTCAGAGGGGTTTGTGGCCCTGCTGTGGCTTACTAAAACCAATTTTGCCTGCTTGCTCTTTCATCCAGATCCTCGCAGAGGAGGACAACGGCCCCAAACTGTTGGACAGTCCCCAGCCAGTTTTGCATATTCCTTCCCCCTCAAGGAAGGGTCTTTGTTTCTCTGCTGTCACGATGGTTTTAACACTCCATTTACATAATACCTTTTGAAATGGACCCTGAGGCCTGGTCTAGGCTAGAAAGTGTTTGTCAGTGGAGCTCTATCAGCAACCCTTCCTGCTGTGGCTGCCACTGTACCAGCAAAAGGACACTTCTAGAACAGCTTTTGTCATCTCCTTTCATAAAATAAGCTGCATCAGCAAAAACATTTCCTTTCCAGAATAAATATCTTTATAATCTATACTTTTTGCCAATAATAGAAATTTCTTTTAAAAAAGATATCATGCTTTTAATTGCTCTTTGTATCCTAGCATATGTTTCTGCTATAGGCAGAGCTTTATGCAACTATAGTTATGCTTTAACAATATCCATTTAACTGTACCAGGTATAATCAGTTCACAGGTTAGTGATAGCTCTTTTTCCTCAACACATGCATTAAAAAACAATATGGCTTTCATCCATCTTCAGTAACCAAGGGTTTCTGAATGTGGAAGCCATACGGAATGTAAGAACTTGCCTATATCAGAAATTATAACAATATATAGTAATGTGGGAATTTAAACCACTGTAGTTGGACAATATAACCCCCTTTTTCCTCCATAAGGATGTAAAAGTGTGTGTGTGCATGTGAGTAAAATGAGTGGTTTTATCCATTTTAGCGTCTGCTGCTTTGAAAGCAGTTTACCTAAACTGGAAAAAAAGTGTTTACTTCTGAGTAAGTGTCCACATGGAGAGTCATGGTGAAATAAATACAGCATTTTAACTATATGAGTATCATTTGTCATTCCCACAGACACAATTGGTTCTATATCAAAGTCCTATATCATTTTTTCGAATATAGCTTCTTGTCACTACCAGCATTTGCATTTTAGCAATTTGCATTTCTTCTTGCAAATTAAAAAAAAAAAGTGTTCAATTGAGATTTGCAAATGAGCAAAGGCAGCCAGGTGAAGGCAAGCAGGAGAGAAGGGGGAGGGTTGAAGGTGAAGGTGTAGGTGAGATAAACAACAACAAAATGTCAGGCTTGCTTGGAAGGGTTTGGTTTTTCCTCCAAACAAACTTGGTAGGTCCAAGTTTGCACCAAGAGTCTAGGTAAGGTGATTTCATTCAAGTGGCATCAATAACTCACTTTTAAAAGCACGTACTTATTGATTTCAGGGTATAACATAATTAGGTCTCATATTACTCACATAGGCTGTGCAGTTCCCGCTGTAAACCTAGATATTATTCAGAAAATCAAAGTAATCTCTTGTGGGTATTAAAATAACAATACATTTGAGAAATGATTGCTACCATTTTTGAAAGTGCATTAATGTTCATTATTTATGTAATATACAAGTTTAGAAGAGGCTGATTTTTTTTTTAACTTCATTGCTAGTATAAAAAATCTTTTGAGTTCTTGGAATCAAATGAATGCAAGTTTCCTTTTTTGCATAGGGTGATGAAGACAAATGTATCTCTGCACATTAAAAATACATCGCACATTTTATACATTTACGTATGTGGTGCTATTCATGTTAAAAAAAAAAATCACAAAAAAAAAATCTCAGAGCACTTCAGAAAATGCACCCAGAGACAGAGCTATTGTTTGGGAAAAGCCAGATTAAACAAACATGCCTGTAGTCTTGACTTGAAGGCATTTATGGAATTAACATTCTGAGTCTCAGCTGGCACCATGCTCCAAAGCTGGGGGCAGAACATGCAAAGCCTTTGGCACCTACGAGTTTCCACTGATATTCCTGTTATAGACAAAAGCCCAGCATTTTACACAACTCCGAGTCATTTCCAGACATGTGCATTAATGGAACCAAAATTTTAATTAGCGTCCAGGGCCTTAAATTGTGTGGTGCTTTCAAGACTGTTGGAACTGCCCTGACATCACCAGGCAGGCAATGAGTGACATGACCTTAATACAGAATTGGTCTGGGTAGTCTGGGTTATTAATATTCAAGGACAGCTTAGTTCTCCATACAGTGCAATTTGTAAAGATACCCATGATCAGGGATTTATGGAAACCTAGACTAAATGTGACGAAACAGTGGAATATTTCTGCTTTTATCTGGGATTGCAATGCTCCCGGTCCTTTGGAAGAAAGCCCTGGGATTTGTTCCTTTTTTCATGCAAAGTAATGGGTACAGGGGCCCATTTTGGTCTTTAGCTCTGACTGGGATCACCACTATCTGTCACCATACATGCAACACTAGCTTTCACAATCACTCTAGTTCCTGAGACAGCCCTGCCTCTGGTGTCATAGCTGCTACAGTACCGAGATAATTCAGGGGAAAACCCAGCAAAGCACAGAGGAGGACTTCAGTCCTTGTCATGACCCATTGACACAAGAATGAGTTGAGTCCACCATCAGGAGATGGTGCTACTACCAGCTGATTAGCTGGTAACACATAGTATCTGTGATATACCAACAATTTGCTTATTCTGGTGTGACCTGTGAGATCCTTCCCTAGCTATATTAACATGGCTTCTAACTCAACAAACAAAATCCAGTACAGAAAGATAGAAAGTACTGGATTAGTAGAGAAAAAAAATCAAAGGCACCAATACAGTGGTGCTTAATTTGTCAGGAGCTAGTGGCATAGACAAGGACCTGGTGTCATGGAAGATGGCAGAGCAACTAACTCTCAGCCAATGGTGTAACGCTGTTACAAAAGAAAAAAAAAAAAAAAAAAAGAGTCAGGTCTTATTCTGACATGTGTTAACCAGAACACCCTGTGTAAGACATGGGAAGAAATTGTCTCAGTCTTCTCATTACTAGCAAGCTCAGTGGCACTTCTGTGTCAGCTCCCAATGTCGTACTTTATGAAAGATGTAGACAAATTGAAGAGACTGAAGAGGAGAGCAGCAGGAACAGTAAGATGTTTAGAAAATGAGATGTAACAGGAATAGCTGAATTAGAAAGAAATCTGTGACAAACCCTAACTATCACACTCTGGTGTGGCAATGAAAGAACCATTAAAGGCATGAGAAGAAGCAATTGGCAACTGGCTTATTTTTCAACAAAGAATTCATGCATATATATATGTATAAGAAAAATTATCCTGCTCTGGAAACTGGGGGCTATGTGGTACTTTCAGCAAGGGAGGAAGGTTTTTAAGAATAAATTAGGCATAATTGGGAATGGTCTACGTATACTTCTTCCACCTCAGGCAAAGGAGGAACTAGATCACTGCTATGGTCCAATCAAATTTCAAGACTTCTGCAGCATTGTACCCTCCCAGTTTTCCTGTTATGTTCTCCTGTGTTGCAGTCCATCCCACTCAGTTAAGGTGTCACTTGTTTTGCTATTGTTAGCCTCCAGCACAGCCCCTTTCCACTGTTCACATTATTCCCCAGACACACTTCACGAAGAGTCCTTTCTGGGCTGTCACCATGCTGAGGCACTCAGTATTGGAACAAGCATTACTTTGGCCAAGCAGACATCACAGTTTCTAAAAATTTCAATGTAATCTTTGGCTTTGTTGATTATGTTGCAGAGAAATAGAGCCAGAGGAAATAATTTATATCTATGGAGTGCCAGAGCCACCTAAGGAACTCTGTAAACAATCCTTAATAACAATGATGCACAAGAAAGTATAAGATTTATGTCTATTAATCAGGACATCTATGTGTCATATTCAGGAAGCCTTAGGGTTATGAATTTACTATCCCCTGTGGACTGCATGGCCAATGCATGGCTGACTTGGAAAAGCTTCTGCATGAGACTGCTCTAAACTGCAAACAGTTCTGCAGGTGTGAATTTCCTACTCAGAACCAGAAAACCCTATGCTTAGGTGTGCCTTAGCTTTCTCTCCAGCTATGTATCATCACCAAACTCTACAAACAATATTCCAGTACTTCACAGAAGACACTTTCCAGAACTTTCATCATTTTCACATCTCTTCTCTGAACTGCTACTGTATGATCCAGCTCTAATTTGGAAGACACAAAAAATGGACCTAACAATTCAGCTAGATTTTACCACTCCTGACCAGAGTACAAGGATTACTTCTGCATGACAAACTGCCTTCCTGTTTATAAATCCCATCATGAAGCTTATCTCTCCCACAACAACATGATTTATGTTCAGTTTGTAATCCACACTAACCCCAAAACTAATTCTGACAAACTGACCATAACCAACTTTCTTGTCCTTTATTTGGCCACCTGATATACCTTCTTCCTTGTAGCACTTGATTTTGCATCCATTTTTTCCAGATCATACCTCCAATTTGTCAAAATAGTTTGGAATACTAATCCTGTCTTTCAGCACTCTTGCAGTCCCTCCAGCTTCATATCACCTGAAAATATTAGAAGCACACATTTCCCATAAGGTTCATAATGTATCACATTGAACTAGACCAAAAAGGTAACCAAGATCCCTGCAAAATCCTAATCAACATAACTTTGCATTTTGACAGGAAATCCTTCTCTCAGTGACCTGCATGTGGTCATCCAGCCAGCTTTTGTATTGCTGTATAGATTCTTCCACCAAACCATGTTTCCATGACATTCTTAGGAAACGTCCTGTGAGATGGGGTCAAAATCCCTATTAACTATTTATCGTTATCACTAAGACTAAGTAGCAAGTAATCTCCCAGGTTTACCCTAGAAATTATATAACTAAGCTATAAACACAATCTTTATAGACTATCTACAATTTCATGGAAGTCTAAAAATACAGGACTACAGAATTTATCTTTGCTATTGACTTCACCATTCATCCCCTCAAAGATTTTATATAGATACACATAATTGCCTTAAAAGAATCTTGCTGGGATAACCAGGGGATATTCTATGAAAATCTGGAGAAGATGCTCCTAAAGCCATACCATGTAGTATAAGAAACCTGTGTTGTATTTGCTACTCATGTTCCAGAGGGTTAGCATACCCTACTTCACAAATACATTCTGGAATATGGGGGGTTTAGCATCTGCATGGTACTTGTAGACCAGTGCATGACCTGTTCCAGAGATGCTCAGGCTCCATCAGCATGAGCCAAGTGTCTTACTGACAGTAACAAATAGCAGTGGTGAATTCAGGCTTTGCTTTAACTTTGCCTGGAGTCTAAGGAACAGACTTACTTTCCATTTGTCTTCATTGCAGGTGACTAACAGGGAATGACAGCTGGCAAAAGGCAAATAGCAATAAAGCCAAAACAATGTTCTGAAATGGGAATCATATCATCACCTGACACTGCCAAAACTGTGCTTTACTCTAAAGACACCCAGTTCTTGAAGTTTCAGAATATTCACCTCAGCATGCAACTGTCGGTGTAAGAAAGACCTCTTAATCCCTCTGCACCTTCCAGAAAAAAAAACCCTGTTGCTCTGCCACCCCAAAAGAAAAGACTGAATTTCCTAAAAGTGTTGTCCAGACATGCAAAAAAGAAGGTAAGGAATGAGGATTTCCAAAACATGGCTGAATTCTTTTAGAAAAAAGTTGCTAGTGGGAAGGATGTGGGTCTGCCAAAAGTCATACCAAACTACAGGAGCCTACATATTTACAGATCCCCACCAAACATAAACATAACATTAATCAGGGTGAGAGAAAGACAAATTGCCTTTATAACTGGGGGATAAGAGAAATACTCTATCCTACAGCTCATTCTCCATAGGTTTCAGCAAAGCCATGCCACAAGGGCATGGGAAAATTATGAGGCTTAAAAATATCAGGAGTATCTGGACTTTTATGTTTTATCCAAACTGTAGATTAGCTTTTACTCCTGCATATTTCTACAGTTTAATCAGATATTTTAGTGCGGGAGTAGTAAGCATGCAGTGTCTCTTAGAGTTTCAAACAAGCTGTTTTAATGAAAACATAACCTGAAATCAGGCAGTATTTGGAGGGGGGGCGGGGAAGCTGTTTGTTGGAACTCTGTTTCCTTACTGACATTAAAAACAGTCAACATAACTCTGTGAAGATGCAGAAATTTAACTTTTGTACATTTTTATTATATCCAGAATACCAAAGATAACTGGATTTATTCACAGAACGGCTGTCATTGAATTCAGTTTTCTGGTACAATTTCCTTCCCATATAAACCCATAAAAAATATGATGGGTGAAACATTAGGACTGCTTAAAGCAGAAGCTGATGTATATCCATACAGAAAGAACAGATAGATTGCAAAATGTTTATGTCTTTTACATTTTTTACTGTATTAATAAGGAAACACTGTGATTACCAATCAAAAAAGACTCAGGAGAGCTGCTTGTAAAGTGCACTATTATAAAGATTTATATCTGTATCTGGGGAGTAATATAGAGCATTGATATTTTAAGGAGCTCAGTTCAAAATCTCTTTATTCAATGAAGGCCCATGAGAGTGAAATATATTTTTCCTGGGGCAGCAGTGTGAGCATCATCATTTGTTTATGATATGAGATCTAGAAAAAAAATATTTTTCCCAAAATTATATGTTGTCCAAAATATTTCAGAATTAATTAGGAGAGAATTTTCTTTTATTTAACTGAAATCTTTTACACTGTGGCATTAGGCAGTCAAAAAAGGTCAGTTCCGGGTACATATATTTGGTTAACTCTGAACAAGAAGATATCTGTATTTAGCATATATTTCATGGACCAAAAGGTACACCTCAAAATACTTGGAGAAGATGACTGCTTCACATATATTTAAAAACACAGACCACCAAGAGAAGAGTACCAACCAGGCCTCCCACTGGGGCTCACCAGGAGACTACAGGGAATTCACCTTTGTTAAGACACCTTGTTTTGCTGGTTGCATTTGTACATACTTTTGGCTATGTTCTGCCAGCCTTTTGCAGAACCTGAACTTGCTCTTTTTGAATCAAGAGCCAGTTCCTAATGCTTACTCACCATGGCATAGAGATGTCTCTGTTAGAATAATGCTCAGAACCAGGAGCTAGAACACGATTGAGTAACTTCCAGCAATCTTTCCTAGTACTTAGTTAACAGATGCCTTCCAACAGGTTGTGCATAATCTAATATAAATTATGACTTTTTCTTCATATAATGAAATGTAAATTCATGTGCATGCTCCTCACAGCCCAATGTACTGTGGTAGTGATGTGTTTATAAAATGTTTGTGTTAAATACTATTGTACTTAGTCTGTTAACACAATAAAAGTGATAGCAGTTTGCCTTTGTTTTTTTGTGCCTGGCTTGACTGCAACACACCCGTTTCTTAAAGAAGAAGAGATGTGTCCTGATTCTTTAAGAATCTTTAAGAATCAAACAAAATACATTTAGAAAACAATTTGATAAATGCTTTTCCATTCTTTCAGTGGTGTTTTTCCCTTCTTTTGGACAGCAATATATCTGCTCTCTCTCTGCCTCGGAGATCTTCAGTGTTTTTCAAACCAATTCCACCATTCTCTTTGCTTTAGGTCACATTTTGATGTGTAATCTGAGAAACACCAGACCACACCTTTTGAAGACAATTTTGGCACAAATAGGTACCTGTCATACTTTGGAAGAGTACTATTTAGCCAATAAATAAAGTTGGCCAAGAGAAAAAATTAAAATATGGTAATAATTTTATTCCTTTCTTCCTTCCTTTTAATTGTTAAAATTTAATCTCTTGGCCAGACTGTGGTCCTTAGGGTATGACACATATCAAACCCATGTGTGTATAAGTGGATTTTTTAAATGTACTGTGAAAAGTAGCAATGCACTGAGATCAGAATCTAAGCACGTATAAAAATAAGAGGCATAGGAACTGACGGCATAAATCCGAAGTTTATCATATAATTCCCAGCTCCATGTAGCTGGTCCCTAGGAACATAAAAAACCCAACAGTACAAAGGAAAACATTTTCAGATGTACTTCTTTTTTTTTCTAAAGATCCTGCTGCAGAGGTTATATCTGGCAGTGGGGAGCTTTTTCTCTTATCTTCAGTTCCCACAAGAACCAAGCTTGAACATCAGAGCTCCCTAAGCCTAATAAATGAGAGTATTCTTGTCTGCTTTATCTTTTTTTTTCCCCAGTCATATGATGAGGAAATAAATATATGATCTTGTTTTTAAAAGAATCTATTGTATTAAACAGAGGGTGTGAGCCTATCCCATCCCTGGGGCTCTCACCTAGACCTGGGTAGCAATGTGCAGTCACAAGAATGCACAAAGGGCAGCAATTGCTCTCCTCAGAGCAATTGTTCCTGGTCCTTCCTCTGGAGCTGGAAGGCAAGTGGCCTCTCCGCAACCCACTGTTAATGCCTCCACACAGGGACCCAGACAAGCTGCCTTACATTAACAAAGTCAATCTTGTGCTGATTAGTCCAACAGAATGGGGCACGTATCACAATCAATTTCCATAAATATTCGCTTATGCCTCTTTTGTCTTGATTTTCCGCATTCAAGTACGTGACTCATATTCACATGACCCTTCCAGAAAGAGAATTTTAAGCTTACATGCTTCAGTACTTGCATATAGTAAATTTTGAAATGAGTGAGTATGCAAGTCATAAGATGGGTAATACAGTGCCTTTGCCAGTGCCTGGCAAAAAGGCATTTAAATAAACCAGGCAAGTACCTGCTTACATCCGTCTCATGTACAGTTATATGTGTACATGCAGTTTCATTTGGAACAGTGGATTCGCAATTTGGTCTTCCACCATAGTTCAATGGATGTGGCATGGAGCAAGAAATGTACAGCACTGAGACTCTACCTCCCCTACAATAGGAATGAAACTCTTAAGTTACCTGAGCCATATACTTTGAGATTTTTAGACAAAAATATCATATAAGAGTTATATAATATTATTGAATATCGCTTATCATGTTTTGCAGCAGAAACAATCATGGCACTGGGGAAAGAGTCTTCTGTATTCTGCAAGTAGATACGGACCAGAAAGAAAATCAGGTAGTCAGAAAAGCAAAATTTTTTCAATGCTGGCAGTATTTTCTGGATGCCAGAGTCCCCAAGTGCTCAACCTGAAACACTGAAAGTAAAAGTCTGAATCCATTCAGTCAGCCTCAGTTTTTCTGCTTCCTGCAGTGGGGCCATTTCTGGCTTATACACATTTCATCTTTATTTCCTAAAGTTTAGAAAAGTTAAGCAGATGAGATTTGGACACAGGAGGTGGAAATCCAGATGGAAGAAGAGAGGTTTATTAAATGAAAGAGACAAAAGCCAACAGAAAAACTGAGAAATAAAATATCCAAAAGATCCAATAGCTCCAACATGGACACATGGGGCCAAATTTGTCCTCAGCGTAACTCTGCTCTTTCAGACTGGATGGTTTAAGTCTGCTATTTGGTTGCCGAACAATCTCTACTAGCAGAAGAACCACTAGAAATGGAGCATAAACAATTTACCGAGAAGTGGCTGTATTTGCTCTGAGCTGTAACTGGTTCCACAGACTCCACATAAAGGAAACCCACATCAGTGTGTGGCAGTTTATTTCACACTGAGCCAGCCAACATATTTTCTCTCTGAACCGCATTTGTGTCCGTTGCAAGGAGGAAGGACACCTGGGGGTTCTGACCTTAAAATCAGATCTGCTGCACTTGCAAAAACCCACCGTCATAGCAAGACCTTTCTTATTTACCATCCAAATGTCTCTGTAGTCAGCTTTGCAGACTGTTGAGGCCTCAATAAACTGTGAGCAAAATTTGACCCAATGTGAACTTGAAGTAACTTGTGCTGCAGTGCTTGATTCCCCTGCCTCCTTCAAAATGTCTCCGAGGACTCAGACACAGCTACCACGCAGGTCAATAACTTTACAGTACAAACAGACGGAAACTTTCCCTTTTAGGAACAGGATAAGGCAAAGTCAATTAATTTGCAACAGAGAGATGAGTAAGTGAACCAGGAGTATTTTAATAGGATATATACCAGTCCAGCATTTGCATTTTCAAACTGGTATATATCTCCTTATCCAGATCTGTTGAAGTCAATTTAAAGACTCCCTCAGAGGTTACGAGCAGTCATTCCCACTTTTTAGATCTTGCTGAACGCTGATTTGAATCTCCAACACAAAATTTAACAAAAGACTTCCCCCACTGTTTTTTTTCTTTTACATGCAGACTTGCAGTGGCATAGCCCTAACTTCCCAGGCATACATATTCTGCTCTTGGATTATACTAAAAAAAATCATGTCATGGCTTCTGTGCCAGACTTTGACTCTTCAGTGACCAATTCTCAAAAGCTGAGAATTGAATAAGCAAATTGGTAGCAATCACCATCAGGAGTCAGCATTTCACATCATGGTTTCTGAGGTGCCACAGGACTTTCCTCTACTGAGAAAATGAAATACTATCATCTCAGGCATGGTGGTACGAGGGAAAGAGATGCTTTTTGAGGCCTTGTTCTGAGTTGTAGGGTGTCTGCGTTCTGCAAGACCCCTGCTTGTCCTAAAGAAGCAGACATTTCACTTCGAGTGGCCCCAGCAGCCATGGCGAACCCAGCAGCAGCACTTCAGACACTCTGAGGTTGGGATGCTTTGGGAAGGAGAGGGAGTTTCTATGTCTATATATATAATTAATAATAGCAGCACTCATTTTCTAAATGCTGTGGGAGGATGCATGTTTTAAGTTATGACTGGTTTTGGAGAACTGCAGGGAATATTTCATTTTTTAAAGGGGGACCATGCAGACTGTGAGAGAGCAATGCCATGGAGGAAAGCATAATCTATTCCCTGGCCTTTGACCACACCGGGTGTCGTTATTCCTGCCCTGCTCCCACCTTCAGCTTTTATTTGTTTGCAGCTTTTTCCTTGCTCACCAACATTTTCAGCAGCTGTCTGTGATTCCAGCTACAGTTTGATGCTAAATACAGTAAGTATCTGGGAATAGTAAACATTTGCCAGTAAGACAGGAAAAACAAAAAGATTTAGCAAAGAACCCTTAATGAGAACCATGGGACATGTTACAACTCTGCTGAGGATGAATGTGCTTTGCAAAGGCATTTGCATATTGTCACTCCTCCCAGTGTGGCTATTTCCTTAACCTCTTTTTAGATTGCAAACATGATAGGGCTGTGCAAAATTTCATCGAGGCTCATCCCAAATTGAGGATAAAATGATCAATGACTAAAACATGACTCAGGCAAAGGAGACTTAGGGTCTAATTTTCCTCTAACTTTTAGTAAATTTATGCCTTTGTAACAATTCTACTGGTTTTTGTGGTGATGTTTGCTACACTGATGTAAGTGAAAACAGAAGCAGGCTCTGACAGCTTCAATTCATCCCATATAAGACGTCAAAGTCAAGGAGCTTGTGCTTGTTTAGTCAATAGCTGAATTTGATCCTTAGGTTTGCTAATAAGCTATATAAACCTATATAAACTATATGCCTCTATAAACTTTATGCAAAGCACTTTGAAGTCACTAGACATGGTTCAATTGCCTTTTGTGGTATTAATGGAATGAAGAGGACCACAACTGGCAGTGATAAAGATGTAAGCCATTATACTCAATATGCCTAATAATTGCTAAAAACACACCTCACTCCCTCCTGTTTGTGATCCACAAACCACACAAGTATGAAAGGAAGACTATTCCTTTACAGGAATAGAGGAAAATTTAAAGGTAGGACATATGAATAGTGACATCACATAATGTGCTAATGTAATTTACAATATTTACTTGGCAAGAGATATTAGGGTTCCCATGAATGCAAGATGATTTGTGTTTGAGGACACTGTATGAAAAACTTCTGAAGTGGTACTATGTCATGGATAAGTGGAAAGGTATCAATCCACATTAAGCAGTCACTGTTCAAAGGTTTGGAGAGGTTTTAAAAAAAGCTGTCTTTAGCTAAGGAAGCCCAGTCTGTTTAGTTTCCCCAAAGAGTCAATGAGGAGAAGATGACTTTAGAGACTGAGTCAGGGAAGGGAGTTTTAAACGTTGTAAGGCTCTGAAGTGTTCATAGGAGGCACTGGCAACAGGAAGAGCCTGGGAAGCTTGCCTCTCTAAAGTCAGTGTTTGTGAAAAGGCCACATTGCCTAACTTTTAAGGGTTAACTAGAAAGAGGCTAATGTAGGCTGTTGTACATAAATCTATCAGCAGTACAATGTGTACTGGGTATGTTCCTGGCTCCAGGGAAGTCCAAGGAAAAATTTTTACGAGTTTCAGAAAGTCATTTATTTCTTGCTATATATTCCAAGCTATAGTGCTAAATATACCTTAAAATGTACAAATGCTGCTCCTACACCACATCCTCTGACATGTTAGCAAAGGAAATCTACCCTTGTTCCTTTATTATTAGAGACCCTGGAAGCACGGTCTGACTTCATGAGTTTTCTGATGATTGTTTGAGATTCTTAGCTTCTTGGCTCTGGGACTGATGACATTCTTCCATACTTCTTAAAAGATCCTTTTATTGTCAAATGCAATGCAACAAGATGTCACTGCTAAAAGTTACCTTCATGTCCATCCAAAGTAGGGTTATTTTTCTGCACATTTTTGAGTAGTCTGGGAAATCAATTAGTAATTAGGGAAATATGTCTGTTAATATATCTGTAATGTAACTACTGTAATGAACTGAGTAAAACTGAAAAGCAATCCTTGTAGGTTTCTGCACATATCTACTTTCTCAATCTTCTTTTTATGGGAAAGTCCTTTCATCAATAATCCTAACTGTAAGTATTTGTTTTAGGCTCCTCCCACTCCCAGATACATAGCTTGGTTGCAAAGTGGCTGCTATATTTTGTGTTAAAGCTTCTTGTGGTCTGGCTTTCGGTATGTCTCCTTGAGAAGGTAAACATGACAGAACAAAAGTGCCTGGAAATGCAAACAGTCCCTGAATTATTATACCTATTACTTATTATTAGTAGTAAAAACAAAAAGAAGCAAGGAACAGTTCTATTTATGCACAACAGTTAGAACATAAATAATAATGAAATGTTAAAACCATAAAACTACTTATGCCATATTAATTTAATTCTAATAAAAAGTAGGTTTAGGTCTTGCCTCCATGACAGCAAATGTGGTACAGCTTTGCTTTCATCCAATATTTATACTCAAAAACATTTTGGTTTAGGAAATAAACTAGTGATAAAAAATTACAGTCTCAGAATATTGGGCTTTGACTAGTCCCCTGCTGCCCTTTATATTATGTTTCAGTAAAATACAGTACATCTTGCTGTTTTATTTCATTGTTTGTGGCCCATGCAAAATCCTATTGTCCAGCTGCCCAACGTAAATGAACAACAAATCAGAACAACCAGAAAAGCACAGTGACTGATTAAAGTAGGTCAGAATTTTTGCCTGCACTGTTAGAAATATGACTTTATTCAGATTTTTGGTACATGTTTACATCACCTTGAATGGCACTGAGGAAGCCTGCTGATGGAGCGTTTCATTTCTAAGTGCTACAGAAAAGCAAATCGTGCCAGCTCTCCTTAGCACATATTATCAAGTTGCTTGGTTCTGTTGATTTTTTTTTTTTAATTATTCCAAATTAGCAGGGTGATCCTGCATGGGATTAAGCAGCATGTAAGTGAGCGAGGAGAAGAACTACAGTTGAGAGCAAACATTCAAGCTTGCCTGGTCGATACTGACTGTCACCGCCAAGCACCCTCACTGCAGCATGGGGACACCCCGAAAAAAAGGGGTGCCTCCCAGCAGATACCAACTGCTGCATGGAAGTCTAATCCCCCTCTGCACTGCAATACTTTGCTATCAGGCTCAGCGCAAGTCTTCCTTGCCTGTCTCAGCACCCATGGGCTAAAAAAGGCCAGAGACTGGACAAGCAAATCGTGGGGGTATACAGAGATGACCATACAGACAGCTGCTGTTTCTCATGCACTCCCTCGGGGTGCAGTGGTGCAGAGTTCAAAAGACTGGATACCTTTGGACTAGGTTTCTAATGCTGTTTTACTGCAGGGGGTGAAGAACTAGCTGCCTCACCCAATGAAGTAGTGTAGGGAATCACAGCAAGTGGACTTTTAGTCTTCCCTCTTTAAGGAATATTCTTGGAGAGACTGGTAATTTATACCCACATCTTAATCATGTCAACTCGAACCTTTAAAAAATTGACTTCACAAGCTGGAGAACTAATGAAACCAGGTTTTATATATGTCTGGGTCTTCCTTCCCCCAAAACTTCTCCCAGCACCAGAATCTTAGAGTCTTTTATGTCCCCTGTGACACTTTCTGTCAAGCAAGAGACAGCACTTGTTCTGGTTCTGACTGTATATCCATCTGCTTACCAACAGCATAATGCCTGAGTTTTACCTTTTTTGACTTTCAGCTTAGTGCAATCATTCAGCTGAGGTCTCTCTCCAGTACCCAGACAATTTCCATGAAACTTTAGAAATGCAATAATATTTCAGATCTACCCTTCTATCAAATTTGTTTGAAACTGGCAGCAAGCTCATAGGTCATTAGGAGGCTACTGATACACAGACAGAGCAATTTCATTATTCCATTAGCTGGAACCCTGTAATCAAACCCTCTGCACAATCATGAGACTTATTTACAGATCATAAGACTTTAGAAAATAATAGACTGTGGGTTCTTTCCAGTTGCAACATGGGATGCAAATAAAGACAAATTTTACACTGAAAAAAAAAAAAAATTAAAAGGAGAAGCTAAAATGGCAAAATATTTCAGGTCTTGTGGCACTAGCTTTAGAAAATACATGAATCACCTATCAAAAAGTCTTTAAAAATACAAGAAAGCTGGTTTGGCTTAAGCAGTAAAGTATAACAGAAGTTTGGAAGCTAAAAAAAAATATATCTATATCCTTCAAAGAGAAGAAATTGAGGAAAATAGAAAATAGGATAAACTCTGTCAAGTTTCATAAAGTCACAGGTCTAAAGGAAGTTTCTAAAATTATAGGTAACTCATTCCTCATATCAGGCAATGAAAAATGACAACTGATGGATTTTTAAAGTTTCCCAGGGGAAGCTTCAGAGAACTACAGCTTCATAAGTCTGATGTCATTAGGGTCAAAATTGGTACAATCAATAATAAGGAACATGGGCAGTAGAGGTGTAAATAAATATGATACATTGGGATAGCTTCTGCAAAGGGAAATCATACCTCACAAATCCATTAAAATGTTGTGAAAATTTTAACAATAGTAAGGGTGATCCAGCTGAGAAAGTATTTTTTGATTGAAAGAAAAAGCTTTGGCAAGATCCTTCACTGAAAGCTTTTAAAGGCATTAAATCAATGTGGAATAAGACTTAAAGTCCTCTGATGGCTTAATAATTGGTTAAAAGACAGGGAACAAAGAGTTAAAATAAAGTGGAGTTTTCCTGTTAGAGGAAGATTACCAGCTCCGCAGGGAACTGTGCGTAGACCTGTGTGCTTCCACATATTATAAATAATGTGGAACAGGAAGAAAATGGTGAGGCTGCAAAAGTTTGCTGGTGGCACAAAGTTTCTCAGGATCCTCAGAACTAAAACTGACCAAAGAGTTACAGAAGAATCTTACAGTACTGAGGGACTGTACAGTGCAGTAGCAGTGAAATTAAGCACTGATCCACGCAGTCGTGAACGAGCAGAAAAAAAATATCTTAGCTACACAGACAGAAACATAGGCTCTTCACTAGTATTAATACTAGGAAAGATTTCTTGGAGTCATTTTGAATCATACTTTAAAAATGTCTGTTCAACATTCAGCAACACTCAAAAAGGGCAGTAAAATATTAGAAACTATTAGGGAAGAAATAGAGAAGAAAATGGGAACATTATTCTGCCGCTGCCTGGTTTGCTTATAATTTCGAATACTGCATGTATTGAATATTTTAATCAGTCACCTCAAAAGGTTACAATAGATTCAGAAAAGGCATTATGGATAGTGACAAAGCTGATCAGAGGTGTGGAGTGAGTGCCATGTGAGGAGTGATTAAATAGAGTAGGAGTTTTCAGCTTGGAAAAAGAAATGACTGAGAGGAAGAGCAATAGACAATCATGAGCAGTGTAGGAAAGGTGAATAGGGAAAGGTCATTCACGGTGTTTCATACCATCTGAACTAGCAGGCACTGAATTACTCTATCAAGTAGAGGCTGTAAAACAGAAAAGGGGATGTACTTTCTCATGCTTAATTACACTGTAGAATGTAATGAGGAAAACATAAATTAGTTCAAAATACCAACTGGAAAATTAATTGAAGAAAAGTCCATAATGGAGATGCAATCTTCTTCTCAAAAAAATCCCTAAACCTGAGATCAAGTCTCTGTTCTCTACTTCCTTCCTCACGCTTCCACTCCTGGCTATAACCAGAGCCAGGACACTGACCTATATGGTATCACCTTTATGCTAAACAATGGAAAGTAAACATTCATCATAGAAAACAAATCTAGGACCCCTGAGTCTCTCAAAACATCCTCTCATTTTCTCTTTTCCAGCAGACCATCCCAGAGCATCATCTTTTCCTCTCCCCTTACTTAGCACCTAGACAAGTAGCAGCATTTTTCCCCTGGATGGAGAGCACTGTGCACACTGGCTGGCGCGATCTCTTATCATCTTTAGCTGATCCTCACCAGAAAATTCAAAAGTTGTTTGGAGGGAACAGATGGATAGATCAAGGATCATGTTAGCAAATAAATAACAGCAGCCTTACCAAGCCAGTTCAAATAGATGGTGGATCTTCAGAAAGCAAATGAACTTACACTTCTGCATGGCTTTAAAGAGTAAAGCATCAGCCACCTCATTTAAAAGTCTGCCTCTGATCCTTGGCAGAAATCTCCTCATTTACAAGAATCCATCCCAAAGCCAATTTTCCACACAGAACTTTCCCCTCCATTCACTTCAGTCCACTACCTGGAGAACTGGATGAAGTTTTTGGTCTGCATCCATGTGACTTGGTACAACCATATTTTGCCAGCTTTCTAATGTCAGGAGTTTGTGCACTTGCTCACATTACCAAAAATTAATGAGGTGCTTACTCAGAAACACAAATATACAACCCACTCACCTGGCACATGTCACCTACTCTTTAGCAGCCACAGAGAGGACCAGGCTCCTTGTCTTTCTTGCACTGTTTGCTCAGCACCTGAGTCTTGGTTAGGCAGCATATAACATGAGCATCTATCAACTATTTCATCTGTCTCAAATCTCTTAAAAAATACAGATCTTCCTTACCCCACTAGATGTGACAGTAACAACAATGAATAATCAACATAATGCAGAACTTGAAATTTCTAAAGTCAATTCTTTAAGAACATAAGAATGTAAGAAAAGATGCACCAGACTGCATCAGTGGCCTTATGTAGTTCTGCAGACTTGTAGGTAATGTGCATGTAACTGCATCAGCGGCATTGCTGACAGACAGCACTAAGCCCACTAGCTATCAATTCATCCCTACTATATATTTCTCAGGGATGAAAAACTAAAAAAGCATGTAAGATCTGCAACCCTGAGGCTTCCTTTTGTGACACCAGTGCTAGTTCTGCCTCTTTTCTTGTGTTGTAGCTACACATAGCATCATTTTCATGACATGGTGGAAATTCCCAAGTTCCAAGTAATCCTATTTTGCTTTATCTGTCCCTTTTTATTTCTGCAAGTCCTTAGGGATTCTGACATTACTTTCTAACAATGTAGGTATCCTGGGTTTCAGTTTTCAGCTGAACAAAATGGAGGCAGTTGATAATCCATGCTTGATTTGTTAGCACTGCTCTTTAATTTAAGTGTGCTAAATAGAGATGAGATTGACTACAGCTTTCATTAATTGAGACTCTAGAATTTTAGTTGCGGTTTTCTACCAATGTGCTGGATAACGGGATCAGTAGTGATGTATCTACGACCTTATTTCAAAGCTTGAGCAGTGTAAATTCCTGTCAACTATCCTATACCCAGCATTAGGCATTTATGAACTCTGTTTGAAGTGTAGATTAGATGTTCAGTCACCTTTCTCTCTCTAGTAGAGTATCCCAGAGAAGTAATAAGAATAAAAATAACAGTGGAGGACAAGTACAGGGATTTTTCCAGCCAATATAAACAAATTAATGCCAACTTTCCCTGTGCCACCAGTATTTTTCTTCCTTTTGACTTGGACTATATTTTTGGCATGGGAAGAACTTTTATAGCTCTCTCAGTTTAGTATAAAGCCATTATCCCAGGCCATATCAAAGGTCCATCTTTCCCAAGATCCTGTCTCCAACAGTGACTAGCAGTGGATGTTAAAGAGGATGAGAGATGGCATTAACTGACTGATTCCCTGCTATACCTTGCTGGCTTCCATCAGAAGTTGGTTTAAGGGCTTCTTGAACCAGAGGTTGCAACTGATGACTGTTTGGTAGCACAATCTCTTTTTTAACCCATTTACACTCTTGGCTTCCATGGCATACTGTAGCAAGGACACGAGCTCAGTGTAAAATGCTAAAGTCATCGTCTGAGATTTTTCCAATCTCTGAATGACATTCATGTATTCTTTCTAATACATACTTCTGAAACACCTTAGGAATCGTCTTCTTGATTGTTTAAAAAAGCTCCACATCTATTGCTGAAAATTATTCCTTAAAGTGGGTACTGGGGATATTTCTAGCAGCTTTCTCCTCCCTGTCCCCATCCCCATTAATTTCTGAAGTAGCATTTTACATTCTGGGCCACATCCAGCACCTACCTCACAGCACCAGTCATCTTCCATCAGATTCTCCTAATCTATTAGGACTGTGTGGCTTCCCGTGCTTGACAAGTCTGAATAGCTTTGTCAAGGGTTAATTTTAGGATTTCCTATAACATCTCTCAAAGTGTCTTGTCCTAGATTGCAGGCACAATCTGGTTTCTTATCAGACAGACTGAGTGCCTTGAGAATTGAAATGGAGTCTTCAGACTTAGTCAAGTCCAAAACTCTTCACTGTTTCCACCTTTTTTTTCATATTCTTTGTTAAACAAGTGCTTTTCTGTTACATTTTTAATTGCAGTGCAGAAATCCTCATATTTTTGTGATACTATTTCATAGCTTAGCTTCCTCTGCCTGAGCTAGCAATGTACTGACAATATCAACTACTGCAGAATGAGCGACTGTTGGAATAAGGCTGTCTCCCAACTGCCTTCTTTCCTGCTGGTCCCAATTGCTCGCAGCTACAGATTGAAGAACTGTTTAAACTTTCCCTAGTTATCTTCCACTTTTGAAAAGAGTTTAAACTTTAATGGGGTTTTAATTGTTCCATTCTTCCACTCTGGCTGTTTCCTCAAATTGCTTAACTCTAGGTATGAGGGTATTTCGAGACTGACAAAAAACTGCTGTGTTCTGCTTCTAAGTGATCAGCAATCTGTAACATAAGCTGCTTTTACAATGAAAAGATCTGTTCCACCTGGCTTGCAGCAGACTCTCCTCAAAGTATGGTACCATCCCCTTTGGAAACAGCTTCCTTGACCAGAGCATCTCCCGCAGGCTCCTAAATACAGAAGATGGTATGGGTCCATTTTCTTTGCATGGGGAGCATGACTAGGACAAGGGTTTGTATTCTTCCTTCCCCTGCCTCCCTACATTGAGTCCAAAATAGAAAATATACATGGGTGCCAATCTTGAGCTGCCAGAATATAGGGCATGTCTCTAGATTTACTGACAACCTTACCACAGCCAACACACATATTCCCACAGGCACACGCACAGATCTACATTTTTGCCATATCCAGGTTACTGTGGGAAGCTGTATTAAGAAGTGCGTTTAAAGTGCCCATGCACTGGTCTCTATAAAGTGCCTGCACTCATAATAAGAAACACAAATCACTTCTTGTAGATCAAATACGACAATGGACACTTTTGAACAACTGGGAATGCCTACAAGACATAAAATACCCATTAGAAATCTAAATATGATTTTGCAGGCTTCATTGACTGTTGTTGTAAAATAAGTTCATACAAAATAGGCTCCAGATTTCCAAAATCGAAACTAAAAATAAAGTTTTTAACAACTGTTCCACCTGAGAATGATATGCTCATACTTCTCCCATTTTTCACTGGTGGTCTTTTGTATGTAATAAGCACAGACCTTACCTGACCACTTGTTAGTTTGAAAACCAAACATAAATGCTCAGGTCGCTTTCTATGAATATGTCGCTGTAGGGGTACAACACCAGGCTGGTAAAAGCAAGTATATTTCTCAAAGACATTTTGGACTCTGCTGGTTTTCATCTCAGGCCAGTGGATCATTAGAAGACATCCACTTTTGTCAATATTACTTGAACTCAGATTCTTATATATACACTGCTCTGTGTCTGAAGAGTGAGATTCTGGAAACTACAGCAACTACAAATCAGAGTTCAGATTTTAGGAGCAAGTTCATTGCCAGGAATCAAAGGCCTGAATCCTAGGAAAGAAATAACTTTGGGTGCTCCCACCCAGATTGTTCTCTTGCACACTGATGGAGACAACTGGCATGAGATTCACAGGGGACGTAGCCTCAGCAGCCTGGAAAACAAACCCTCACTGTCATTCATTACTTATTTTAAAAGTTATCCTAATGGATGCTAATTCTGTGGCCTTTCCTTCTGTGTAAGGGTGACTGTGGTCTTGGATCAAAGATAAAGTCTTTGCAAAAATACAATGCTAAGGCTCTAACATTGCTGTAATTCACTATGATGCTATGAGTAGATTTAAGGCAAATGGAGTTCTACAAACAAAATAAAAAGATGGCATTTCAGCAGAAATATGTAAAAAAGATACTGGGTAGAAATACTTCAGAGAAGCAGCCTGCTTAGTTGTAAAATGAGTTTAAATTAGGCTTTAAAAAGGATTGCTAAATCTTGACACATATATGAGCAGCTTATTATCATGCAATTGTGCAGTAGTTGCTTGATCTTGTTACTGATGTGCCACATATGAATAAGTGATTAATTACCACAAAGGCTAAAACAGAGCAGAGTGAGAGTACTGTAGCTCACCCTGAAAGAGGGGCTTAAACACGTTTATTGCCCTTTAAGTGCATTTCATTAAGGCCAATTAAGGACTTTCATGTCTTATTAGAAAAATGAAGTAGATTTATGAGGTTTTCGTAGGCTGTAAATGCTGGGGCTAGCAGATACAAAACTGTGCAGAAATATAGTAGTTAGAAGCTAAGAAAATAGCGTAAAGATACACACAGGAATAATTTCATTAAGGAACCAGATCACATGAAGGTGATCTCTGTATAGAAGGGGGAAAAAAAAAACAAAACCAGTGTTAAAATTCATAACATTTCCTCCCAGATTCACTACCTATAATTTTATAGACAATTTTGCTATCCATCTCTCTTTGGGGCCTCATTTTCTTCTGCACCATACAAAATGCAGGATGACATGAAGCGCTGCCATTCAGGATGGGCAGAATTTGCTCCCAGTGGGCACACCTTATTGCATACCTGTGAATAAACATGCAAAGGAGGAGGGAGCAGATTTGTTGACCACCGCATAGCACAACTCCCAGCAGGTCTACATACCTTAATAACATTTAATGTTGCTGATAGAGATTCAGTCAGGGCTCCTTTAGGGGTGTAACTTTAGGCACTGACTCAGAAAAAGATATAAACATATGCTCTAGCTAAAGTAGATTGGAGGATGTGCTTAAGTTTTTTGCTGAATAAGGGTGAGTATAAGCACACACTTAAAGTTAAGTGTGTGCTTCAGCATTTTGTTGTATAAAGCACTACAGAAGTGAAAGCCATGACCTACTCATCTGTACTTCTTACTTAGAGATACACAGTTCTGCATTTCCTACATCAAGCCAGGGGTTTCTGGCTGCTCGAGATTACTCCCATATTCCTCTTAATAAGAAATAAATTAAAAAAAAATACTGAAAAATAATGACTAGAAATAAAACATTTCTCTCTGAATAATCCATGTGTAATGAAACTCACAGGGCTCAAGAACTGAAACATGAATGCTGACCTTCTTTTCTTAAATCATGCTGGTCTTAAGGTAGCAAGAAGGAAAAGAAAGGAATGGAGTAAAAACCTCAGCAGCATGCTCTGAGGACAAAGGCAAACTTTACTTTGACTCTGCAGAGTCCTGGAGGTTTGCATCACTGCCTTCATCTTATTTGAGTGTAATTTGGTCTATAGAATTTCCTTGCTTTATTTTGAAAGAAAACTTTCATGGGAGGTTATAGAGTATGTATCATCATCCTCGGGGACTGCATCTGTTTCAGCATCATCCAAGTTTCTAGGTCCCACACATATGGTATCTGGGCAGCTTTTTTACATATTATATGTATTTATGAATTTTAAAAAATATGCATTATTTACTCAGTGGACTGGAATAGCACTGGCAAGTGGGGGAATATGTATTTATAAATGTTTTTAAAATGCACATTATTTACCCCACAGACCAAACAGTTCCAGGCTACCATGTATAGTCTTAGCCACCTAATTAAAAATCTTATGAAACTTCTTTGAAAAGCACTTGTTTACAACACAACATACACAGCAGCAACTTTTGGAGCTTTATTATCTCAGCTCTTTTTTTTTTTTTTTTTTTTTTTTCCAAAATACACGAAGCATTTAGACATATTATGGTCTAATCACTTGCCAAATTTCATCTTAAATAGAAGCTGTATAGGAGTTCCACAAGCACAAAAAAAAGCATCAAAACCAGCAGATCAGCTATATTTTGGGGGAGGGGTATGGAGATTTTTGCTGTACTGGTATCATTTTGAAACAAACAAACTGATATTTTTTAATTTGGTGAAAAAGAATTAATTCCCACACTGAGATTTGTTTGTGCCAAACCTTAGCTGCTCCTTTTAATGAGTTTTGAAATATTTTTCTTTCTGCCAACTTATTCTTAAAGGGATTTGTACCAAAAAATTTGACTACATACTATCAACATGGTCCAACCACTATTGATTAAATCCTTCAGGGATGAGAGACCAGAATTATCGGTTTTATAAAATGACGTGATTAAAGAAAACGGGTAAAAGTAACGTGAACATACATCTGTCATCTGTTGATCAAATATAATTTCAATTATAATGTTTGCATAGTTTGTTCCCTAGGTTGGATTTTCAAAATAAATGCTGACTTGATGACTAATATATCTTTTCAGTCTTTGAGAAGGGATTTAGTGATGTAAAAAGTTATGAGCATCTGTCTCTGGTGATTTATATCAGAGTATGAAAGGGCTATAAAATAAGTGTGGTACAGGTTGTGGATAAAATGAAAGTCATCTCTTGATTCTGTCCCAAACCTGAGTGCAGAGCACTTCACTAAGCATCCTGAAACCATGCTGCAGCACCACCCTATTTTTCAGGGCAGAAGGGCAATTTTAGCCAACCGGTCACAACCTTCTCTAACGTGAACATCATCTCCCCATGACCAACACAGCCAGCACAACTGCATATGTTCTCTGATTCTGGTCATTTGCACAGACTGCAGACATGAATCACCTTAAGAACAGATTTAAGGGCCATCACTAGGTTAGAAGCTTTGAATGAAAAACCTCAGCAGTCCAGGCTACACAAGTGGCTTATGACTAGTTAGGATTTTATGCAGTGTGGGTTTCAAAGTGGGAAATGCTTCTGCTCACTTACCTGTGCATATTGCTGCCAGAATTTGGACTTGCTGTCAAATTTAGAAGTAGAATCCAAATTAGATGTACAAAATTTTCTTTTTTTTTCAAAATTTTATGAGTTACTTCATATTCCAACTGAAAGCAAATTACACGTTAGAAATTACTAACAGGTTCTTGTGATGAAGCTTATTAAAATAAATTGATAATTTTGGGAGGCTGAAATTTTTCTATTTCCTCATGATAGCAAAAATGTATTCTAGAAACAAAGAGAACTGGTTTTAATAATATTAAATTTGGTACTAATTAGAAAATAAATTAATAGGGTTCTTGTTCACTGATGACTCATGAGACATGCCGCTATATTTCTGAGGTTTATAGAAGATCTTAATTCTTAAAAGATTGGGAAAGGCATTGTTTAATAGTATTCTGAGTATGCAATTTCTGTTTAAATTATCTTCTGACATCTTACTGAAAGCTGGCATTGTAGCTTGGCGCAATACCACAGTAAAGTTCTCTGGTCCAAACAGAATTTGATAAATTGTCCAAAAGCCACTTTTCCTTTGCCTCTGGTCAGAAAGAATAACATGGACACTGGCCTTTCTCAGAGTGTTCCAGCTCCAAAGAGAAATGTTTTTGAAAGTAACTTGTAGTGGAAAAAACAGAGATGGACTGAATATGTAGTAGCTCTGAATGTGATGGAACTGACTGGGTAGCTGACACAACGCTCGTGGCAGGCTTTGATAGATGGTGTGACAATCTCTCCCAATGTGGTGAGCACATGCTACCAGCTGTGTCTATGGGGCATCAGTCACGCAGCTGCAGTGTGTTGCATCCCTCCTGCACTTCTGCACTTCTGGCTGTATGAAATATGAGGGGGTACAAAACACGTGAAGAATGAGCTAGTACGAGAGAGAAAAGAAGAAACTCAGGCAGTGCAGTATCATTTCCATTCTTAGCTACCATTACAGCCATGCTGGTGTTCAGTGGCATGAGAAGATAAGAAATGCCCTGGTGGGCCAAGACAATGGTTCCTCTAGCCCAGTATTCTCTTCTAAAAACTCTCAATGAGAGATACTTTTTACAAAAAGTATATGAGCCCTCATGTTGTCCATTAACCTCAGAATGGCCTGGCGTCCACAGCTGTTGTGTTAGGCACATCCTTCTTGTACCTGTTACAGATTTGCTTACCAGCAAATGGACTGCTAAACAATCCATTTCTCTGTTTTCTCACTACAAAAACTTTATTTTAGAAAAATTATGACACAACATCTATAAACACAACTTCATAATACTAGAAGGCTTCAAAACAGGTTTCACATCAAGGTCTTCTAGCCAGCTTTTGCTGCCTCTCTCAACATACGCACATGTGCCTGCAGGGACCTGGAGCTATACCAATCCATAGATAAGGTAGAGGGAACTCTAGAGGACAGAAATGCGCTTTGAAAATCAGGCTTCAGATGAGTGTTGTGTCACTGTGGTGACAGCCTGATCACAATATAGTAGTAGGCAGATGCAGTGACAAAGAAATTTGATCCAGAGGCAGATAGGTTCTGGTCAGCTGGTATGCTTTAAGTCCAAGAGAGGAAAGGCAAGAGAATATATATTAAAAATTAAGGACTGTTGTCAAGAGATATAACAATTTTACATTAACAAACTACAAGAAAAGACAGTTTACCCCTTTAGGGGCACAGTAGCAGGGTTTCTATTGTCCTGGAAGTTTCCCTGCTTAAATCACCTGCTAAATTTTCTGGATGTCAAAACTAAATACCCCAAAGGAGAAACAACCACCTCATATTGCTCAGCTGTGACGCTTACAGTGGATTAAAAATCAGCCAGAGCCCAAACAGGATCTTGTGGGGATGTGGGCTAATACAAACCAGAGATGGCAGTCTTCAGGCCTTCACTGGGGCCTAGGGGCTCATCCTAATAAAAGACATACAAGTATGTTATCACATTCAACTTGAAAATTTCCCTAGATGAGAGGAGATGGTTGGGTTTATGTGGCTCATATTAACTGCATTCTGATCTAAAGCAGAAAACATACTGTGCCGATGAAGGGGAGCACCCCTTTTCAGCCATCAGACAGCCCTACACAAGCACACACATCTTGGGTGGAGTGTGCATGAGAGAAACACATTCCTCATAATCAAGGGTAATTCGAAAGGCAAACAGTGACCAGAAGAGCATGCTATCCAGCAGAAGACTAATCCTGAACCCAACTCCACAGACGGTTACACAGCCTGCTGCAATGCCAGGGCAGATGCCAGGGAAGAGACCAGCCACAAACCGAACAGACATACAATCCAGAGCTTGGCATCTGGGTTCTTCAGCTGCCAGCCTTGCCTCATGAGTAGCCACAATGGTTGGCTCTTGTGCAGAAAACAACAGAGGAAGAGGCTAAAGAGGTCTATGTGCCACACTGCCAGCACTGGGAACAAGCACTGCCAAGTGAGTATTGCAGTTTCATGCACGTGCCAATGTGCTTTGGAACCGCTTTTACATTTTCAAAAGTAACAACAGAATTCCTGCATAAAGCAAGACAAGCTCTAACATCAAGGACAGTTTCCCTTCCTTTTTTAGAATTTTTTTGTATGTAATTTTTTTTACTTCATTTTGTTTGCCTTACGTATACACTTCAGAGAGCTGTGGCAGAGGAATGGCCTTCATGCCTTGCACTCCATACTGATAAAATATTTGAATCTACAGGAATACATGCACAAATCAGTTAATTTCATAATCAAATTACAAAGCCCCAGCTTGCAAGCCTCTGTTTTACAACATGAGCAATTACTCCAAAAAGTAGCTGCATGAACCCCTGTCTCACTGCATGCTGAGGAGCAGCACAGCACTGTAAGAGGTTCACCTTCTTCTCTTTAAAAGCCCTGTTCTGCCCTGTTTATACCAAAATGACACTTTAATCAGAAGGAAATGGTTTTTACATAAATCACTACTTGCATGTTTATTTTGTTTTGGGAGTCTTTAGGTTATTAATTGGCCAAATGAACATTTCTAGAAGTGTGTATTTGTACACATTTATAGGTGCTTTCCTGCATTTGCAGTCCAGCAGAGTTGTTTAATTCAGATGTTGTTATTTCCTGAAAATGCCTGAATAAGTGCATTACTTTGGGAAGCCTTTGTCTCACATCAGGACAGTGAGTTCTATTGTTTGTATGTGAGTGAACAGCCAAAAGGAATTGGGATGAGCAAGAAGCCTGCAAAAGGGCTGGCTGAGCCAATTATCCAGCGAAGGTTGCTTTTCATTTCTGGAATGTCTTTTAAGATAGGAGCCCACTCAGTTATGGGGACATCTCTAGATGCTGATTATGGACCAAAAGTGATTTTTGTGAGACCTTACAGTAATGAAGAAAGGTATTCCAAATACTGCTATGTTGCTTTGGTGCTATTGGAGTGGGATCTAATGGTGAAACAGAAAGACTGCATCCCCAGGTTGTGATGAGGATTTTTTTGGTGTGACTAAAATGTTAGGTAGAATAAAATGTAGAATATAATGCCAAGGAAGGCAAGGTAACAAATAGCTGAAACCTCTCCTTTTTTCGAGTCATGCTACCAAGATAGGAATCAGCCTTTCTCCTGGGAGCTTCTAGAAGGTACATCTTCACCTATAAATCACATCTACTAAGGGTGTCTACACTACCTCCCTCCCCAGACATTCATTGATCTCCTTAACCGCATTTTCTCTTTGCCACCTTCAAGATCTTCTCTTCCTCTCCTCTTAGCCCATTCCCTTACCTACTCCTTGTTTTCAAACATATATTGAAGCACTCTACCAAATCACAGCAATACATCTAATTTTCTGGGGATGACCTAGCCATGTTTCTTTAATTGTACCTGCAGTTTTACAAGTGCAAATAACTATAACATAACCATCAAGCAATTGCATGTCATGTTTTTAGTGGTTTTAATTGCTCAAAACTGGCCTCTTTTCCCATTGTGCCAGTGCTGTGAACTCCTCTAATATCTCTCGGACAAGAGTTAAGAATAGGAATCTCAGCTTTGTATGGAAATAGAATTATTCAAACTTGGACATATCTTGAAAATCCTACCTCTGACTGACTCTAGATAAGTCACAATATATTCTGAGCAAAAAGAAGATGTCAAGGATTTTACAAATTCAAACCATAATGTTTAAAAGAATAATATGCTGTATATGCTGGCTTACTGACAATATATATAACATTCTTTATCTGTACAAGATATGAGCTGGTTGGCGTTTGTTTTCTATCCCTGAACATAGTCATTTTTCATTGCCCACCTTTTTATAGCTGTTTTTGTTTTGTTATTTATTTTTCCTTCCGTGCTTTTTATATAATACAGGAAAAAGCAGATGTCCTCCATCAGCCCTTAGTGGAAGATTTTGATTTACCAGTTTTTAGTACCATACTTAAGAGCAGCTACGGTGAATTAATGTAAAGCCTAAAGTGAGATTATTAGATGTATTTCTGTATCAACTCTCACTTCTTCTTCCACTTGCTGTAAGGCTGAATTTAGCTCTGTGATGAGTGAAGCTCTGATACTGCTCTCACTCATATCAAAGGTATCAGCAGTGCTGGTGCAAGCAAGATCAAGTTCTGCTGATCTGGTTTTGAAGTGAAAAAAACCAGTGGATTTCTACTTACGTGTATGGGCTTGACTTGTTCAGCTTTGGAAAACAATTGCATGAGATTCATCAGACTAATTGTCTCCTGCTTTTGTTGGTTTATTTTACTTTTCTCACTCTAATACATCAGGTAGAGGTCACCGTTGCAGGTAAAATGTGGAACTGGCTAAGAGAGAGTTTTGTTCTAATATTGTTTGATCAAATGTTCCTAAAAATCTAGCTGGTGTAAGTTGCTATAACTCAGTTTATTGTAGTGGCACAACACCATTTTACAACAGCTGATGTTCTGACCTGTTTTCCAAACACGAATAGCCAGCTACAATGCTGCTGCAAACATGGCCCACAATGTTTTCTCATTCATTACATGCATGAGTGGGAAAAGTGGGGTGGGTCAGAAAGAAACACTTTGCATCATTATTGACACACAGAACAACTTTGAATATCCAAAACTTCCTCATGCCCAATACCAAAATCATATTCCTCAATGTCTCTTCGTTACATCTCAGTTTAACAAACTTACCCACGATGATAAAAAAAGCACCTATCTCAGCAGTGAGGATGGCTGCTCTTTAGCTAACATGTAGCCTTGCACTCCTTGGGAAATGGAGAGTATTTCGGATTTGAATTGGGCTGGATAACTTAAGTTTCACTGCAGTGGGACTGAGGTAGTAGGGCCTCAGAGGCAGAGACATGGGGAACAATTCAGCCCTCTATTTTCCCCAGAGAGGCTGCCTCTACCTGCATTATTTCAGCTCTTCTTTGCGGGTAGCAGCTGTCAAAGCAATGAACATATCTGGAGAATATTTGTCCCTTGCAGGTGATATTCCCACATTTTGCCATTGCTAGAGCGGCACTTGCCAGGAAGCCTTTGAGAGTGGGCAGACTCAAGGGCTAACCACACACGGCTGTCAGGGCCAGATGCTGCTGCTGCTGCCCATGCTTCATGCAACGCTGCCTACATGGTCACTGCTCGGCAAATGCACCCTGAATCTTCAGTTATTTTTCCCATCTATTTCCCTGGGGTGGGACCAGTTTTACAGTGTAAGCAAAGTGACATTTCCTTAATTCACTCTCTGGGCTTAGCAATGATTTTTGGTCACGTCTCTTACTAAGGTAATAGATGTTATAAGCATGAACTTCATGATTAATGCAAGTTCTTACAACTCAACTATCTTCTAGTGTGCCTTAGACACATTTTCCGCAACAATCTGGAAATGTCAAACTTATGGTGAGACAAAGAGGCAAAGAATTACACTGAATTTGGCACATTAAGTACAGATACTTATTTTGACGCAAATGGCAGTTTCACCAGGTAAAATCTACCCCATTGTAGTGAATGGGAAATTTCCCACTGATTTCAAGGACATCATCCTTGATTTCTCTTTGAAATGTTATACTATTTATAAATTTATATGCACAATCAAATTTATCTCCATTACTATAAAAAAGAGATATTATTAGATCTATAAATTGGCCCTGAAGTGGGTTACATTTCTTATTACCTCCCTTGAAATTGTGCTTTAGCACAGAATTGCATTTCATAATTTGATGAATTTATATAAATACATTGCTATTGAAGCAAGGTTCCCTCTGTGTGTGTGTGTGACCCTGGGTTTCTGTATGCAAAGTCCAGACTGCCTCCCAGGCTGTTAAATACTGTCACTTGCTTAGATAGGTGGTGGCAAATGAAAAGGACATGCTATATTTATGTAGAAGTACACATTTTGAAAATCTCCGAAGTTCACATTTATGTTCAGGTCACCTGCACTACATCTTCTCATCTCTGTTGAGCTGGTTCAGTATCGCTGTAGCTCTTATTTTTGATACATGAACTTCAGACAGTCTGGGAAAACCACAGCTTCCTACTTCTCTGAGAGTAGATAAACTTTGTTAAGGCGAGCATTAAATTAATACTTTACAAAATCTATAGGGATAAGAATACTTTTTTGAAAAAAGTCACGGCACAGAGATTCCTGTATGGTTATGCATTAACAATGGTCATACTATAGGATACTCATCTCAAAACAATATACACAGAATTCTCTCACCTCCTTCTCTCCACCAGATCATGTATTGTTACTGAACGTATGTAAGAACCAGGGGATCTTGCTGATCTTCCATGAACAAGCATGAGAACTTTATCAGTGCTATAGCTTATAAATGTCTCTTATTTTTTTATACATTCTTTGCTATTCCAGTCAATGACAAACTATGCACTACTACAGACCTGCTACTATAGTCCATGGTAAGACGCTCAATGTAAGATACTAAACTACAAAAATCATGTTGGAGATGTTTCTCTTTGTAGCTCCTGAGCCAAATGTTGCTCTCTGTTACACCCACAGAATGCCCATTAAATTCAGTGAGATGCATTTAGACCAGGAAATGCAGAGAATAATTTTGGCTTGGCAAATTTGAGCTAATTTTACAGAAGACTAGTAGACACTATAAGTAACTTCATTTGGAGAGGCTCTTCTCTTGTTTCTCCTCTTATCTGAAAATACTGTCAGGAGAATCACACCGAGTGAGGCACTGGACTCACATCGAAAATAAATTGAATAAGGCAGAAGTATCCTAAAAAGCAGAACTCCAACGACATATTCCATTCTGAATTATATTCACCTGATGCATTTATTTGTCTGGTTTTAGCATTTCTCTGTGCAAAATCAAAGTCTAAATATTTATCTGCACTACTTTCCACGGCACTTTACTTATGATTCCTTTCTGTTCTCACTTGTCCAGCCATAAATATCTTTTCTTTCTACTTTCCAAGTCAGCAATATAAATATTTACTGTATTTTTCACCTCATAGTTTCAGCAGTTGTATAGTCCCTACATATTCAATCAAATCCTTTCATTCATACTTCTTCACTAGTATTTATTCCTTTCATTCTAAGCTTTGGTCCCCTGCTTGCAAGGACTTGGCAATGTTCTCCTTAATGTACACATTTCTAGTACCTTCCTGTTTGGACACTGTCCAAGGCTGGAATCTGTAAAATGTTAATGTTTGTTTCATACATAGGAGAAATACTTTTAACACTGCTTTAAAACTTGGAGCCATTTGATCACTTGATAAAAACTTGTTGAGGAGGCCCAGTGACTTGTTTGCCCCATTTCTGTTTACTGTTTGGGATGTTTGAGCTCGTGTTGTCATTTCTCTGGTTTGGTTGGTTGGTTTGTTGCCGCCTTTGCTGAAAGGCTCTGTGTGACAAACTGTCATGTTTCAGCTGCAGGTATCTAATAGAGCTCACATGCACATTGACTGAAAGACCATTCCTGCCCTCGTATTTTCAGGTATGCTACCACTCCTGTCCTGCTTTCAGTGAATACTGACGCTGTTAAAAATAAAGCATGAGCTTTGTCTGAAACCTATTTCCAAGGAAGTCCAGCACCGTAAGTTAAGATCCATTATGAAAAGATGCTGGCTGTAACCATGTATGTTGTCTAAGTACAGCCATTTTCCTTAAGTTCATACACTATGGAGCTGTTTTTAGGCTAACAAGCACTGAAGGCAGGTCAGCAATCATCCCACAGTCTTTTCAATACACAGGCCTCTGCTCTGACCGCCTGTTGTGGGCCCCAGGGAGCTCAGGTGGAAGCTCAAGCAGAAACTATGGTCCTCACTGGGGCACTATGCGCTGGTCACTCCCTCTACACATGGGGCTGGCAGGAGGACACACACCCACACAGCCCTTTCACCAGCCCCACCTTGGCTGGGGAAGCTTTCTCAGTGGACCATTTCCATTCACTTTATAGCCTTTTTTTCTGCCATACAGGAAGAAGAGCATTCACATACCTGATAATCAGTCCCATTAGCTCATGCACAGCATCTTTCCTTAAAAAGGAAACCCACCCCTACTACCTTGCCAACAGCTGTGCAGAATAGCACCCTACAATTCAGGTATGACTGAGCTACTTTCAGTATCAGCCCTGATTATTATCTCCATGAGGAATGATTCTACTTCCACATGAAATAAAAATTACCCTAACCTTCAGCCATAGCATTAGGGAATCAGTCATATATTTTCCCCTTCACATTTCTGAGAACACATAGAGGAAGAAATAAAAAATTAAAAATATTAGATATTGCCTTTTGACTTGACTGCTAACACAATAAAGCAGCATCGTAAACTGAATCATGGAAGTCTGCAGTCTTCATTGCTCCCTTTGCTGGTATTACTTCATGGATATTGGAGCCCTTAGGGAAACTGGAATATGAATAAAGATTTTTTTTTTAAATCAGCCGGTTTTTCTTGGTTCTGTTTCTAAAAATAATGCAGTTTGCAAAAAACAGAAGGTTTGGTTTATAACACAAACAAAATTGTTACATTCTGAATGGGTTGTAAGTACCTGATTCTTTGCCTTTTTACTCATCCCTGCTAAAAAAAAAAAAATCTGCAAATCCATTTGCTAACCAGCTGCACCTCTGTACTGAACAGATAACAACCTGTGCAAGCCAGGCTTTGCTGTGAATCGGTGCTGATAGGCCTGAATCTCATAGCTTTTTTTAAATGCTAATGACAAGAAACATTTCCTAAGCCAAAACGCTCTTGTAGATCTGTCTACTTCTATTATGACTGATATTTGCTTGTAAGTACATAGAACACTTGTTCACTGTGCCTTATCTGCTATGGTGCAGCATGCTGACCTACATACCATTCAGCACAATATGATGCACAAACATCTTCTATATAATTTTTCATTTTCGACTTAAAAACAGTAGAGGCAAAATAGGATTGCTGCAAATCTAACAAAGAGATGGCATTATTTCCAAATAAAAATGTGCATTTTTCCAAAGAATTTATTTGTCTAGCAGCATGAAGTTCATACATAGCAATGCTTAAAAAGGGTGTTGAATTGCGATTAGGAAGGAAGGACTTAGGAAAAAGAACAAACCACATCTTTTCTACTTACATAGAATAATTAAGCTAACTTATTTCTCATCACAATTAAAAGTTCAGCCTTTCTGAACCATGTTTTTGCAATGTCACTAAACGCTGCTGATATAAGAATGCTGAAATAAGTGTGATAATAACAATAAAGAATGATGGATAGAAAAGGATACAGTAGCTAAGGGAACAGAAATGATAGTCTATTACCTGCCATTGTCAAGCTACACAGAACTACAGTATTTATGATTTTTGCTGTGATGCCTGCTATGTTGTATAAGCCCAGCCTTTATGACGATACTTGTCTACCAAATGAAATAATTAATACATCAGTTTTTATTGTAAATAAATATATGTCTATCCAGTGGCCAGACATTATTTATACTGAGTAACAGAAATGCAGCCACAAATATATCAAAAGCTTGTAAAGGAAAATGTACTTTAAGAGCTACATTTTAAGAGCAAAACAGAAAGTCTCCATCAATTCAGAACATTCCTAATCAATTTATATTCTGAAATGTTAAAAAAGGGCAGAAAAAAGAAGTCTGCTCAAACAATACAAAAAAAAAAGAAATGCTTTGCCTTAGCGGGATACAGTAGTCCTAATTCTAAAATGTATATAACTATAGATGACTTCTACAAAGTAAAATTGTGAAAATAAACCTAAATTAAAGATATTTTTATGACAATCTGTTTTATACATGCACTGAATTGAGATATATTTATTGCCCTGTTACTACCTCTAGATGAAAAAAAGCAAACAGTATACAAATTAGAGGAAGCATGAATGTTTAATGCTATAAGAATTTTAAATGAATGACACAACATGTATGTACTATTTATTAGTTTTCTAAGAAAATATGAATTTTCATATCCACAGACATGACAATTTTTTGTTTCTGGTGAAGCATGTGGTAAAGAATCAGCCTGAATTTTTAAATTGCAGAAATGAAAATAATTTGGGGACCAATTCAAGCATTAGTGAGGTCGAAAGAAGTGCTCCCACTGATGCTTGGAAGCCCTTGGTCAGCCTGTTGGCTGTATTATCCCAGGTTGTTTCTCTGTTGCTGTTATTTTAGAACCAGTGAATGATAAGATAAAGTAAAATGTTTGGTATCTTTAGCTATTAGGCTTTGGTTTTATTTTAAAAATGTAAGGCTATCTGTAAAACAATAGTGTCTGGATTGGTCAGAACTAATGTTTTTTGTGTTTCACTAAGTACCTTCTTGTACACACTCTGAAGACACCATCTCTCAGACAGCCACTGACTTCTCTTCTATTAAAGTGACAAGCAATGTCTTGACTCACGTTACTTATATATCATTAATGAGAATAACATCTTTTAAATCCACAAGTAGCTTTATGAGTCTAACATACAAATGGTTTGCAGTGATGTGGCTTCCAGAAATAGATTGTTACAGACACTGATACATCTTCTGGTACTACCCTGCAATCGATGCTGCTTTTGGTAGATTTAACTCCACGAGTAAGGTGGATTTTCCATTCATGTGTCAGAAGCATTTTCCAGGTGCCTTTTTTAATTTTGCAATATCTGTCAAAAAACTTTGAGCCAGATCTGCGCCTATTATTCACTTAAGTAGCAGGGTACATAACTGCTACTGTGCTCAGCCATTATGAGCTCTATGATGTTAGCAGAAGCACAGACCAGAGACACAGACTTAGCTATGCCAGACCCACGACCCATGCACTGAAATCATGACTACTAGCCTACCTATAACTAAGGTTCAAATCATTCACTGTGCTCAGGAAAAGTCAAGCTGAGGAGATCTCCTGATAAACTGGGCTCTAATATATTAAACTTGTTTGTGCCCAACCCAAGTGGACAATGAGAGCGTGAGCCTAATCTGAGATGAAGTGCTTGGTGCAATATTCAGGCTAGTGTTTCCACTCACATGTGCTTCCGACCTTGGCCTGCGGTGCCAAGTGCACGCTTGCATGTAAACAACATGAGTAGTAGGCAAATATAGCCTGTGTGTGCCTGAATGACCTTGTAGCCACTGAGACAATTTTCATGATCAAGAACCATCTTAATCATGAAGACCCCTGTCAACATCTTATTATATTATCTAAGATGGATATGTCATGGTACATTGCACCTGGAATTGTCTTCTGAGTCCAATAAGGCTTGTGTGATCTTTGTTTTTTTGTTTCCAAAAGGAATAACAGAAAGGAAGTCTCTAACATATAAGTTGCTATAGCTCTTTCTCACTGAATTCCCTGGTGCCCTTTAAATACACACGTATCTGAAATAGTGGTTACTGTGATGCACTTTTTACAGAAGAGCATGGCTTGTAAGGGTTACGTGCCTTATTCAAAGTCTAATGGGAAATCTGTAAAGGAATGATGGAATAAATTTTGAATCTTCTCTCTCTTAATCTTTGTTTAGACCAGTACAAAGTACGGATTCTTTCTTTCAGCTGTAGCTCTTGAAAAAATTTGCATTATCCTAAAATCTATACAGGACACACTCCTCACCCTCTAACATGAGTACATGCAAGTAAATATTGCCATTCTGAAGGCTGAATCTTTTCCACCAGATTGCACTTGTCATTGACCAAATAAACCGAGTCTTCTAACACAACACTGGAAACATAGCTAGTGTCTGCATATTAATTAGCCTTCCTGACCTGAATAGACTATTACCTAGGGCCCTGGCCTTCATTTCCTGAGCACCCTAAACTCCACTGCAATGAATAAAATGAAAGGCAAGGCCCTTATTTTGGAATTACATCATATGAAAATATTGCTATTGCCTAAGAGATGGGATTTCTGAAAATACCATGGAGAGTTTCTGACACTGCACAGAAGAATGGCATTGTTTTGTTCCAGATGAGGTCCCGTGCCCCCCTAAATGTCTGTCACCCAAAGCTTAGACCATCCTTTGTGCCTTAGGAAAAATACTGAAAGTATGGTTAGGGCTCTTATCATTTTGACCAAATACGTGTATAACTTAAAGCTGTTCTCTATTTTAATAAAAGAAAATGAGGTAATACTATAAAAATAGCTTCCTTTGATCCTAGAAGCACTTTATTACAAGGTTCGCAAGCCAAGTGGAATAAAAAACTTTTAAATAAAAAATTGATGCAAAAAAGCAAAGCTGGGAGATAGCTAGATTTAAGAAATACTGCCTTTTTTTTTTTTTTCTCAGAGCTTCTGCAAAAAATATTTTTGTTTTAAAAAAATATGATTCCCCTTTCAACTCATTCCAGACACAATTTTACAGGTAGGCTCTGTGACTCATTAAACCCAGCTTTGAAGATGCACCATAACATAAAGTATTAAAATTATCATATACTCTAAAAGCCTGTTTGGAATCTAACTCAGTAAACTTTATTAATGATCTGAAAAAGGAGGTAAATTCACACATTATGTTTAGTTGAGAGGTACAGGGAGCAGAGATATTCATAGTGAGTGAAGAGAAAAGCAATGTCTCTTGTTTTAATTTAGAAAAAAGAAAAGAAAGTTACTAAATCTGGCTAATCATTACTTGAAACTTTGTTTCTCAGAATTGTGCTTTTTCTGTAACACACTGTTTCCACACATACATTGCTATGTAAGTAAAATGGACACCTAGGAAGGATTATGTCCTTTCAAAATTGCAGATATGTCTTCTCATCCTTTGCAGCAGGCATTAAATAATAAGTATTGCCCCCCAGGAATGTGTTGAACATAGCACTGGATGCAGAGGCAACAGGTTAGGCAGTGCTTGATTGAGCTGAGTTTGATAGTAGAAGAGAAAAAAGAGTATTTTAAAACTACAAAGGATCTAATTTGACAGGAGGAATTAATAAGAAAGGAGAGTGGCAAAAAGGAGGGATGTTTGGAAAGGCCTGTAAATATTCTCAGGCAGGGAGACAATAGATTGTAAGTGAAAGTTAAAAATGAAATGAATGTATGCATCTTGTTGACTCAAATAAAAAATAAGTGAGGAAGAAGAGGGTGTGTAAATATTTGAAAGGTGACTGAGGCCATACAGGCTATGAATTCACCTGTAAGAAGCCATGCAAACCCCATCATTTGCAACATTTAAAATTGGACTGTCCATGGATCTAGAAAATGCACTCTGGAGAATAATCTAATATTACAGGGAGGTAAATTAACAGACCAGCAAGGTCTCTTCCATTCCTTATTTATGTGATAAATCCATTGTAAAAGCACTTATACCATAAAAATATATATCTTTCCACAATGTACACAGAGCAGCGCTATTCTAGAAGATGCTGAGCAGCTGCTTGGAGGGCACAGGTACCCTGTGCTTCCAGTAGAGTCATCCCAAGTCAACAGTTAGCTCTGAATTACAAAAAGAAAGAAAGAAAAAAATCAAAGTAAAGACAGTATCTGCCAGTATTCCATGAACAGAAGCCCATTAAAACTAAGAGGACATTTGCCTTTAAATGGATGGATATCATTATGCATGCAAAAGTGCCCAAAAATAAAAAGGCAGAGTGACTGCATTTCGAGGAAACAGTTGAGCGGCAGCAACCATTACCTTAGCAATTGCAGCACACGGGCTCTCTGCTCTGCAGTCTAAAATGAGGACATTCCCTTTGCTGTGTGATTTACTTTGAGTATGCCGTAATCTTCTTTTTCCTCAGGTAAAATGTCAATGAGCAGTGTCCCAAATGTTTTCCCTGATCTTGTCAGGAGCCACTTTGTTTCCACAAGAAAAAAACCCTTGTGCTATGTTAACACCGCACAAAAACTAGCCCAAAAGGAGCTGGTATGAGATGAGAAGCTCATGCCAGGCAAGGATTGCACAGGACTGCCGCAGTGCAAAGAACGGATCCAAATCAGCCTTTCCACAGTCTGAGCAATAATGTGTTCTAGCTTAGGGCCAGCATGCAGACTGCACTGCATCTCTATCGGGTTGCGAAGGTACCGTAGAGAGGGAGGTGGTCTGAGTGAAACTGAGTGAAGACAATATGATTTGGCCCTTAGTTTAGACGGCAGAGATATTCTGCAGAATTTACAGACCTTGTACCATGTAAATAACCTTGACGTTGGATGGACAGATGGATGGATGGACAGAGAGACAGCTAGGTGATTTTGTTTAAGATATTGCATAATATTCAGGCTTTAACAAATAGATACCTCTCAATACATATTTATTATCCCTAAGTACGTGACCTTACCCCTATGTATTTATTGCACCACTCGTAACTACTGGACTGTGAAAAGCAGAAAGTACCTTTTCTGTCACGTCAGAGTATAAAACATCGAAGACTGAGTTCTTTCATTTGGCGGCAAAAAGAATGAATGAATAGATCTGAACTGAGATCAAAGAAAAGGGAAAATGCTGCCTTTACATTGTTAAGAGCCTTTTTCCCCATTTGTGCATTAAGCCTCATTGCAATAAAAGGGAGAGAGACGCTAAGTGGCCCCTCTGCTGAAGCATGGTTGGCATGGGTTCAAGGCAAGTCTGCAATGAAGACTGCAGTCAACCACCAGTACCTCTGCCTCCCATCATTACCACAAAGACCCCCTGCCCCTTGGGTTGCAGTGTGGTGTCATAACCTCCTTATTCAATATCTGTACTCTCGTTTTACATTATTCACTGGTAGAGATAAGAAAGTTACTTTTCCCTTTTTCATGCTCTAAGTAAGGCTTCTGGTATGGGGAACAAATGGAGCATCCTTAGCAAATAGATTATTTATGTTTCTGAATTTAATGTCAAGATGTAGTGTTAATTCTTATTTTCAGGGATGTGGGGAACTGTACTTTTCAGAGGCTCTCAGAATTGCTTTGAAGTGGATGATGTGATGTGTTTTACTTTCGCAGAGCTGTCGAGCTAGAAGTCTAGCGTGAACAAGTGGGTATTCCAGAAACCATTGGTGACAGGCACATTCCCAGGTCAGAGATTTTGTTTGGGTCAAAATCCCCATCCAGTTTGCAGGAATAGGAAATAATAAGAAGAAAAGTCCAGGAAGACAAATCAGTGGGATTTAATAGCCTATGTGTGGAGGTCAGAGGTATATTTGTAGATCAGTAAATCGAAAGCTGTATTTTAAATATCCATCTTGATGCTCAGTTCCTGAATAGAATGAAAATAGCAAGACAAAGAGAATCTAAAAGGGACTGTAAGCTCATCTATTGATGCAACAGCATGATAGCAATTTTTATGTGTGTCTGTTTAGTGCAGATTTACAGTAGGACCTACAATCTCAGCAGTAAAATCCCTGCAATCTCAGGCCCTCTCTGAAAGGCACAGTACATGCACAGGACCAAAAAAAAGGAAAATTCCCATCAGTTCCATACTGGACATTTTCACATCTGTGATTTTCCATCAGTCGGCAAAGAGGAAGGTCATTTTGGGAAAGACAAATGAATTGTGGTGTACCTCCACAGTTCAATGTATGCTATTAGCACTTTCCAGTTCGTATCACCAGTTTTATAGTTAACAATGTAAGCATAAAAGTCATGTTAGCACATTATCAGTAGCTTGCCAGTGCTAGCAAGTATTTAATTTTTAGGTTCGTAGGTGCTTATCACCACACAGACCAAGAGCGATTTTCTGTGTTCAAAAATAGAATTTTCTCTTGATCGCTGTTCACAGGAATGTAGACAGCTATCTTTTCATACGCTTGCGCTGCCTCCTCTAAAACCCCATACACCTCATTTTTCATTCTTTCCACCCTCCTAATGTAGGTGACCAACATAGCAGCCATCGGCTGATGCCTGAACGAGATGAAGCAGGCACAGGCCATGTGTTCTGGCACACGCATCCAAGCTTTCCCCTGTACAGCAGGAAAACCCTTTCCCCAGGGAAGCACCACTGTCCTGGGCAGCAGAGGGCTGTGCACAGTTAGCTGCCCGAAGGAGGTCATCTTGGGAGGATGCTGGCCATGAGCCATGCCAACATCCTGCTCATTGGAGAGCCTTCCAGGGTGACACGATGGACATCTGCAGGCACGGAATGGAGCAGGGGTCCTAGGGGGTTTGCTGCTACTGTGAGATCCTCTGGTGTTGCCACTGCAGCAGCAAGAAGGAGCTGAGGTTGAGCTGGGGCTCCTCCAGCCCTGGGATCCACTGGCACAGCATTTTGAACATCCAGCAGTTCCACATAGATTCAATACTCATCTAAACCGTCAGAGCTAGATTTGGGGTAAATATACAATATCTGTATAGGCACAAAGGTAATTGAAGTCACAGGAGAATGCCTTTTTAAGGGCATGCTACAAATCTGAACAGGTACATAAAAGCTGAACTTAAGCGCCAGTAAGTTTTATCACCAGCAGGCACGAGTTTTATGTTATCAAAAAAAGTGTTAAACAAGAATTGTGCTTCCATAAAGTGTGCAGCCAAGCAGCCGGCACCACAGAAAGCACACATGCAGATGCTGGGCAGAACTTTATCTGTGGCCTTGCTGATACTACAGGGCCTTTTGCTTTATAAGGGCATCTTTTGTTTCTGTGTGCAGTTTGGAGCTGGTTGCCAGGAAAAGGAAAGGTTTACTAAGAAACAATTGGATCAAAGCAAATATAAATTTAGACACCACTTTACATTACCAGGAAACCAGAGAATACACGCTGAAACCAACTGGTCTATTTGGTTATGTCCTTGCAAACACTATAAATCTGCCCCCTCTAACACGCTAACGAGGAGCGTCAGTGGAGGAGACCAAATTCCATGCCGAAGCCCAGCAGGGACAGAGGCAGCATCTGTGATGAACTTATAACACAGCTCCCCATTTGAAGAATGCAAGATTTCAGTTTTCCCCCTACTTTGAGGCTGGGGCAGGGGTGAGGAATAGTATTTTGGAATAAACTTTAGATGCTGAGAATGGTGTTTGTCATGCCTCAAGCTGCTTCTGCACAGGCAGGTATGAAAACACGCTTCCTACCTGCAGAGCTCCTAATCCCATACCAGCAACAAACGAGAGATGGAAGGAGAAAAATTACTGACACATGTTTATGGATAGGTGGAAGTACGCACATGAAATGTTTCTTGTAAACTGAGGGGAGCGACGCCAGCTAGGCTTACACAAATACACAGGGTAGGCAGTCCAGGCTCGGTGCACTGGTTCAGACTGAACATTGCCACTTCTCATGTTTAATTTGGTGAGGAGGCTGGGAAGGGAAGGGGGTCTACATTTCATTTTTGACTCCTGCTCTAAAGACTGTGAAGTGAGAAATGAGAAACTCCTTTGTTCTTTCACCCTCTTTGTCCCTTCCTCCTCGATATACCTGCAGTGCTTTCCCCTCCCCAACTGTTCCTGTTCCCTCCCTCTCACAAACAATTGCGCAGCTGAGTGATTACGCTTTGATAGTAATCCTAGTTTCTAAATTTGAGATCAGTCTAGAAAAGAACAACATTCCCTTATTATAACAGTATATCACATCTCATCCCCCACTTTCAACACAGCATCCCAGCGAGTTCCCACTACCCATCTGATGAGGGAAGGAGGTAGGTAACTTTCTGCCGAAGACAACGGCTGTCTCTTGCCTGTTTATGCAGGAACCCAAGTCAAACTTTTCCAGTGAGCTTCTCGGAGGAGAAGGCCAGAGCCCCGGCATTGTACGGCTCTCTGCTCACACTGGAGCTGTCAGCTACAATCAAAGCATCCATGTATGGTATTTCCAGTGGAAAAAAAAAAAGTACACAGATGTATAGTTTGCATTTATGTACTGTAGGGACACCCTTGAATCGTGTTAAAAAATGTCAGTCAAGACATCTGGTCAGCTGTCCTAATCCATATTGGGGTTTTTAGACTACTGTTATGCCCCAATATGCTTTGAACATTGCCAATATGCTTTCTCTGCAGTAGCAGCAGTGTGTCCCCTTTGGTTTCACAGCCCATCCCCGGCATTGTTTTTTATAGTGTCACGTATCGAGCAAAATGAAAAACCACATACTGTATCTCGTGTGTCTGGCTAATGAAACTGGTAGGACAAACCTTGTGTGATTAGGAACAGGGACGGATTGGCTTAGGTCTAGTTCATCTTACGGACTGCAAAAGGAATCAGCTGTCACTTGTGCCATGCAGCAGATGGACAGTTTGCATCCGATTTACATGCAGGCGCCAAAGCCTTTAGAAGCTTTGGCAGCCCACTTGCCATCAGGCAGCAGACTTTGATGTCCTGCAGATGGTTACAGCAGCCATCTTGTGCTCGCGTTGCGTGGCGCTGTTGTGCCTCCTTGCAGGCACCGGCCGGTTCGCTCCCAGTGCCTTTGGAGCTGCCGCAGTGTGTGGTGCCTACCCAACGCTTGGGACCCTTTGGCCACTGCCTAGGCACAGTTGCATTTTCATTTCAATACAAAGCTCCACTGTGCTTTGCTTTTATGGCGACCGCGTGCTTACACCCACATTAAAAATCCTAACGGTACCTACCGCAAGCTGTCCCCACGCTCCCTCCACCGAGCTTTGCTGTATTCCACATTCCCTACCTAGAACCCTGACAAATCCACCGCCCCCACTCCCTTCGACCATAATAGCATAATTTCAGAATAATCACTGATCCAATTTCTGTATGAATTTAGCTCACCAATGCAGCTTTGCCTTAGCACGGTTCAACCCGTCCTAGGTAATGACACGGAACAAAGAGTTTTCTTCATGGTGGTCAGGCTAATCTTGCTCCATGAATAGCCCAGAGTAATCTGTCAGCAGTGGAAAGCTGTGGCTGGAGGTCTTCCAAAATCAGCTCTTTCACATTTGGTAGGAGCAGTTAGGAATTCTGACTGGCACTATTAGTCGGGAGCCATGTCATTGCGCTACAGAAGGGACCGCAGTTGTCCCCACTAGGTAGGATCAGCCCAGCAAATTCTACCACGCTCTTCCGTCCCTTGAGTGTTACTGGAAGTTCAGCAAAAAGTCTCTGATGAGGCTTTAAGAACCGACCTAAAAGGGGCAAATTCACTAATGTGTGAATTCCAAGCAGTCAGAAGTAATAGAAAATATTAGGGGGGCGGGGGAGGTAGAATACACATCTATATCTATATACACACACACACATATAAATTTTCAATTAATGCAGACTGGTTACAGCCAGCAAACAAGAAGAAAAAAATAAACAGTTAATTAGGGCTTTTTGAATCATTGTTATATATACAGTGCATCATTTGCAGGTGCTACAAAAGTGAAAAATAACCATTATAATTACTAGTATTCAAAGATTCATATTTTCCCCCATGTAATTGATTTAGGATTATCAGTTTTCTTGTAGTTATACAAAAGGCCTGTCAAGGTGTTTCCACACGTGTTTAGCTCATGCATGTTCCAAAAACAAGTCAAAATGCCATTGTATTTTACACAGCACAGCTAAAGTGGCTCTGAAAAACAGGCCAGGTTTTACCTGGATTGTTATCTCGGTTAAATTATCTTACATACATTTTAATTTTTTTCTTGTTCATCCTTTCTTTATCTTTTTTTCCTCTCTCTTTCTTTTTGTTAAAATACATCTGTGTTTGTTGACTGCCCCAGATTATATCTAAGTGAGGAGTGGGAGTACTTGCACCTGGTACAGTATATGTAGCTTAACAATACATATCATTACATTATTTACAGCTCATTTTATGTTATTCAATAGTAAACTGCATATTAACCCTTTGAGAACCTGGCTGGCACTGCTTGGTGAGGCAGAGGAGCTCTGTGTTTTTCAGGGCTGTGGGAGTAGGTCCATAACTGTATTCATAAAGATGGCACTGTGCTCATTACAACAGAGATCGCCACCAGAGCCAGCTAATTCCTCTCTCAGGAAATCTCATCCATAATCACATTCCTCGCCACACCATCCTTGTACTTCTGCTGATAACACAGGTTATATAAGGGACTCGCTCAGTGCTGGAGTCAATTAATGAACCGGCTTTTTAACCTCCTTTATTGGAGTACATTCAGCACCAAAGAGACCTGATGTTGTGCTGCTGTCAGGAGAAGGGCGCAAGTGATGCAATTTCAGGCCATTTCAGCCCAGTCTCCAGTTCCGAGAAACGGGCATCACGACTGACCTCATCCGGCACTGACTCAGCAGCTTCAGTGCCCAGAGGAAAGGAGGCAGAGCTCAGACGAAGCCCAGAAGAAACACTCTCCCCAATGCCCAAGGAGGGAACATTATCTCTGACCAAAGGACTGATGGGTTCAGGCATCACCTACACTTTCCCTGCAGCTGAAGAAGACCATAAGTCACAATCTCTCATCGTGTTTGCATTTGTGGAATGTTGGGGGTTTTTTCCAGGGGAGAGAGGGAGAAAGGCATTGAAGTTGCACAAAGGCAGGCAATACAGAAGAGGAAATGAAAATGTCAGGAGCCGGGGTGATGGATGTCAGGATAGGGGAACTTGAATATGCAATGCCATGCAAAACCTTTCCCTCTATTTTAGCAATATTTGACGTGGTCACACCATGCAGAGAAATGCACAAACTGGCCTTTCCTTTCTCCGGCAATTTGTTTGGCATACAGCACACGTATCTGTCAAAATGTTGTGTATGCCATGTGGTGCCAAGATAATTCTTCTTCTGTGGTAAGCACCAAAGTAGGAAGGGGATCCTGCATCATAACGCTCCTATTCCTAACCTTTAAATACTCATCAATATCTCTGTTGCTGAATTAATCAGTCTCAAGATTATCAGCAATTTAGTTGCATTTTGTTGGTAATTAGCTTGATAAATTAGCATCTGCAATATAAAGCTTGACATCTTATTGTTCCCTCAGTTTTATGGTACTTCTGAAAAAAACTGCAGCTTACTTTAAAAATCATCATTTCTATTACAATAAAGGCAAATACCAAAACCAAAGTTTGACAAGCTTAGTAGCAGACAGAAACAAGCTCCACTGATATCCACTGGGCAAAATATCAAAGATGAATAGCTCATAATGCAAACTTCAAAAGTATGGTTTAAAAAATAAAATTTGAATCTGTTCACTGTGGGCAGCTGCTTCTTGTAAGTAAAATAAAATAAATGCTCAATGAATTCATTTTCCACATTTTCTGTAGAAAGGCTGACGAATAAACTTCGAAATGTGAGGGAATTGAGAACTGATAGGAAATAACTGTATTTATTTCAGCAAGTCCCTCAGAGCTATCTGAATTTTCTCAAATCAGGTAAAAAATTAAAGCTTTTCTTCTAACACTGATTTTCCCTTCTGGGCCATATTGTTACGTCTCATGGAGACCCCACTGTGCAGGACACTAATGTCTCTTTTTGTTTTGGGGGCAATTTTCAAAAGGTCTGTCAAAGCTTTTTCCCAAGCAGCATCCAAAGGCGAGCCTGTACTCCCATTTGCTCTTTTTCATGATGAAAGGAAAGAGTGGGTAGGTATCTTTCTCAGAAAATATGTTTAAAATATAGCAATTTTGCAGTAGAGTTGTGGTATTATAAATTGAAAATTCCTCAGCTTTTTGTTTTAGCCATTACTTCTATTGTAGAAAACTGTACTAATAGAAACATTCCTATTAATCTGAATTTGAGATATTTCATACAAAGTATATTACCTTTCTGCTGCCTGCAACCTTCTGCCAGGCTTTTTTTCCCCCCTTTTTTTAGGAGGTGCTGTGAGAGGAATATACCATGAGAACAATACACAGCTGCTGCTGTATAGAGATATCTAATTGTCAATATTGTGGAATTTCTACAGCTTATTACTTGCATTCAGTCTAATTCTGGGCAAATTGCCAGTCACTTCAGGGACATTCAAGTGAGCCATATTACACGTGGTACGGCATCACAGCTTTAAGATACCCGGCTGTTTTGCCTCTGGCCAGGGAATGTTTGTACCAATGCTACTGAGTGAAGGGGGGTAACTACAAATAAAATAAAATTTGTATTTTTTCAAGTGGGCTGCATTTCAAGCCCAGATGTTAGTAATGAAAGATTCAATTTAAGGATTTAAATTACAAATAAATAAAGTATGAAACAGATGTGATTTTTAAGGAAGTTCAAATTATCCAGGAAGAAAAATATCTCTGTGCATGACAAAGTAATAGGGATTGTCTTGAGAGTCTGTTGAAAACAATCTGCTGTGCTAGATACACCCTTAGGACAGGATTGGTTTGGAATGGGAAGGACTGGTGGAGCTTGTCATTAAACAAAAATTGTGTTTAATAAAACTTTATAACCGTGATTAATCCTATGAGGCCCTAAAGGAGTTTGCAGTTTCTGATAAACACATTTTCCTTGTTTGCAATGGTAATGATATTTTGAAGTGAATGGAATCTGAACAAAAAAACTCTAAGGGTAAAAAAAGAGTTGTCAGGTACCACCTATGAAGAAATTACAATGGCACAAAAGAAAGAAGGGCCACCCACAAGGGAAACCTTAGATTATATGTTTGAAAGAAGGGGAAAAAAATTATAGGTCGTCGCAGGTCTCTCTTTACACTAGTTTGATCTCCACAGAATTGCCTATAAAACCCACAGAAATTATTCAAGGCCATCTAGCATGTGAAGATTAGAATCCCACATGTTCGATGCAGGTGCTCACTAGCAAATGCATAAAGGACTGGAGCTACAGCAGTGATTTTAAGTAATGTGTATGCAGAGAGCAGGGAACATCGCTCAGCATGGATGCTTTGCTGACCAGCACAAAGTCCCAGGGCTGCATGTTTTAAAAGTCACATTTTGCAAGGAGAGCAGGTAAGCAGTAGCTATTGACGGTGGTAATGATTAAGGCTCTAATTCTGCAAGGTGTTGAAGAACGTGCCCATCTTTTAGCAATGAGGGACATACACCTCCTCACATGCTGCACAGACTTTGCCTGAGGAGGAGTCCATGCATTCTTCACCACCAGGAAAATAAGTTTTAAGGGTTCTGCAAGCAATTAAGAAATCTGTGTGCCCAAATGGAAGGTGGAAGGATTGCACAGCACATTACAGAAATTTCTGACATTTGCTCTTCCCCCAGAACAGTGTGCAATGGAATGCTTTTGCAATAGGGTATAAGTAAACCAGGTCAGAATAGCTGCAGAAACAATGTGCTAAACATTACCTACATTTTACTTGATTTTTTCTGGAGAGGCCACCTGTAGTAAGTAAGAGGACTTCTTTCTATTATAAATTCTACATATGCTACTTACCAGCACTAGAATGAGTGATTCCACCCCACCTTGAAGGAAAAAAAAACCCAAACAACCAAAAAACCAAAAACCCAACAAAACCCAAACAGCTTTCTCTGGTGTGAATACTCTAGCACTTTCCAGAACTGTCAGAAGCCCTTTCAGTTTGTCTTGATTTGGGACAAAGCCGCATTTAGAAGTGCTCTGCCTTCAGCTGGGAAGTGTATTTTTTTTTTTTTTAATGGGAGAGAATGAACATTTTCAAGATATGCTAAAACTAAAAGTTTTTAAATTAGTCTTTTTATATTCCTCAGTTTTATTCTTAGGGGTTTATTTTTGCTTGGGACCTTTTGAGTCCGGTTTCCTTTCCTGGCTATATCTGAGTTTAATATCAAAAGGTAGAGTGCAGCACAGCTCTGCTACCTCCTAGCTCTTTGTGATGAATTTTTCATTTCCTACATCATTCACAACTTCTTGTTGTAATTTCATATGGCCTGTATAGCACTGTATATATCTGGACCATAAACAGAGACAAAATCAGGTTGAGCCTTTATGAAAATGTGTCCTATTAAAGTGCAAATTTCCTTGCACTACCATATCACAAGCAGCTTTCACAGGAAAAGAAAAGAGTGTCAATCCAGCATCGGCACGTGGGTGGCTCCAACGACCCAAAAGGCCTTTACAATCTCCAGCTTCTACAATTCCATAAAGATACACTGCCTAAAGCAAAGCAAGGAAGACTTTTTTCAGTCAATCTCAAAATATTTCAGGTACTTCTATTATCCAGCATAATATAAACAACATGAAAAGCAAAACAGTGTTGTAAGGTGAAAAGAAAACATAGACCACTGAAGTTATAGCACACTGTTACTTTCCAGATTAACAAGTAAATGTGTGTTTGAGGTGATGCTGGGGCACATTGTATAGATATGTTGGTCTCTTCACTCTCCATGGAAAAAAGCTTTTGTTTGTAAAGCACAGAAACACACTCACAGAGGAAAAAAAAAAAAAAAAAGCTCAACAGATTTTTATTCCATTCTGGCACAGTGTCCTCACAAACTTGCAGTAGGAATGAAGGATTCTCAGTACTTTCCAAAGATGCTCACGATCTTGCAGGGTTCGTCTCCGTGAACGGTGTGCATCCTTAGCTAGCTTGCACAAGGAAGCCTAACATATAAAATAATCTGGTAGCATCTGCCCTATCAAAACCTATTAGTTAATGCTTCCATTTCAGCAAAGCACTATTAGAAAGACATTACAGTCCTGAAGTAGTCACAGCTTTAAGGTGGCATTTACATCCTTCTGGGACTGACTGGAACTGTGGCCCAGAGGAGACCTTGGGGTGTGCCCAAAGATAAGTATATTTTTGTACATCATGTATTTATTGGCCCTCCAATATTTGGTTGGGTTTTTTAAGTTATATTAGGTTTAATTCTAATTTTCTTGTAGTGGCTAGTGCTGAATTGTATTTTTTTCCCCTTCAGATTCTAAGGTAATCATTTGAGGATTTATCTTCCAGTTAAATAAATTCCATACTGACAGCATTACTTTACAATAGGAAAACAAGTAGAATAACAATTTATCATTTCTTACATGGCTGCATATAGAACAGTGGCTCTGTTTTTTGTATTATTATTACAGCAGCAATTAAAAGTGCCAGGCAGGGACCAGTCCCCACTGCATTATGTGCTATTTAAACATAAAGTTCAGCCTCCCTAATAAGTTTACAGTCTCTCTTGCACAGTGCCAGACTTTCTTGTCCTCACAAATATACTAGCTTCTTGCTGTATCATCTTCAAAGAGTGGCCTGAGGATGCCCTCGATATCAACCTTGCCTGCCATGAAGACCCAGAGTCTGTAAATGCAGCCTGTGCCCAGACTCCAGGGTAGGCAGGAACCCCCCAGCCCCACCACCTCCAACAGAGGGTTGTCTACTTCTAGCTACAGCTCCGCCTTGGGGAAAGATGGTGCTCCTTACAGTACTTTATAATCCTTACCCAAAGACCTCGTCACGCAGCTTAACATATCATTTTCTATGGTCTTTTAAGTACAAGTGCACATCTGCAGAAATATTTCTAAAGCTATATGTAAAGTTTAATGTATAGTGCATAAATAACAGATGCACAAGTGCATCTTGAGATGAACAAATTCTGTGAACATATTCATAATTAGAGATTATAACACATTGCAGACTTCAGGAAAGATATTTTCTATGAGGAATTATAGGCATCAATGCATTGCAGAGTGAGGGGCTGGATTTAGATCATGAATCTCTTTTTCCAATTTATAAAGCTGCCAAAGTTGACACAAGAGTAGGTAAATTAATTGATAAGCCTTGTGCTATAAAGGTGTAGGCTTAAAATGTAAGCCTGAATATGCCACACATCCTGCCGAGCCCGAGCAATGTGAGGCTCTCTACGGGTTAGCCTAACACAGAGATAAGATGAGCCCTCCGAGTCAGACCATTTGCCTGTGGGCTTTATAGACTTCCCCATTCTGGGTTTACTCCCCCCACAGTGCAGTGCCTGCCTGCTGCTGAGAGCTTGGGTGCACCCATCAGTGCAGCTCTGGGGGGGCTCACCACACTAGGGCAACAAGCCCCGCTTTGGGACCCCAGCTAATGCCTCTGTACACATCGTTGTGGCATGAGGAGGGAGGTACCAGCCCTCTCAGAGCTAGATTTGGATTAGTTGCAGAAAACTCCATTGTATTGCCTGGACCTGCCCCAATACTCCCTTTGTATTAACTGGCTAAAGCACAAATCCAGGAGTTGCAGGTGAGGACAGCATGGAAGAGCTTGCACGCTTCTTGCCAATACTGCACCTGATCTGCAGGTTAAAAGACCACTTTACTTTCCAACGACCTCAACCTGACAGCTTTCGTGAGCACTGAATCCACTTTTAAAAAATGGAACCCCTCAATGGAATTAAAGCCCAGTAATACGGTTGTCTGTTATTTATTCTATACTTAATAATCCCTTTCTATGACATGCATTGGAGATATAGGAGATGCTCTCATAAACTTTTTAAGATAAACCCATTTCTTTCCCAGGAGGTTCCACCTGACACAAGCCATTACAGAAGATTGACAGGAAAGTGTACTGGTAGCCAAGACATGCTATAAGACAAGCAGAAGAATACTTAAATGATTTATTTGTGGTAAGGCATTTGAGGAGGTGTTTGGCCTCTGCAGAAAGGAGTTATGGGCGTACTGTACTTCCAAACTGAGGAAATATTTTGGGGAATAAATTGAAATACAAGATTTGTCAATTTATTCTGTATATTAATTATCAAAACATTGTTTTCCATACCTATTAGGCAGATATCACTGGTTTCAAACTAGCAAGCAGGAAAAGATAAAGAACATGAAGTGCCTTTGGGAACCCTACTCTCCCAGGAAGGGGAAGGGAGATATCTTGATCACCCAGTGTGCAGCAGGAGGCTGACAGCAGATCATCTTGAATCAACGTCAAAGTTCAATGCAAACTCAACAGAAGTATGCAGGCAAGAAGTAGGGGAATCCTCCCAGGGTCTAGATTGCGAGAAATACAAACCTAAGTCAATGCACCCCTGAAAACCAAGGATGCCCACTTTGGAGACCACTAAGAAACACAAAGCTCTCTTCTACAGCAGAAGAAAAATACTGTGTTACCTCTCCTAAACAGAGAAACAGTTTGTCTCCCAGAGCTTCTGGTTTGGCAGGGGGGAGGTATTTGGTTCTAGGTCCTTACCTGACTACATCATAAATCATGAAGCAAAAGATCCCCCGAGCAACCTTCCGGAATGGGGAAGAATTAGCTGAGGGCATGGAAAACTCTTCCCACCATATGTGCAAAGATGGAAGGGTTGACACCATGATTTTTTCTGAGTTTAAAGTGGCTAAATAAACATGAAACAGCAATAGACAAAAATTAACACTTAAAATACTGATGATTTTTGAATGCCTGTAAACAATTAAACTTTCCCTCAAATATTCAAAAACCAGGCTTTACTGAGAGGGTAAATCTGTCATTTTTTCAGGCTAAACAATTTTTCCAAGCTGTAGTTATGGAAGGCAAAGAGAGGTGGATGCAGAAAGGTGCGTGAGCCAGGCTGTGCAGCACAGGCTGCTTGCAGATTTAATTGTACTGAACTGTTGTCTATCTTTGAGTCTGCTAGATTTAAATCACCTTACACCACTGACAGTTCCAAGTCCAGCAAAGAACATCAACATGTGCTGAGCTCTACCTCATTCAGATTACTCACACACTTAAAGAAAATCATGTGCTCATGTGTTTTGCTGGGCCTCTCACCACAGAACCAGAAGCAATTTAGAACTGTTTTCACTCGAATGAAATTAAGAATTTGGGAGCAGTCAGCAGAGGCTTTTTCTACAAAACCTGCATTTCTTTGTCTCTGCAACTTGACATTCTGCTGTTTCTGCCATTTACATCTTGTTAATGCTGGGCAGGTGTTTGCCAGTGCAGGATTTTCCATTAGCAGGATGTCAGAGGGACACACACAGGACGGTGGGATTCTTGGAAGCTGCAAGGGACTGGCAGCCTCTCTGAAGCTGCATGAGAAACAGCACAATGTCAAAATTTACTCTTCGAAATGTTTCAAGGTTCAGATGTTGCATCACGCACTTGGCTAAATTAAATTTCCCGGCAACTCTTTCCTTAAGCAAACATTTGTTTTCTAACCAATCCCTGTTTTTTTTTTTTATTTCCCTCTCAATGTAATATCTGAATCAGCAGATTTTAAATACTCAATATATCTTTAAATGCCAATGCACAACAAGTATAGCAGGTGTTTAATTGTGGTTTAAAGATCCACATTTTTCACATTTTACAATCACAATTAAAATTAAGCAATAACACCAAAGGAGTTCCGGTATGCAGCAATAATACTTACCCATATAGTGAAATTGATAAGGATCCAGATATAATGATGCCCATTGTAGTAACCCTGTGGTGACTGATTGCTATTCTGCTGTTAGCAAACAACCAAGAAATACTTTATTTTTTTCAGAATTATCAATTTGTTTCTAGGGTATGAGAACAATGAAAACCTTAAGGGAGAAAGCAATAGTTAGTGAGGTATTAAAACAGTTCTATAACTAATAAAAACACTAAATCAAGTTAGATATGCAGCAGTGTGTCATTTCTATTTTAATAAAAAAGTACATTATTCTCTCCTCAAAATTACAAAATTTTATTTTTTTTAGTCATTGCCAACATAATCGGAAAGTTAAAAAAAAGTCATAAATCTACAGTTTCTGGAACTGTCATTTATGTGATTTTCTACTCTTTAAAAAGACAGAGTATAGCACATGTATTCATAAAACAATCTTCTTGAAAACTTATTTGCATCATTGCTTAGAATTTTTTAAGGGGAGAGCTTGGGGAATTTCAGATAAAAAAATGTTTGAATTTTATAACATCTCCATACATGAGTGAGCTGTGAAACACATTCTTAGGAGCTATAGCTCCTACACATATTGTACTAGGTGGTAAAATAAATCTAATGGTTTCATACTGCACCGCAGATCCTGTGATATGGAAAAACCAACAGACAAAGTGAGCTCTTCTAATGTGGAGACTTAAGTAATAAAATTCACTGTTCAAAGAATGACTGATGGTATCATCACAAATTAATGTGCAAAAGATCATATTCCTTAGCTTCCAAAAAAGCAGAGCAAGAGGGAGGTGATGGTCATGGCTGGGAATGGTATTTCTATAATTTGGGTGATCTGAAATTCATTGCTTATTAATATTTAATCACTCTACAGCCCAGTCCCATAGTTCTCGCTCAAGCAAATTTCCCACAGAGGTCCATAAAATGTATAGATGTGTAGAAGAAAACCTCAAAATATATTTAGGATCAATGGTAAGTAACACTAGGTATTGGTACCGTTTTGGTGCAAAGTGCTAGAGGGAAGTGGCACCTGCAGTGAGAGATGGACACTTACTCAAGAAAAGGAAAATTCAAGACTTCTTGAGAATGGCACTCTTTCCAGACATGCTGAAAGAAGCACACTACAACACTTCAAGCTTAATTTTCCACTCCGTCACCTGTACCATCAATAATATTAACTCTTTTGTGCACCTAGAAAAACTGTAGCTTTATGAGAAATTAAACCTTTATGGAACTATAGTGCCCTATCTTCCCTTTCTTCCTGAAATCAGAGGGGAAATTTCAGATTTTATGGGACAAGATGAATGGAACGGTGAGCAGCACACTACTGCATTCCCTTCCTTCATGTCCAACCTCAAATCTCCTGAAGATGGAGGGATAATGCTAATAAACAGCATATAAAAGCATAAGAAGATCTGGACCTGCTTAGCAAAAAATATGGATGCTCAGTCAAATTCATGTTCCTTCTTCAAACTGGTTCCAATGAATCTGTTTCACTTTATAAAAAAATAAGTGGATCTGGGGTGCAGAAACTGAATCAATTTCATTTTATAGAAAAATAAGTGAATCTGGACTGCAGAAGCATTCTGACACTGTTAAAAGCATGTTTTTGTTGACATATTTCAAGTCCAGCCTGCCCTCCACAGCTCCCAGCTCCTTGGATTTGGGCTTTGCGAACATTCCTGAGATGTCAACATTTCATCCAAATCAAGAAAATGTTTACATTTCCAAAGCTCTTGTTGAATAGAAACATGGTTTCTTGCCCAGGTCTAGCAGATTAGCCGGCTCCCAAATTAAAGCATTGGCGAGAAGCTAATGCAGCTTAATTCCCATTCAAAGAAAACCAGCCATTTCTAAATCTGTTCCTTTTCCTGTATATGTACCATCTGGAGAAGGTCACGTAGGAGGAGAAAGAAAGAATGGGAAGGAACAGGATGCAGAAAGGCTGCCATGTAGAAGACTCTGCATTTAGGTGAGAATATAAGCTAAGGAAGTGGTGAACTAAAAGAGAAATGGGTGGGTGGGGAAGAATTCTCTACTGATGGCTGGCTGATGGATAACCATTGTATAAATACATTGTAATTAAGAGGCAGTTCCCATCATAAAAAGTTTACAGTCTAAATAATTCAAGCACACAAAGGACCAAAGAAAGAAAAATGCATTTTATGGATGGGAAACGAAGGTACTTTGCTAACACTGTACTCTATGTCCTTCTTATCTGACCCCATGAGCCTTTTCTTACAAATGCATTTTTGATGTGCTTAACAAAATACATTCACTTCATGCAGTTGGCAGACTTAGTTGTTGCATCAAAAATAGTTAATGGCAAGTATCAGCATTTTTATATTTCTTTCCTTGTGCAAGTATTTAATAACAGGGAAATAGCAAACAACAGCTGTGTAAAAGGAAAGAGCAGTATAAATGAATGCTCATCCTGCATCACAGGGAACGATGTAAGCCTAAGATTCAGACTGGGAACTTCCCCCAGATTGCAACCAGATGCTTTGCAAACAGTCAGTTTGCCACACAGAAAATGGGTCAGGAGGAACCTGAAGGGTATCAGTCTTCACAGGTAACTTGTGCATATAAGGAAACCATGAGTCTACCTGTAAGAAGCAAAGACTGGAAAGACCTCCAAAATTGATGGATCTAAGTGAAACAGCAAAACCAAAAAGATCCCATCAGGACAAACATAAGCAGAAGGCCTGCATGCAGGAGAACATGCTGAGAATGAATCCAGCTCAACTGGAATCAAACTGCCCCTGACATCTGTGAAGCCAAGGGCTTTTGCCCTGCTGGGAGGGTCTGATGTGCATTGCCTTTGCCTTTGATGGCAATATTGAGCCTCATTTTAGGAGAGTTGTGGATAAAGAGGGTTCTTTTTTTTTTTCTCTCTAGGCTTCCTTGATCTGATCATGACGCAAAAAAACTAATTACAGCAATTAATACAGAATTAGAATAGTTTCATGCTAACTCTGTGAGTAGCTTTCTAGCAGCAGATTGCCTAGAGATACAGGGTTTGAAGCAAACTCTAAAGCTCTTATTTTCCTGATTACAGCTGTTGAAAAACTAACATGTTGGTCCTCAGAATGAAGAGGGAAAGCTGACTATGAAGCCCTTATGAGTATATTATTCTGCAAAGTGCAGCAATACATTAATAGAGGCTTACAAAGGAACTAAGAAATGTGCTCAGAAGTAAAATCCCGTTGCATTCTCAGGCTCTTCACTACTTTTCTGTGCTGGAAAATTATGCCTACCTGGTTATCTCCCTTTAAAGTCACCAGAGACATAGATGAATCAAAATGGGAAAACAAAAGAGCGAGATGTAAAGGGAAGGAGTCAGCTGCAAATGCTCTTCAGTGACTTTAAAAAATGTTAGGCAAAATCTAACAAATTAGTGCAGAGAACATAGGACGTGGTAACAGCATGACCTCAAATGACTTGCTCTCCTTTTAAACTTTAACATCTAGGTCTATACAGGAATTAGCATATACCCTCTAGACACACACACACGTTACTCAAGCTTACTTTTGTATAGCACCAAAAAAACACAAAAAAAAAAAAAAAAAAAAAAAAAGAGAAAGAAAGTGTAAACACTTGCCAGCGTATTGTTTACTGGCAATAGCAAACAATCTGAATACTGAACAGTCATGCTTCATCCAACAAGCATAGCTGCTAGCCAAATGCAGGCTTACAATTGTTTGGATGAAAAAGAGACTACCATCCATTCACCTCTGTATTAAGGATTTGATGAACTGTGCTGCAGCAAGCTAGGAATCAATCTTTTGGAAAGAACTGATATGAACACTTACTACAAGACATGGCAAAGTGTATGAACTTCTTACATGCACAATTTCCAACAGCAAACACCTACAAACATCACAGACTGCATGGTTCATACTGACAGGGAACAAAAAAAGTCCCAAACATCTTCATCAGTGGAAACTATATGTGACCCCTGAAAGACATCAGCTTCAGTTCTCTTGTCCTTTCGCGTTGCTTTAAGAGACTGAAGAGACAGTGACTAGACTTACTTCCCTGGCAGCTTGATCCCTTCCTCTGCCCCCTCAGCACTGAGGCATTTCCTCCTCCACCCACTCCCCAACCTCTGGATGAAGAGGAGCAGGTTGGTGTGGGTCGTACTTCCCATCTTGGGAGTGTCTCCCAGGCCGTCAGGAAATCTGTGGTGGGAATCCTCCTCTACTGGATCAAGAGAAGCACAGGGAATTGAATGGACTTGCACTGTCTTTCTCCAGTTAGTGCAGTTTTAAAATACTGTGCTAAATACAGTTTTAAATACTGTGCTAAAGAAATGCCTTTTCCATGGTGATAGGTGGAAAGCATGAAGGAGCTATAGGCGATAGGATTTTGGGGCACACTGCTGGAAGAAAAACAGGGAGAAGGAGAAGCATTAGCTGCAATACTCTGCCCTCTGTTGTGGCAATGTAACTTTTGGGAAGGGAAAGTGAATCTGGACCATGAGCTATATTGAACTATCGCAGTACACCAGCAAGCTTGGATTCAGCGTGAATATCTGATAAATATTCGAAGCACTCTACATGTAGAGTTTGTAAGAAAATCCTCAAGATAATGTGAAAAATCCTGTAGCTTACAGTAACACAACCTGTCAAAGAAACAGATGAGTCCACAGAAAAAAAAATCTGAGTGTGCAGCCAGAAAATGTATGATACTAAGAAGCCCTCTTAAACAAATAAACATTAATGGAACAAACCTGTTTAAAATAATTCCTTTTTCATGCACAAAGGTTATGGGTTTAATAGATTTTTACTGTATTAGCACAGAAATGCACTTCCACTTTCTATAGCTAATCTTGAAGGAACACACATTAACGTACTGTATGTTTCTGCTGTATTAATGAACATTACAACTAAGACAGTATTATACTCATTATGAACCTAATAACTAACACATGATCACAAAGCATTACTATGTTAACACTTTCCTGCAGAGATGTGAAATGAATAGCACCTCTGTTTGGATGATTATTAAAAAGAATCTTGCTTACTAAGAAAAGCAAACCTTGTATAATCTGTTCTTTTTTCTTTCACATTGCTTAGAACATACCTGATGTCCAGCATCCATAGCGTTAGCCAGCTCTGCATGTGAATTAGCTGCAGAATCAGGGATTGGGTATTAAGATTAGAAGATTATCAACATATTTTCCATTAAAAAAAAAATCTGAAACAAAACTATTGAGGTCCATGAAATGGCCCCAGGATTGAACTTGGTTCCATAGACTCATTATGAATACCAATGGAGTCAATGAGTGTTTGCTGGATTTGAAGAACCAGATCTACGTGCTTTTTTGGTAATTTAAATGTTAAAACACTGAAAGAATGTCTTAGAGATTAACTGGCCAACACATGTGTTCTCAGAGTTCACATCTATGCATAGTCAATGGTTTGGGGACTAGATCAATATGAACATTGTTGCCTAGAGCTTGCTCTGTATTTTATCTGATAAGCTTCAACAGAACCAACTTGATTCTACACCTCCGTGCTCTTCACAACACACACAGAGTAATATCTTCAGGTGGGCTGACCTGCCAACCAGTCAGCTACACCTTCATTGGTCAGATGAAATGTTTTGCAGTTCCCATGTTCCACTTAAATGTCCCACTTTGCACGTCCCCACTCCTCATTGCACTTGTTAACCACCCCTATCTTAAATAGCTGCTGTTGTCTCCTTCCTACTTCTGGTATCTCCTTGTCACCTCTATCTTTTCTTTTTGCTCCTCCCTCTCTTTTTCTATGAACATGTATAACCTTATCTGCAGACTCTAAATAGCATCAGTGGCTGTTGCTGACCTTGTGCTGACAGCAACATTCACAGTTTTGCTCTTTTTCCCACCTGGCAGCAGGAATCAGAGGAAATACTCTTTCCTCACCCCAAATGTTTACTGGCTCCATTATAATCTTGGAACAAGAGAACGCACACAGCTCCTGCTGCACCTTCCTGACTTTTCCACTTACAAACAAGTGTTGGTGCTACCCTTTCACCCTACTTTTTATATGTTACATCCTTCCCCTTTATACTCTCCAAATCCAATCAGTGGGTTTCAGAGTCAGTGAGCATCCACTCAATTGTTTTCCAGCTAGCTTTAAAGAAGCAAGCAACAAAGGAAGAGAAAAACAGAAACAGGGTAATGGATGCAAAATTACTTCCTCTCAAAGTGTCCACACACACCTTCCTGTATTTGGATGTCTTAGATATGTTTCCCAGGCTTAAATCATTGAAAGTGCTATTCAGGAAAATGTTAGGATTGCGGAAATGGAAGAGCATTTGTGCAACATCTCTGGGAATTATTAGACTGGTGCAAGAATTAACATCAGGACAGCCCAGGGAATACCATCATATCATACCTCAGGCCCACACATGATAGATGTCTCATACAGATGACATCCTACTGATAATGACCCATCAAAGAAAGATCTCAAAAGTTATCTATAGCTACCTGTTAATATCACAACAGGCATGCTAAGGCACGGTTTTAAAGGCATTTCTAGGCAGTGACAGAGCTGGTATTTTTATTAGTGGCAGCAGCTCTAGGTAGGTCAGGTTGAATTGGAAGCCAAGGTGAATTAGGTCCCAGTGCTTTGGAAACTTTGATCTTTTCTTGGTGGTATAAGATGTATAGTATGATACAGGATTGTCATCAATCCACAGAAGCCTGTTTCTCTGACATTATTATTACAAACACATGATGACATCCCAAGTAATCCTGAAGGGTATTCCTACATCTGTCACACTAGGAGAAGCTTGTCAGCCATAGGTGTTCACAGATTCAAGGTCTTTCCTCCTTCCAGTTTACTTTTTTCCAAGTGTTTCTTATTGTTACTATAATGCATCGGTGCCACAGTGAGTGGTGCTACCGGGTAAAAAGAGCTAACAGAAGATTTTTCCCAAAGAAAATACAACAATCTTTGTGGTAATATGCAAGCTACTCATCCTTACCTGGCATCTCTGCCCTAGTCAAACAGCCTGCCCAATTTATGAGTAGGCATGACGCTGTCCAAATACATGGCGAGTGGTGTAAGGAGCCAACAAAGAGCTTCCAGTGCTGAGCACTAAAATCCCAGCTGGGAATGTCCAAACGGCTGTCTGCTTTCAGGTTACACATGAACGGTTAATGGAACATGCCACTGCTAATCTACAGCAGGTCATGACTGGAGTCAGCTCAAAAAAGTTTAAAAACCTTCCACAACTGTCAATTGTATTTGCCTGGTAGAAGGGAGAGGGAGAAAGGAGATGGGAGCAGGGGAGGGAGGACGTTGCACTTACTCTGCTTCTCTTTTGAACCTGCTCACAAAGGACAGCAGGAGTATGCCTGCCCCAACTATATTCTGACACTCAGTGGCATGGGGGCAGAAGCACTGAAGCAAAAGGACAGGAGATCAGCACAGATCAGCACAGTCTTCTCCTGCATGACTTACCCAAGAAAGGTACAAGTATGGTGGTAGGAATATGTAGACATTGCTCACGTCTCTTAGAGCTGGTTTTAATATGGGCCTCTCCCACCCTACTAACACTTCCATTAACATTGGCAAATATGAAAGGGCAACCACAGACTGCTTTAGCTACATTTACTTACCCCATAGCTCAGCAGTTAATTCGATGCTATTTTCATTGAGATAGCTGCATTTTCGAACTGCCTACAAGGTTTTGTTTTTTTAAATTTATGCTTTATTCTGATATTTTACTTCCCTTAAAACAAGTCACTGCTGGCTTTTTTCAAGACATGGAGAACAAGGAGTCCTAAAAAGCTTTTTTCTGCTACTTAATTTCTAAATGTTCCTGTCTTGCATCCTCCCCAACATACTGTTATCCACTGTACCCAGACTGTAGAAGAAATAAATCTGAAATAAACCCCACCTTCAAAATTTGGATCTTTCCCTTCAGCTGTAGAATAATGTTTCTGAAGTACCTTTCCTGAGGAATATAGATCCTTTAAATACCATAGGAGTATACTGACATGACATGAGTCACCTGGTGCAGCTGCAATGTCTTGAGTCTTTGCTGAGGGGCTGAAGCCAGCAATGCCAACACCTGCCAGGGCTGGACTGCTGATCCAGCTGTAGTCCCACCCATATTAGCATCATCCATATCACTATATCTCACTAATCATATCAGAATTATATAGTTCCACAATGCTGTCCTTGAAAAGGGAAGACAAGAAAGTACAGGTGAGTTAATTTAACTGCAGAAGAAAACCCAGAATTAATAATCAACCAAGCTATCTGGAAGGTAAAAAGGAAATAACTAATAGCCAGCATAGATTTATTAAGGATAAATCATGTCAGGCCAGTCTAATTTCCTTCTGTGAAAGGAAAACAGTGCATGTGGATAGGGAAAAGTAGTCAGTACTCTGTGTATTGACTTTAATAAGGATTTGACAAACTTTCACAGGGGTTCCTCATAGGCAAACTAAGCAAAGACACTCTGCAAAATTACTGTAAAGTGGTTACAAAACCATTCAAAAAAGCTCACTCAGGAGAATCATGACCAATGCTGCTTTATTCCCATAGTGGAGGAATGGGACCTTACAGGGAGCAGTTCTAAACCCAATATGACTTCATACTTCCAGTAATATTATGGACCCTGAATACTTTTGTAACCTGCTGGTTATACCAACCTTACAGCTGTCAAAAGCATTTTAAAAGATAGCACTGGAATTCAAAAACTTGCTTAGAAACTGGAGAAATTTCATGAAAGAAATCAAGATGAAGACACATGAGAAGACAATCATCAGCAATGAGAAGAGGGAGAAGAGATAGTTGATAGCAGCTTTTCCAAAAAGGGTTCATAGGTTGTAGCATGTCACAAGGTAAACACAAGTCAAAAATTCTCTGCTGTTGTGAAAAAGTCAAGAAATATACTGGCATGTATAAATGGAAACAGGTTTCTACATATCAATGCAAGGGGTTTGATGCAGTCATTCTGCTCTACTGATGCCTGGTAAGACTGCAGCTAGAGGTCAGCTCTGGTACCAGTGAGATCTCAGTTTTGCAGAGCACACTTCAAGAAAGGTGTGGGCAATACAACAGTCCCTGGGACAACAATAAAAACGATGCAAGATTTGAAAACTTACTCTATTAAGAGAGACTGAAAGAACTGGGAACATTTATTTATGGAAGAAAATAAGCAGATGTAAGCCAGAATAAGTATCTTCAGGTACATGAAAGGCTACTGTAAAGAGAAATAAAACAAGTTGTCCATGATATAAACTAACAGGATTAAAATGCAACAAGGGAGACTCAAGCCAGATAGTAAGAAAAACTATAATGGTAAAGATAGCTAATAACTGAAATAAAGGGCTAGGGAAACTGTGGAGTCTTCACCATTGCAAGTTTTTACAAAGAGATTAGACAAATGTCTGTCAAGAATTGTATACTGGCAGACTTCCTGATGGTCCTGTCTACCCCGCTTCCTATTCCTGTATTTCAAAATGAGGTATCTCTACACTCAAGCCAGCTCTTGCCAGTGCCACTCTTTGGGAAACAGTGCTGCAGAGGCATAGATGTGACTCAGAAAGCAGTCACACTATTAGAGTCCATGAAGGTATGGACCCCTGGGATGGGGTGGGATGGACCTGGACAGCTTAGCTCTGTTTCATCCCTGTTGTCTGAAAACCATAGGTCTGCTTCTCAAATGCAGCAAAGCTGTTCATGAAAACTAAGATCTGAGAAGGTGCAACTGCTCCATATAGAAAGAGGCCCCGAGAATTATTCTGGGTTTCCAGCTCCCAAGTCAATGGGATTTGTGTTAATAAATGTTGTGGTTTAGCCCTGGTCAGCAGCTAAGCACCACACAGCTGCTCGCTCACTCCCCCCACCCCTGTGGGATGGGGGAGAGAATCAGAAGGGCCAAAGTAAGAAAACTCGTGGGTTGAGATAAGAACAGTTTAATAATTAAAATAAAACAGCAATAATACTAATATAATGAAAAGGAAAATAATGAGCGAGAGAAAGATGAAACCTTGGAAGAAGAGGGAAAAAAACCAAAACTAAACAACAAGTGCTGCAACCGCTCACCACCCGCCGACCGACGCTGCCGGTCCCCGAGCCGCGATCGCTGCTTCCCCTGGCCAACTCCCCCCAGTTAATATACTGGGCATGACGTCACATGATATGGAATACCCTTTGGCCAATTCAGATCAGCTCTCCGGGTTGTATCCCCTCCCCTCCCGGCTTCTTGTGCACCTGGCAGAGCATGGGAAGCTAGAAAGTCCTTGATTAGTGTAAACACTACCCAGCAACAACTAAAACATTAGTGTGTTATCAACATTATTTTCATACTAAGTCTAAAACACAGCACTATACTAGCTACAGTGAAGAAAATTAACTATCCCAGCTAAAACCGTGACAATAAATGGGTTCAATACATGTGAAATTCTACGCAAAACATCAAGAACTAAGACATTAAACACTTTCTGGGCCATGCAGTTATACAGTATGTGAATTATTGCAGATTTATCCAGTCTATATTGGAATAAGCTGTACTAGTAAGCGTGGGTACTTTGACAGCAAAAAAGCCTCATTTGGTGTACAAATCCATTCCTACATGTGCCAATTTTCTGGACCGCAATTCCCCAGACTAACTGGAATGTATATGTGTGGAATTCTATCCAGTTCTGTTTGTGCTGAATAGTGCCCTACTACGCAAGTTGTCCCATTACAGATCCCTTTGCATTTGCAGAGCAAGTTAATGGGATTATGTTCAGGTCTGCTACAGTAATTTTTGACATTAATAGAAATTTTTTTCCTAAAAGTGCATAAACTATGGAAGCGATTACTGTAAGAAAACTACTTTTCATGGTAGCAAACCCTCAGCAAACTAACAGTAGAGCCATTAACTGCCACTGTAATTCTACAAGTAAAAGAAAATATTAAAAAATCCAGAGTGGAAGCTTTGATTTGGAGATCCACCTCATTGACTATCTAATTCATTCCTAACGACATAATCATTGGTGAACAGTAAGTGCAATTCAGAAGGTCAGAATTCTAATATTATTCACTAGATTTTATAACCAAAGTGCTGCTTTACTACTAGTTTCTGTTCTTCATTGTCAAAAAGAAAGAAGAAAGAAAACAGGACTCATTTTAAATATGGTGATAGAAGGCATTTGTAAAAACCAAACATTCGTAATTCAGTTCTGGCTATGAATTAGCCCTAAATGAAAATATTTTTATGTCCTGTCCTAAGAATACATGAAGAGAAATGAAGCCAAGCCATAGAGAGATTAACTACTGCGTTCTCTTCCTCATGGAAAATAAGGTCTGCATAGCCTACTGCATTATTTGTACTAAATAATCAATATTTTACGGTCTTTTAACTTTACAAGTACATCTAAATACCCTTTTCTGAGAAATTCTAGTGCAATACTGTGAGCATAACTAATGGTCATATTCAGGTGAATTAATGATTCCCTGAAATACACCATACATAGGAAGTCATATTTCATCTGCATCTATTTCTCTTACTCATTACCTAATCTTTCAAACCCCAAATCTCTCTGCAGCTCCTTCTGAACTTAAACAAAACATGTTCTAGTGGTCTCTTTCACAGCAAGGCCATAAATCTGTACATTTGCCTTACCACAGACTGTTGAGGAAAGCCAACATTAAAATTTTTAAAAAGTTTGCCATCTTTAGGCTCAATGCCTTAATAACCAGTTGAACACCTACATATACCAGAATGGTTGCTAAAAGGTTTATAAAAATAATTATTAAGCTGACACTGACTTGCACAATGAATGGTGCAAGGTCCTGCATTAAATGACATAGCTGCACAATACACAACCCCTTTCTCTCCCTTCATGCCACTACGTAGGGACTTTGTCCATACCAACTCTGGCTGCATTGCAAGTTTCCTTTGAATTCAACAAGAGATCTGGTAAGGAAGTAATACAATGCAATATAGAAGAATGTATCCACATTTTAGTAGTTTTAGAAGAAATTTTGATCAAAGTTTAATAATTTTTTTTCCATATTCGTTTACTCAAAGTTTGCAAATGTCTCTTCATAGCTATTTAAAGTAAGACTTGCCAAATGTGTACCTTCAAGTGGATGTCCACCACAGATATACTTTTGGTACTGATGAATGAAAGGGAAATAAAAGTACAAATTAAAGACAACAGCAAACTTCTCTTGGAAGGCCCAATTATTTTCCTACCAATGTAGCCCCCTTAGTCTTACTAACTACAAAGAGCCCCTCGATGCAATCTTAAGATCCAGAAAAGGTTTCATGCACAAGCTTAGCTGTAAACAGGTGACCAAGTTTCATTAAAGTCATCAGGATGTAACAACCCACTCAAAGCAATGATCTGCCAAGTGTTTTTCTCAGTCATGCTGGCTTGATGAATCAGCTTTCAGCACCAACAGCCTGAGTCCAGGTCAATCTCTTTGAAACCTGGTAAAAGTTCTACCACCCTGAAAGGAATAAAAAGCATTACCTTATGTTGTCCTTTGCCTTTGATGAAGTTAAGCTGAGTATACATTAGACTTTTTTTTTGTAAATATACTACTTATTTTTGCACTATGTTCAACTGAAGAATAACATTGTCTTTTAAAGTAGCATCATTTCGCAAATGTCACTGTAATTTTCCCCAAAGTATCATCCATTAGTTATAAGAGGTGCAAATGAAAAGGATTTTAAAATTGGCACGGGGGTAGAGGAATACGGAATAATGCACTAATAGTCTAGGTGGTGGTTGGATTTTTTGCAAGCTTTCAAGAGAGAAGGAGAGACATAGAGAGGTGATCACCTGAACTCCTTGTACATTTTTATACATGAAGATAAAAAGGGCAAAACTATCAGGAGGTACGAAAGCATTTCTAAGGCAGGAATTACAACTGCAATGCATAAATGTGCACACACATATACAGATAGATATATATATCAAGTTCACATCTATATGTACTTAAATGAAAAAGGAGAATGAGACAGCTTGGCAGTTAGGACTTTGTGTATCTCATCACTTCCAATGGTGTTTTCCAGTACTGGGACCAGTCATTGACCAAAGTTATGGATTACTTCTGGTCTGTAAGACCTAACATGACTGAACTATATGTGCAATCCAGAGCCTGATTAGGAAACCCAGAACAGGTTTCAGTAATATTAGGTTTGTAACTGAATTTTTTCACTACCTGATTGGGTTTTGGATTTTTTTCATGACCTCCTAAGTTTTCACGGAAAAACTGGACAGCATTTTTTTATCCACTTTCATCAATCAATTAACGGGTGAAAAGAATTTTGACCAGCATTAGTCACAGTTGCATGTATCACCATTGCGACCTATTCAGAATATTAAGTTCAAAAAGTTTTATATGTTGTTTATGAAAATACAGTCTTTAAACTCTTGTTGCCAGTACACTGATCTTACTTTTTTACGTGAAATTTCTTATTTTGACATCTAAATGGCTGCAATTCACTCATTCTTCTGTTTTCATTCTTATGGCATGCACATATATTTGTATGAATAGCATTCAGTTCAAAAACAGAGCTAAAGACATTTCCTCTGCTTCCTCTTCCCATTCTGCCCCTTGACGACAAAATTGTGAAAAATTATACAGCAATGGAAAAAAATGCCACCAAACAGCAAATAACCTCAGGTAGGAGACCTTCTGCTTTTGCTTACTGCTGCATTGATTCAAACCATTGACTTCCACATATGACTTGCACCACCTTTTAGCTCAAAACCTTAATAATCAAGTTGTTAGCTATACTGGTTATTGTCTCTTAAAACAGAATGATTGTGGCCTCATCTGGTAGCCAAGTTCAATACTTTAATAATCAGATTATTAGCTATTCTGGTTATTATGTCTCTTAAAACTCTGAATTATTTTGGCCTCATCTGGTAGCCAAGCAGTGGGGAATTACATCTCAAGAAGCTTTACAGGAGAGAAAAAACATGTCCCATCCTACTCTACTTTAGGATCCAATACTCAGAAAACGTAAGACACTTATCCAGCACTTTCTTACATCCTGTGTTCTTCTAAACATCAGTATGGGTTTGGCCCAAGTTTAACTCTGCAGTATAATATAACTCCACTGCTATAGAGGAGGAGGAAAATGCACATATTTAAAGAGAGAGCAGAGAGACCATGTTTTCTCTTAATTGTTCTGGGAAATAAGATGGTAATAGGAAGGCGGCAGAACCCTTTATTTTGTTGAAAAATCTTTTGGTAATCTGTGCAGATCTTACTATCTTCCATGTATTTTAAATACTCTAACATGAAGTATAATAGTTCATGGTTAAACAAGTTTATACAGTCTGTAAAGTATAACATGAGTATAACAAAATCCAAAGTCTTTGGATTCACATCTCACTTTGTAGTCACTGCCTGAAGATCCTTTCTCATTTAACTATGGGCTTTTTTGCATCTTTTACAAAAGAAACTTCCAAATTTGAGGGTACAGTTAATTTGAACTTGCCTTACTGAAGAGCCATGATTTTACATATTCCCAGTTTCCAAGTATGCAAAATTAGGCATGCAAGTTTGCTCAAATCAGTGGTTCCTTCCATATTTAAGCATCTTCTTGCCCCTCTTTAATGTGTAGAAAAAAGTGAATACATGTTTTATAACGGTTGATATATACACAGTGATATACAGTATACACTACATACTTTGCTATTCAAGTAGAACTTAGACAAAGTCAGTCAAGTTTGACAAACTATGCTTTTCTGATAATTTCACTGTAACAGAGGATTTTGTTGCTGCTGTTTTATTTAGATAGTTGGATTTTTCTTTGTAGGTTTGGGGAGTTTGATGGCAGGATTGACTGGGAGGGAACTGCTTTGTCTCGTCTTGCTTCATCGATCAAATGTTTCAACTTTCAGAAGCAACCTGTGGATGCTTATAACTGATTTAACAAGTAACATATCTGCATTTGAGTGAAAGATAATATAAGAATTAACCTGCTTTTAATCATCATAACATCAAAGACAGCAAGAAAAGCAGGGTTCAACCTGTTTAGGCTCTTGTAGTATCTCTTGCCTTTCATAGCTTTAAACATGAAAATAACTTAATGAAAAGTTCTCTCTTGGCTATCCCTAATATACTTGGGACTAATTCCCCTCTGGAAATGTATGTCTCTCTCCATCAACTATAGATGAAACTTGGACATCTAACCTTTAGATCACTAATGATAATTAAGATGAATACTGCAATACAGGGGCAGGGAAAAAGTGTGGGTCAGGGGATGACAGTAAAAAAGTCTTTCCATATTTGAAGTTAGCCTGGTAGAAACAAAAGTCTCTTTAGGGAGTGTATGGGTAGAAGACTCTGGCAGACAGGTGCAATTTATCTTGAGACATCATATTACTATCCTAAGATGCAATATGATACAGCCAGTGTTCACAGAATGGTAACAGAATGCATTTTCTTTCTTCTTGAAGCTGTTTGTCATTTTCCACGCTGTTACAGATAGAATTGATCTTAAAAAAAACATTGCATTCTAAAATATTTCTCAGCTAAAAGCATCATCAAGTCTTTTTCACAACTTGTTAATGGAACGAAAACCAGCTAGAAACTGTGTTCTAGGTATTGTAATGGGTGCTTACTGCTGCATTCACTGAATCCATCAGTGGCACTTCACAGACATCTAGCAAGCCTATTTGCTTCATAAATCATTGAAATGCGTGAAGACCTTTTGCATAACCCAGAAATATTCTTTAAGTGTTTAACATCAATAATAATGAAAACTGGCACCACAACAACTTAAGCAATGTAAAATATGGCATCGTAGGGTTCAGCTTGACTTTCATTGAAGGATTTCTAAAAATAAGAGTACATCATCAACAGTGACAGCTTGCTTAGTGACTCAACACAGTGGGAAACCTATTGCTCTAGAGGACTGTGTTCTGCCTCATTATTTAATACAGACATCACAATCATGCTGTTATGTTTTCAGTTCTTAAATGCATGATGCAAAGGAACCCACACCTCAGTACTTCTGCCTTAAAGAGTGAGAATAATTCAGAGTTGTTAGATCTGCACTACTGATAGCATACTATCAGCATATTAGTGCCAAGTTACATAATTTATTGTGAGAGTTAGAAACATTTGATAGTCTTTCTAAAACCTCAGCTGCTGGAATCAAGAGATTGTATGAGAACATCTGCTTCCATTTTCTAAGTGCGCGCACTTCTAGCAATCAGTATATGAAGAAAAGCTCTAACCTATGAACAAAATACACTGTAAAGGCAATGAACCCAGAGAAACGTAGAAATAAATGTAAATATATTCTTTTTTAAAAATACATTTAGTCATATTTTTGAAAGCTCAAAGTTCACATTATTGCATTACTAATATTTTGTACTTTAAATAAATCACCAAAGAGCCTATGAACAGGAAGAAAAATGAAGTGGAAGAGAATGGGAGACAGTGGTGAAATGGGAGGAAGGAGAGATAGGAAAGGGATAGACATGAGACAATGGTCTGGGTAGTGTTAGGGTTAAGAAGAGGCAGAAAAGACCTTGTGGAGGAGGAGGCAGGACTGGCAGTATATGTGGAGAGATACTTGTGCAAAGGGAATCAGGCAAAAGAGATAATGGGCAAAAAGTGAAATAATACTGAGTATGGAAAAACTGGTACTAGTGACCAGTGGATATGGGCAAGGCAAAGAGAAGCCAAGGCAGGAGAGAGTCAGGACAGGGTCAAAGAGAGGGAAACTGGGATTGTCAAAGCAGGTGACTATGACAGTGAGAAGAACTGGGAGACAGCAAGGCACAAGATAAAACAACAGAACTGGTACAAGAAGCTGGAGAAGCAGAGGCTGAGACTTAAGACTAGACACATGATACAAAGACAGGTGCATGTAAGATACTAGTCAGAAGCAGAAACAGGGTTGTGTGGACTTTTGCTTCTTCCTATGCAGCTTCCCCAACCCTTATACAGAACCTCTTATGTGACATGAACATTATTAACATTGCAACATAAACACAAGTCCTATGGTGGATTCTTTGATTATGTTATTACACACATTTTTTTCCAGTTGTTGTACTGGAAGAAGAGAAGATGTGCCCAGTGCCATGTCCAGTCATGGGTCCATCTACCCACGGCACATATCCCAACTGAAAGCTCTACCCAGCAGCTGACTAAACATACATCCTCCTGTTGATTGTAAATACTGCATGAAGACTGCTGCCCATGGAGTACCCAAGGAGCTCTATGACTCTTAAGGTAGCCCCATACTTGTTCTGGGAATGTATTAGGATACTCAAAAGGAAAGAGCTTGCTGTAGCAACTGCTTCATTTGTCACAGAAGCTGTAAGATCTGCAGCAAATGAGGCAGTAGACTGCAAAATAGTAAAGAATGGTCTCATGGCTAAGGTAGTAAATAACCATATCACTACTTTGACTGCAAAATTCCTGTGGCCAGTATGGTGCTGGGGATCCCTCTCCTTTTCAAGTTATCTGCTCGAGAGTCTGGGTTCTTCTACGGAAATACTGAATGCCTCTACGCAACTTTTTCAAAGAATAGTATGTTTATGAGGTATTAGAGCCTGGGGAAGGAGAAGGGACCAAAAACTGGTTCCTGACTTTGCATGTAATTAGGGTGACAAGGACATGGGAGATAGCTGTGAAAATACTTTGGTTTAGAAAGGTCAGAATGCTTTCTTCGGTCACTCTGACTTCTTGCTCCAAAACTGCACTCTTCACTTAAAAAGATGGCTAAGCAAATGGATTAAATAATAGCAAAATGAAAGCCAGTTTATTCTGGCCAAACAGAAGGGAGTTGTAGTGAAAAATAGGAAAATAAATTAATTTTGGTCCTACCCAAATAAATTTTTCTCCTGTTCATTCATTTTATTTTTCCTATTCAGTCACCTAATGAAAAATCTCTTATTTGCTGAGCTGTTCTTCTGAGTGCTCAAAATGACAAACTGGAGGCAGTGGAAAACATACCTTGAACACAAAAAGTGGCAGGCAGTTCCAAGTACTAGCCCAAACTAGCTGCTGCAGACTAAGCACTCAAAATTAGTAGGTACTTTTGATGTCTCTTTTCTTCTGTGCCAGAGTTCTTGTCGGCAAAATGAGAATCTCAGGATTGACTTTTTCCATGGAAAAATAATTTCCATGTAAAGATAATTTAATTAATGTTTGTACAGTACTCATATATGAGAATGAGGAGCATCATAGAAATGCTATGTCTTGAGAAAGATGCTCAAAGAGTGCAGTGAATCAAGCATGAGCTATACACAGAGGAATGGAGAGAAAACTTGATGCTGAATACCTACTCATTAGATAAGCACTATCCATTCTGTGCACTTAGTGAGACTGGAATCCTGGGTGGGGAAAAAAAACACATATGCTCATGCATTCGATATTATCATAGTGGAAACACACACTGGAGTCATACTAAATATGCTAAGACAACCATACAGTCAGGAACATTTATTTTCCTAACTTTTGCATGCTTAACTTCAAAATCCCAGTGATATCTTTGTAATACATTTTTAATTACTATGTAATTTAAAGAAGAAAAATACTGTTTGAAAGCAGTGATATTTGGGACAACGGGCAAATTACATTGTCTTTTTTCACAAGGATATAACCATTAGAAAAACTCTTAGCCATAGAATTAATCCTTTACGTTACTTCTTCTGAAAAGAAGGCTGAAATGCACTGAACTATCTGTCTCAAATATCAAAAACATTCAGATACTTGGAAGAAAGCTCCATGCATCTGAAAGCAGGACAGAATCCAAAGGTGTAAGATAAAGCTGAAGCTGTGATTTTGAATATCCTGAAAGAAAATGCTAAAAATAAACACAAAGAATGGGAAAACATGAAAAGGTGAAACTTTAACAACAAGTAGCTGTAGTGAATACAGCGCAGTTTCTTTTCTTTATAAAACACTGCCAGCATCTCTCCACTTAACGTTATTTTAGCAAAACTGTACTCACCCCACTGCAATTACTGTACATTGATGGTAAAGATGTTTATGCTGTGGCTAAAGCTGAATAAATAACAGGAAATTGCTATGCAGCATAGGCAACTGACAGCAAAAATGAGGAATGGATGATATATGGGACCTTTGTTTAAAAATGTAGTAACACAGAATCTGGCAAATTCTTCAGGGTGTAAAATACATTTCCGTAAGGTAACCATAGAAAGTTTCCCATTTTTAATTGCTCAGTATTTACTACTATGCTAGTTATTTCCATGGGACATATAAATTGGCAGCATTTATAAGCTTTCTTCAAGCTTTTTGCAGCATCCTAGTAAGGGATAGGATAAGAGTTTGAAAGTTTGAATAACGGGATCTGAGTAAGGGGGTAAAAAGGAAAAGAAACTTCCAGAAAATATTTTATGAGCAACCAACTCAAAAATCTTCAGAGGTGACTAGACTGTAATGATCAGTGATCCCGCTTCACACAACATTATATTTTCCCCTGAACAAGTGTCCCACATTAGGCATGGTGCAAAAATGAGCAGAGAGACAAACACAAGCACTGCCAGAATTATTCATGTGGTTTGTCTCATAGTGCCTCCATCCACTTTCATGCCCTTCCCTCGCAATTTCCTTACTTTTTTCTAGATCTTTTGGTCTCCTCTCAGTTATCTATCCCTAGTGTATCATCTTTGCAATCTTAACTATCCTTTTCTCTTTTTATTTTGTCAGTTATTTGAAAAAAGGGCAGTAACTGCACTTTGTATTTCAGAGGCCTCTAGAGAAACAGCAAAGCATTTGTAAATAACCCTTGTGCTATTGGATAATACATGCAATTACTGGGGCCAGGCAGATGCCATCCTCCCAAGTCTCTACGAGAGGCAGTGAAGTGGTACTTCCCCAAAGATGGTCTGCAAAAGATGGCAGTGTACTCATTCACAACATCAGGAGCATGCAGACAATCAGCTCTACTGATGCTGCACAGAGGGCAGGACTTCTCCCCAGCTCCTGCTGAGCCTCGGTAGCCTGCTGAACTATAAACACTATGGCCTCCAAAACCCAAGAATAGTACATGGCATGGTTTTGCTTGACAAAGGTGTAACTCTGCTCCAGTCCTACTTCAATTAACTAGAAGAAACTGTAAAATGAAGCAGGACCAAAAACAAAGAAGTTAATGGCAGTTTCATTTCACTTTTAAACTTATTTCATTGCTTTTCTTATTTGCCCAGAAAAAGAACAGGATGCATGTTAAACCACAAGAACATTTGACCGCAGAATAAAATAAGTCATACTTAGCTAATGCCAGGCTAATGATGAACATGAGCAAAATATTTGTGATTGGCTGATAAAAATAAGATTGCATTGATGTTAGTATTGCATTAACCTTATAAAATAGCTGATTTGGGGAAGTTAGAGTTTTTGAGTGATGAGTGCTTACACTCTCACTTGAAATCCAATTTCATGGTAGGAGGTAGTTGCTGAACTTATTATCCTGTTTAATTTTTTAAAATTAAGGTTCCTCAACAAAGGATCTTAAATAAAAGATCCTCTCAGGGATAAAAGGATAAAAGAATAACTTAGGAACAGGAAACGCTGGATGGAGTAAATAGACATACTTTTAGTGCAGAGGGCAGTTGCCAGCAGAGTATTACAGAGTTACATATTCTTAAGGGATACGGAAGAGGAAGGAAGAAGTAAGGAGACATTGTCTGATGATGTTACTAAGCCAGTCAGAGAGCTGGCTGCAGCATTGCAAAAATGAACAATGGGGTTTTGAAACAGCAGATGAAATTCAACGAAGAGCAATAGAAATGTGGGGAAAAGTAGAATCTCATATATTTCAATTATTGCCATGGAGGAACAAGATCTTGGGATTCTAAGGTCTATGAAAACATTATTTTAATGGCCACCAGTAGCCAAAAAAAAAATTGAATATTAGGGCATATTAGGAAAGGAATAGATAACAAAAGGGGAAAACACAACTGTATCATGTTATAAATCTAAGAGTAAAATCTTGATAACTGTGTACAGTTCTAGCCTCCCACTATTTCAAAAAGAATATAGGATCAACAAACTTTCAAAGAAGCAGAACAACAATAATTGCAGGTTTGGAATGGCTTCCATGGGAGGTGTGCTAAGTAGGCTAGGACTCTTCAGAAAAGAGAACAACTGAAGAAAGATGTTTCATAGGTCTTTAGTATTCTGAGTTGCTGGGAGTAGTAGCAGAGCAACAAGGAAATTTGAATCTATCACCATACCCTTACTATAGAAAAGATTATCCATGCAAGCTCTTCAGTTCCTTCACACTGGAGATGGTTCACAGATGCCAACGAACAAAATATTCAGCAGGAGGCAGAGGGCTGTAACCCTTTACACTTCTCATCACTGAATCTGTTGAAAAAATAATAACAATAACTTAAAGGGGGCTTTGGCAGTTAACAAGAAGTGAAAACTAAATAATTCTGCTTTGTTTATTTCAAATTCCAAAAGTGTGAGTCTTCCCTCATGATACATCTACAGAAATACATGTATGCATCTTTCACATATATATAAAAAAGAATATTAACACACATAAATGTTCAGCATTTACATGTTCTTCTGGTATCTTAACTGAAATATTTGCTTTTCTTCCCTATGAAAAACAACTGTGGCTTTGCTTGGGGTAAAAAAAAATGGTCAGCTATTAGACACATAAACCAATGTTACCCTATTTGTGAAATTGCTCATTCTACATGTAAACAAATTGTTTCTGCTCAGTGCAAAATCTGTTGTTCAGTGTTTCACTCCACTCTACTCTACTCTACTCTACTCTACTCTACTCTACTCTACTCTACTCTAGTCTCTTCTTTTCTCAGTGTTTTACCTCTATTCAGCACTTGTGAGGCCACACCTGGAGTACTGAGTCCAGTTCTGGGCTCCCCAGTAGAAGAGAGACATGGACATGCTGGAGAGAGTCCAGGGAAGGGCCACCAAGATCGTGAAGGGACAGGAGCATCTCTCCTATGAGGAAAGGCTGAGAGAGCTGGGATTGATCATCCTAAAGAAAATAAATACCTGAAGGGAGGCTGTAAAGAGGATGGAGCCAGGCTCTTTTCAGTGGCGTCCAGTGACAGAACAGGAGGCAATGGGCACAAACGCAAACACAGCAGGCTCTGTTTGAACATCAGGAGACGTTTTTTCAGTGCCTGACCGAGCACTGGCACAGGTTGCCCAGGGATGTTGTGGAGTCTCCATCCTTGGAAATATTTAAAAGCTGTCTGGACATGGTCCCGGGCAGCCTGCTCTATGTGGCCCTGCTTGAGCAGGGGGGTTGCACAAGGTGACCTCCAGAGGTCCCATCCAATCTCAATGATTCTGTGATTCTCTGATTCTGTTTTTGCTTCTGTCTTGTTTCCTACCAAACAAAGACTAACTGAAGACAAAATTGTGTGTATATATACATATATACACACACATACGTTTACTATGACCATGCAAAATGTTTCTTGGTTCCCAAACTATAAGCAGGAAGGATAGTTCTATGAAATGGGACAACACTCCTGATATTGATCCAACAGATTGTTAGATTTTCAAGACAGCTGCCTGTAACTAAATACCTATTTAATGATTATTCTCATGCCAATCTGAGCAATAATAATTACTATGTCAGTGTAAGATCATAAAGATAGAGGTTTGTGTAAATTCTTTCTTTCCTAATAATTTTCTGAGAAATTACCTTTCTAGCCAAGAAGACATCATGAATTATTGATATTGATTTTTATAATCTTTTCCTTAATATTTAGTCCCCTGTTATGAATTAATCTGAATTATTAATTGAGGCATTAAAATACATATACACGTTATAGTAAGCCAGCTGAAGGACTAAGTTTTTTGATGCAAGCTCAGAAAGCAGTCTTTACAAGAACTGGTAGTGAAAGTGTCCTGAAAGAATTACGCTTTGGAATAGAAATGGCAAACTAATTTATCTGTTCACAAAACATTTTCTTTCCTGCCCCAGCATGAAATAAATGTATTTAATAATAGATCTAAAGTATTTTGCTCAAATATTCTCAGGAAGGAGGAAGCGGTGTCTTTGGGCTACAGCAGTGAAATAGACTAAAGAACATGACCTGTTATGAGCAGTATCCAGAAACATTTTTCCTTGGGTGTTTGAAATTTATTCCCATGCAGCAGAAGATCTATTCAAAATCTGCCTAAATTCTGTTCAGGAGCTTATGCTGCACACAGATCTTTTAAGAGCTCTTTACAGACAGCAAATCTCATGGCTACTGGCTACTTGTGTAACTTCAAAAATTAACATTCCTCTCAGTATTTTCTGTCAGCTTGACAGGCTGAATTTGGGATACTGTCTGTAGCTGACCAATGCAGGCATAGGCAGAGAATTAAACATTAAGACAGTTTGTTAATCTAGATCAAGAAACCCCAGAAATAGTATAACAATAGTACAACATTGTACATATTCTCATTTTAATTTCCTTTAAGCCTACACATTTCGGCATAACAAGCCTAATAGCTATTAAAAGAGAACAGAAAATTCTCCAAACATGTGAAAGCATTTGTAGGAAAGTCATTATTGTTACCATTACTTTTGCTGAAACTCTATTGGGACCACAGTCTTTTTATTTTTTTATTAGCTTTCTACAAATAGGATGTGAATTCCAGCATATGCACTAATCAATACTTTCTCCTTCAGTACCCTGAGAAAATAAGGGATTCAGATGATATCTCCTTAAATGTCTTAAGAGAATGCCTATGGCATCTCATATGCCTTAAATGCTAATCTGAAAAAAAAAAATCCAACCAAAGAACAACAACAAGCTAAGCACATCCTCCCTCTCTATCCCCAAACATTCACATGGTTTCATTGCACAGTCGGCTATTTTCCATTCAAAGCCATTCTGAAACAAAGCTTATTAACACTTAAGGTCAGCTCTAAAGCTACCATAAAACTCAACAATCCACCTTTTTCAAAACATGCAAAACATTTTCAGCAGTCAAACAGTAACAAAGACAGTTGTTTTATCCTGTGCATTAGAGGCCTGATACAAAGCTATTCATTAACTTTAGGGTGACTTAGATCAACTTTTTTTCATTCATTAAATCTTCGCTTTTCTTTCATTAAGCCTGGACCAAAGATTTGTCCTCTGTTCAGAAGAGAAAAATATCTTACTGGTTTATAGCATGTTACTGTACAATTATATTGTCTCTGCCTATTTAGGTTTTTGCATTTATGTGATAGTTGATAAAACGTTTCCAAAAGAGTCTGGCCACAACTAAGCACTTAAGCAAAGTGCTTAATTCCCAAAAACTGTTTTTCAACAGGAGTTCCCAAGTACTGTAAGCTGTAATGTTCTACCAAAGACAGAGTGTTCTGGTTGGCAGAATGGCTTTTTTTCCTCCTTTTTTTTTTTTTTTTTAACATGGTAAGCAAGAAAAATGTCATTTTTTCTAGCAAAATATTCAGGTCAAGATTTGCCCTTCTCATGATTATGGTGAAGGCTTTTGCTTAGTCTGTAACAGCATTTGAGGAGCCATGAGCAACACAGCTGTGGAAAATGTAGTGCCAAAGGAAGTGGGGACATGGATATGGGATTGCAGCTTCAAAGCAGAAAGCTTGCTAAAAAAAGAAAAAAACTCACTCCATTCTCATTTTTGTGCTTAGATAATAACTCTGTTATTGCCCACATTACAGAATATCAGTTTCAGATTCCTCTCAGATGCTCTCAGTTCACAGATTTGAGATGTCAGAAATGGGGTAAGACCATTCTGAATGAATCACCTTGCTGCTGAAACATCAGGGGGAGATAAGGCAGCTTGGAGAGCCAGCTAAGATGTATTTCAAAGAAAGCAAGGCATGACAGCAAGTATCTGCAACTATCCCTGTTGAACATTAGAAATATAATTTAACAAGAGAAAATTGGCTTTCCCAGCACAGATTGAAATAAGCAGATGAACAATGACTTTACTTCCCACAAGACTTCAATTACTCAAACTTAAACAAAAACAAATTCACAAACGCAACTGCAAGAATAAGAGTCATAGTTCTAGTGCTGAATCAACTTAACAAATGTAATGGTGTAACACCAATAGAGTAGCTGTTGTTCTAATAGCTATATTAAACCTCTGAGCATAATCAAAATGACTTTGATATTTCCATAAGGCAGAGTAAACTCAAACTGAGTACTATGCTTAAACCATTAACAGTATTGTTGCCTTCTTGATGATTAGTTTGTGTTTGGAGTAATTTACTATATTTTACACTAGAAAAGGAGAAATTATGCACTAGGGAAGGACCATTCCTTCTTATTTGTCCCTTTTTGGAAATGGAGAAGTTTATCTAGCCCTTAGCATAGTTTTCAAATTTTTTTGCAAATTGATGATTTGCAAATCATCATCCCAGCATTGGGTGGGCTAAATTTTGTTCTAGAACATATACATACAATCCTCAACTTAGCCAACTTCCAGGGCTACTCTATACGCATACAAAGGGAGAATTTAGTCCTCTTCATCACTTCTATGTGTCTTTTCATAAGGATATTAATTTGTTCCACGAAACAAAAAAGTGAATAGATACACATAGACAAATTTGTAATCACGTGTCTTTCTTGGCTGGCCCTAAGGTAAGGCCCATATGTTTTAAGCAATGACCCTATGAAATGTAACATCTTCTAAGTGGTTTTGAAGGCTACTTATCTCTCCGGCACTATCCCGCAAGTGAACGCAGTATGCATTATGCAAAGCATTAGCTGGGCACCTGACATGGGGGTGGTCTCAATCTGGAGCCTCATTTCCCAGACTAGCATAGGATGTAAGTGTCACAGAGGCAATGTGTTGAGCTCCCAGGAAAGCTGAAAGAAAGAGGGGACGTATGCCCTTAGTGATGACTGCATGCAGAGAAGAAGTTGGAACTCTAGTTAGAAGGATAGCATGAGACAAAGCCTAAAAAATGAAAGGATGTAAAGAGATGAATGACACGGGCTGCAAAGGATTTGGCAGGGTTCCAGCACGGATTCAGGATATCTCAAAGGAGAGGGAAAGGGTGAAGAACAAGAGGGGGGAAAAAAATCAAGAGTCTGATTTATACCAACAGAAATAGGAAATTCAGCTAAAAGGCTGACAATCTGTTATCTGCTTATCACTCTGCGTAGATATTTCAGTGGTATCGGGCAGTAGAGAGTGTCAAATTCTGTTCATGCTGTTACACCCACACACAGCACAGCAGGTTAAGGCTGGCGTGTTCTAGCTTAATTGTGCCTGAGTCAGTCCAAGCATGTACTTTTGTAAGGTACTTTTCTCTTTGCAGTTTTCTTTTCTTATTTTTATTAGCAAGATCAAAAAGGGCACACAAGAGAAGACTGAAACACAAATCTTGTAAGATTTTATCAGGTCCAAATTAAAATGCTAGTGTGTTCCCATCAACAGACTATTCAATGGCACTTGAATGCCAGTATCTTGCCAGGGTTTTACACTCTTGCAAGGTGCCCACGTCTTCTAATGGAATTTGTCACTTAGTGTTTCATACCACAAGAGTAGCATCCTCTGTACTCACTCATTTTGCCAAATAACAGTTGTTCTCAGCAGCCATTAGCAGAGCACAACGTGGCTTTTAACATGACAAATACCACTGATGGAATGCTAGTCTGCGTTTCACATATAACAATACAGCTCTGTTACCATGGCATAGTTACACACTGTGTCAAACAGCAGCCTCCCGTTTATGTCCACACTTTGGATGAGTAGCCACCAAGTTCAGAAGGAAGACAATGTTCAGTAGCAAAAAATAAAGGTGTCAATTCTGAAGGTCCAAAGTGTACCTGTAAACGGGAAGTGGGAAGAGAGAGTGAGAAGGAGGAGGTATGAACTCTTTACACCTATCCTTGAATTTAAATGCCCTCATTCCTTCTTTTCCCAACAATTTTCAACAAGGAAAAAAAAATTATGCATGTTCCTTATCTCTTTTACTTCCTTCCCAAAGTTTTGAGATAGAATAAAAAAGGAGAAAAAATAATCACATCTGAGGCTTTCTTGCACAGGGAAAAAAGGGATTTCTCTTTTTTCATATTGTAAGATCAGTTGCACCTGGTGAGCAATAAAGAATGAAAACTTTTCTTTTATTTCAGGTGGCCAGTTGTACCTGTTCTCGTTTTGACAACAAACAACACAGAAAAGGATGCGTCTGGGATAGGAAAAGAGCACACGTTACACATCCTCATTAGAGGAAGACACTATATATATATTTTATTTGACAAATTACACTGCATTAAAAGGGGAAATGTCTTCTGCGAGGCCAGGGATAGGCTCAGGCTGCTGATCTATGTCTTTGAGGTACTCTAATGGCAATAGGAGCAGCTCAGTTTGCAGGAACCTCTATTAGAGGGACAGCAGTTCAAATAAAAGAGCACCACCTGAACTCTCAGCAGCAGGATGCCTGGAGCTGCCCTGGCAGATGAGCAGCTGACTGGATCACAAGGATGTTACAGTACTGTCCAAATAAAGCTGAAAAATCTTTATTTTCCTAAATACATTTTAAACCTCTCCAGAATTTCAGTTGAGGAGCTTCATGCTAATCTGTAAGTCAACCCAGCAGCAAATACTTCTCATACACACTTCCCCTTTCAGAAAATTAATTTTTACATTAGAAAATATTCTGTTTCATTCAAAAGTAGTTCTACACATTTTACAAGTTTCTTAACTGAAGAACAAGTAAGCTTTCCCTTATACTAATGTAACTGAGAGAAGTATTCTCAAGGGCTAATTTTAACATGGTGAGGCAAATTTCCCTAAATTGCCTATATAGTTAATGGATAGAAAAAGTCTTCCCTAGATAGTTAATTCAGCAGTTCCCTGGCCCCAGAGAGCCTGTCTCTCTAGTGATCTCTGGGGGAACCTGGAGAGACTGGACAACGTTAGCCTTTCAGAGTAGCCCTCTCCGTGCAACATCTGAAAGGGTTTGTGATTGTTTGACTGACAGAAATACAAATGAAATTTCCTTGAATATATACTTTATGTAACAAAATAATGGGATATTAGCTACTTACTACAACAAAGCAGAATGAGGGAAGATGTCTCTACTTAGGTTAGATTCCTATTTTCAGAAGGTTAAGCATTTTTTAATTTACAAAACAATCCAAACACAAACCAGACAGAGTTTGTGGTACAACTTTTTCAGGATTCCAAAATAACTTTGTGTTAATTGATACCAGCTGCTGTATGAAAGGAACAAACCCATGTAACAGAAGAATTTTATACATGGATGGGAAAGGAACAATAATGCCTGAGATGTTTTGAAAACAGCATGTTGAAAATGTTTTTCTTGGAGTCCTGGAATGAAATGTCGGAAGCGTAAAATCTGAAAAAGCTGAAGCATCCAGATGCAGGGAAGATCCAGAAGACCTTCCAGGGTGATCTCTGTTATCCTGAGCAGCAGAATGAAGTCCCAGTAACATCTGAATTGTCTGAAAAAAGAGAAATTCACATGAAAGCATTTGGACAGTGCCTGGGCAACTGGCCTCACCGAGCACAAATGGATCTCCATAGTGTTCTTGTGCTTGCCTCTGATTCACCAATAATGAATCAAGTCTTTCCAACAAAGCGGATTTTCCACTGTTGACCTCTTGCCTCTTTCCCTCTACTCTTTTTCAGGGAAATACAAGCTGGTGGTGTAACACCCCTTCCCTAAACATAGGGAAGTATATTTCACCACCAGCACTGCCCTCTGCCTTCCACCAGATGGAGGGGAATCTTTCAGCCTGTGCTCAGTTCATCACCTCTTACAGGCATTCATTGCCTGGCATATGTAGAGGACAAATCTCTTTCTCAAATCCTTAGTGCTTTACTTAACATGGGAGGAAGTAACATTGATACCAAGGAGAGACAAAGGTGCCAGTTATTCAGAAAACAGTTGTTCAAATGCTATGACACCACCGCAGACTGTCGCACGGCCGACATCCACTTTAATTTCTGGTCAGTGAATTCACAGTCTGTGAACAGATTGATCAGTTACTGTTTGTCAATATACCTAATCCATGCATGTTCCCGGTTTCTATGCTTTGTGAAGCCGGGTACCATGGCATACAGGAAAACAGAATTACTTTGCATGAATGCTCTAATCTCCATTTCTGAAGCGTAACAGGACCACAGCAATTCTACCTTGTTCTAGGCATCAGTTGCTGGACCACAAGTTTATTTCACCTGAAGTGAATACAAAATATGATCTCTAAAGGCTTGATCTTTGCTTGAACAGAAGATTTTTTAAAATCAAGCAGAAACTTTTTTCTACAGTTAAAATAACAAGCATATTAAGTTAATTTCTAGCTTAAATATGTCTTCTGGGATCAAATTTAAATCACCCCTTTTTAATAATGACAGAGATCTATTTACAGGCAAATGTCAGTAAGAGGAAGCAGCATTTCAGGATGTTTAAAAACCTATTCAAGAAGTTTTCACCGAGAAGTGCAAGGAACCATAAACAAGAGGGGCTGTAGCTGGATGCCATTATAGGATCTGAAAAGAAGATTATTCCTTAGGAAACATGACCATGATATGATTATTTTTCTATGGATTGGATACAGTGTTTTGCACTATATCCCTTCCAAAGATGTAGTTAACTTTCTTGAATTTTATAATAATGACGTATGACACAGTGTCCTCTGGGATTAATCACAAATATTTTTAAAAGATGAGGCTTCGTTATATCTTTGTTCTTTGTATCTTGGCTTTTGTTAGCGCATTTTAATTAGGATCTGGTATCTGCAATAAACAGTAAACATAAAGAGCTTTGCAAAAATGTATTAGACTGTTTGTTTTCACACTCTAATGCATATTTGCACAATTTTACCATGAAAAAAGGAAAACATGCTAAGCTCTTGGGCTCTTTCCCAAATGTCCTGGAATAGAATCCGGAAATTACTAAGAATGAAACCAAACCACATCATATTTCAGCAATTAACCTAAGAAAAGAGGGCACACTCTCTATGTGAAAGATAGTTTTGTGGGAGGCATTTGTGAAGGAAAGAAGCCTCTAGAAGAGATATGCAAGCAACTGTTTAGAATTTTATTTAATTTTTCTTTGACCAGGTAAAAGCTTGATAAATGCACTGAGGTTATAAACTTTTTTTCTTTCACAACAGTGGAGAAAATATTTATCATTTATTCCTCACTGTTGAAGCAAAATGTGTCTAAAAGAAATTGAGAATAAAAACACAGCCTGAAATTCAGTGCAGTACCATTTATTTTACCAGTTACACAGATGCCAAAAAAAATACAAAAGAACAACTTTGGGAATATGCAGGATAAGTGAATTTATAGTGGATGAAAAAAACAGATACTAACAACAAACAGCCTTGGATACACGGGACTGGATAAACGGACTTCATTATAATCATATGTATACTGATTTGAAGAAAGTTCTGGGGATTAATATTGCTTTTGTAATACACTATAAAATCACATTAAAAAAAAAACACTCAGAACTGAAAATGCCATTTGCCAAAGACAGATGTACTTTCATTTCAAAGTATTCCTATCAAACTCTATCAGAAAACTTGAAAGGTTTAAAATGTGGCTCTTGTGAACAATTGGTATTGATATGACACCTTGATAGTATTTGAACGTGACACAGAAGTCATAAAAGTATATAAGCAATTGTAAGGTGTAAAGTGATTTTTTCCCACCAAAGCTAGGCTTTAATGTGTTTCCAAATAAAACACAAGATTAAGTAATTTATTTTGTCATATGATTTATTTATGGGCTGAAACACTGTAAACAACAGATAAAAGATACAGACTCAGATGTCAAAGTAAAAGATGAAAATCATTACATTTTATTAGCAGAAGATATATAAAAACACCAAAATGAACCATAAAGAGAGGGAAAGTGTTATGCTCAGAGGTCCTGCATCAGAGTTGCATTTGTTTTTCCCACCTCCCCTAAAGGGGAATAATAGCTCTGAATTTAATTAAAAATCTATTTTTTAAGATTAAAGTCATGAAAAAGTTAAAAGACTGGATCACAAAGAAGAGTAACTGTGAGGATCTCAGGGAATATGAACTGATGAACTCCCTCACATTTTATTTCCTCTCAACTATTTGTGGGAGGATCACTAGCATTGCATAGGAATTGTTAGTCCTGGATAAAAGCAAGGATTTTATAAACCAATAAATTTTTCATTAGTTTTACATAAATTTTAGTAGCAATAGTTTAATTCCAGTCAAATTATTTCAATCAGATGAGTTGCTGCTGAATGCAACATTATACATTATATTAACTGGGGCATTTAGAAACCTGGTTCCTAACTGTGCTGCAATGCTCGAGGCATTGTTTGCCATACATTCTTTCTTAACATGTAAAATAAAAATAAAATAGAAGAGATAATGAGAATGAAACTAAAAAGGAATTTCAGAAACTTCTAACCACTGAGAGAATCAGAAAACCCAGACTGACTGTTTAGACACTTGTAAGGTTTTTTAGTATATTTATATGCCTAAACTTTTACTGGTCCTCTTAGAAATAAGTCAAAAGTGTTCCAAAGTAATTCTCATGCTTCAGTTTAATCTGTCCTTTTTCTCAGGCCACATACTGACACTCCAAGAAAAGACTGGAAGAAATAATCACGTTGCATTTGACCCTGACAATTTCTGAACCTGGACTTGGGAAAGGCAAAGCGGCTCCCCTCAGGCATCTCTGCAAGTATGTTCACAGCACACATGAACATCTCAGACAAGCTCCGGTGGGGAAAGAGAATTTCTCAGATCATTTGGAACCATTTAAGGCTTGTAGGTCAAGACCAACCTCTTCTTCATCTAGTTATCTGGTAACAGATCATGGGACTAAGCATAACGTGGTCTTATGCAAAGCAGACACAGCATCTAGTCACAGTTAAGCTAAAGGTTTTCATGGCAGCTTCATCTGGAGCATATTCAGAAACTACAATTCAAAGGTGACAAAAGTTTGGGAAACCATGGCTGGAAGCATTTATGAAAGAACCACTACCACGCTTCTTCCCTGCAAAGTGCAGTTGATTGTAGGCATCCGCTGCTACCTGGCCATCCACGCTACTTGGCCAGTCTGAGAGAGGTGAGGATGGGGTCATGAGAAAAGAATCGGTATTAATCTTCAAAGAATAGCTTAATTTTGGGGGGTGCATTCCATATTTATGGGTCAATGCTGGTTGACTCTAACTAGAATTATATACTCTTTATTATAATTTTCATAATACTCATACATTAACCTTCCCCTGTTTCCCATTTTGCCTCAGTCAAAATCACAGAATGGCACCCAAAGGCCTGTATATAGAGCTTTCCAGTGCCAAATAAACCAAGCATATCTTTTTATGCTGTATGGTTTATAATTTTCTTGATCCTGACTTCAATGGAAATGCTGTGTGTGGAAGGATGACAAGATTGGGCCCTCGGGCAAGAGCTCTGTAGAATACTGTGTAGGAATGTTATTGTTGGAATTCTAAGAAACAACATCTCCTAGTTGGTCCAAACCCAGGCCATCTCCCTCATGCAAGTAATCAGTCAAACTACTCATATGTGTAAAGAAAAAAGCTATTAATCTATTACATTTTACTTGAAAAGAGCTGTATCTTTTGCGGAGTCTTTCTCTGTTATCTACATACAGTTGTACTAATGCCATCTAGTTGGCAGGAGGGATTGTCTCCTAGCTCATTGATCCCATGATACAGATAAATGGATCGGTCTGATCCTCCATTTCTATTTTTTTTTTGTCAGTTAAACAGGTAAACCTGTTAAGCAGGATGTTTTTCCCTGTTTAAAAATGGGCAGAAACTTTGCTACTTGTGTTCCAGCAAGGTTAAGCAAAAGCATGATTCCATACTGCCAAACGTGGCAACCCGTAACGCTTGCTACCTGATGCTTAGCACACACCACACTAGCTATTGCTCATTTTCATGAGCAATAAAATCATTATTCGTAAAATTTGAATTTATATACCTACTCAGCAGAGAATTTAAACTCTGCCCTTTGAACACTACAGCTCATAATAATTTGACCATTCTCACAGACACAATTTAGCAGAGTATTTGAAGACCTTATTAAAGTTCACAGTAACTCAGTGCAATTTAATGCAATTATGCAACATGTTTGGGACACGAAAGAAACACTGTGTTACCATTCCTTGTGCATCGAGTACTTTTTATTGATAACTTTATAAAATGTAGTGCCTTCTACTAGCAAGCTTAATGGAGTGAGGTGGGGAAGGAGACAGAAGGATAAAAATAACAATAAGAACACAAAGCTATAATAAATTCTTAATCTTTATTGCTTGAATTACCCTGAGAAACTTGGAAGTGCAAGTCTTTTCCCTATGAATTTTGTCCTCTGTTTGCCAAACATTTTAATTTGTTGTTTTTCTAGCACTGAAGAAGCCAGCGTGATTTTGCTTTTTCCTTGCATTTCTGTTGGTGTGTTAAATTCATACTATTATATTTGTAAAGGTGTCAGCAGCAATGTGCACAGCTCTGGAAACACAGTTGCATACTAGAAAATTGCCATGTAGTCCACCTATTGCTTTTCCTTTGCATAAAAGGCACGTTGCTTGTTAATTACACACCACAGTACCTAGAACAGGGGGAAGTCAGGCAGGCAATGAACACACTGAGCCATATCATCCCCTGTAGTGTAAAACGGAAGAGAATGAAAAGATGCACCAAAAATCTCTTCTCCAATAGAGCAGTGCAAAAAGCACCCAATATCCTCACCACCCCTATGTCAGTTTGTTCTGCGAACAGAAATCAATCAGTGTTGCAGTGAGCGAGGAAGCCTCAGTAGAGAAAGGGCAGCATTTATCTCCGTGCAGTAAAAGAATCTGAACTTATATCTTCTGGACACCTAATATGCAGCCAATTCCATAGGACCATATTTTGTGAAGGGACAAACTCCATTCACCAGAGATTTGCTGTTTTACTGAGCTGGGGGAAAACTCTTGCTAACAACTGAGGAAGCCAAAACAGGCAGACTGTGGCTCAGTGCTGTAGATCACCCTGTTAACCCTGTGTGACCACCTGACTACAACACAGCAAACGGTTGTAGAATAAGGAGTTTGTTATGCTAAGCAAACGAGGCAGCAGGTACTACTCAAACACAGGCAAAACACACAATGGAAAAAAAAGTCATATTAATGGTTAATTGTGTACAGGGATGCTGCCTGCAGATCTAAGGATCATGGACAGCTGGCGTAAACATTGACTGTAGCGGCCTTCAGAAAGCATGGGAGACCTGTGCCAGTAAATCAGCTTTCCCCTCTCTCTCTCCACTGACTGAACCCAAGTCATTCCAATGGATGGTATGTTTTTCTAGGTGCCATTCTATGTCTCATGCAGTTTAATCTCAAGTTTTAAACAAATTGCAGAGGGAAATATTTTGAGTACAAAAAAGTAAAATGCAGACTTGCTGTACAAGCCACAAAATCATGAAAAGATTTTTTAATATGGCCATCGGAGACAATAGCTAAGAAAAAGAAAGCATATACATAAGAGACGTATTACCGATTATGAGAACAATAAATCACAGACACAGTGCACCAGCACTTAACAGCTGAAGACAGAATATGGAATAGCACCTAGCCACAAAGAGACAAGCTCAAATAAATGTACTTTTAAGTATGGGACAATCTACACTATATATGCTGTGTTCACTAAAGGGTAGTCACCCTACACTACTATCACAAATGGGTGTGTTTTCAGGTGCAGTAATGACAGTGAACATTTTATTGTCATCCCTGTCACAGTTCATTTACTTCATTTTTTACACATATTATTACTTTACATTGATTCCAGACAAAAGAGAAAACAAAAGGGCCATGGCTTTAAAAACTTCTTTACAAGAGGCTATACCTAGCTTTCCTCACAGAGGGCCTGATCCAGATTCCACCAAAGTCAATAAGATGCTTTCAATTCCTTTAATGTGACTTTGTCCAAAACGAACAAGCATGTAGGAACCTGCACAAATTGCCACTCAACCAACGCAAGCACCTGATAGCAACTTCATGGCAATTTTCTTTATCTTCTATTTTTACACTCCATGTTATTTTGACTCTTTCCAACATAAAGTGATCCTGTTCTACAAGCAGAGCTCTTAGGCAGCATGTAATAATATGGCTGAATAATACAACTGCAGAAGCTGATAGCAGTTTATTAATTTGTGCAGAGTTTAGTTTCTTTTAGCTTATGACTATGTGGGTACGTTTTCCAAATTCCTATATGCATTATAGTCTGCATGAAAACTCCCGAGACAGGAGCCTTAAATACTGTACAAAGCACAAAAGGGCTAGAAGCCTTACCAGATCACAAAGCAGTCCTAAACAGCTCTGCACCACTACAGCCAACATCCCCATAAAGGCTCCCTTCCTTCTCTATCAACGAAGGACACTGGGAAGGGGAGGATGACGCTAACAGGGAACACCAATTTTTCAATGGGTGATACAACCAAAGGTGCCGATTGTAAATAGGTATGAATACTTAAGCCAAGAAATCTATCTCGATGGATTTATGCCAAGTCAAGATTTATCCCAGAAGTTTTAAAACAATCCCCATGAAACAGGCAGCTCTCTATGGAAAAACACCTGCGTCATATTGATATAACTGTTGTCTTCCAGGCAGTAAACACCACAGCAAGAAAGGGGGTAAAAAAACCCAAAACGCAACCCAAAAGACAAAAAAAGAGCTTGAAACATATTGGGAAAGCTTCCTTTTCAGTTGTTCTGTGAAATATCAGTTCAATCAAACCAACGACAGTGAAAGAAGTGCTTTTTTTTTTCAAATTAACATTTAAGGTAAGTCATTTTGTCAGACTGATAGCCTTTTAACTGTTGTTTATTCTTCCACCAGATTACACAGGACAGGCTCATTAAAATAAACACTTTGTTAGTTTACCTTTAAATGTGAAACTTAAATCAGAATGACCAAGTCCTATATTACTAAGCAGCCTTTGAAATGAAAAATGTCTTACTCATAAGAGTGATTATATTTTTATCACACACAGCTTATTTGTCCACATTCATCTCACACTGCTTTCATATTTGTAATAATCTAAATACTTATTACAAACCTAATTTTGCCACCAAAAGAGTAAGAGAACAAAGTGACTACACTAATAATCAAACAGCAAAACTGTCTGGTAAAAAAAACAAATGAAATGAGAAAATACAATACAGTTTACGTTTTGCCTTAGCTAAATTTCATAAAGGAGCTCTATACAGAGGGAAAAGCATCTTACTCATCTACAACTGATTATCAGTGGCAGTCATTGCATAAATCTGTTTCACAGAACAATGGAGTGGATTCTCATTTCATCTCTTTAAAATATATATAAACCAGCAAGCACAAAATTTCTTTTAAAAGCAGAGAGTAAATTCCAGTATTAGTGTCCTTCATTTGGAGATACAGCAAAGAATCTCAAGTGTTTGAGGAGTTTGCTGTCATGAGACTAGGCTGTATGACTATGGTGTACATTCAGAAATACTTCTAGGGGAGCTCTGTTGCTTGCATTTCAATATAAAAAAGGTGACAGAATCTTCCCATCAGTTTGTCCTACACACATATAAGAAAATCAGCAAGAAAAATGACTTCAGTTCAGCTGAAAGTTGAATGGAGGGTGAATACTTTGTAGTTAAAAAATAAAGGAAATAAATGATTGCAAGACTTAAATTTACAAACATGAAGATAAGCAGCTTTATTTTCTGAACCTGCGAATAGTTCTACTGACCCCAGTGAAGTAAGTTCTGACTCCTTTTCTGTGGAAAATCAGTCTTATATGACACGAGGTACTTTTTGCAGAGACAAAAACCTGTTTGGGAGTAAATTGAGAATTTAAGTGCATGGATTCCTTTTATCTGATCATATACCAATGAAATAGTAGAGATAATTTGAAGAGAAGAGAATAAAAATGGTTTGCATTGGAGATTCAATACTCTATTACTTAAGGATAAAGAATTTCTAATAGCCATTAAAACGAAAATCAAGGAATATATAAATTTTAATTTGGTCTCTGCTTCATATCATAGTGTACTGAAGGCTTTCAAAGTGACTTTTAGAAGCTGGATTTTAGGTGTATGTCATGAAATTAGGAAATGCCAAAGGCAAGAAAAATTGGAGCTATTAGCAAAGCTAACAATAAAAAATTAGAACATCAAAAATCCCATAGTAAAAAGCTTATGTAGAATTGCTACAGATTAAGGCACTATTGAATAATATTGCTGTTAAAGAAGCCAATTATTTTTATAGAGCAAATAAATTTTTCTATGATAATTCATATAAAACTGGTAAATGGTTAACTGCCTTAATAAAAGGGAAAGAGAAATCTCAACATAACAGCAATTTATACAAAACAAGGGGTGATAATGAACAAGAAGAATTAAGTACTTGGTATCTCCAGGGCATATTATGAGACTACATAAATCTGAAACTTCTGAAGGTGATATCCAAATTTTGGGACTGAAAATTAAGAACTTGGGTCTCATCTATCTTTTCCTTAACATTGGAATAAAGAGGTTGGCTATGGTCCAAAAGATGCTGGGAACAGTCAGACCTCAGTGACGCCAGGCAAAGATGGCTGTCCATCCAATTTTTTTAATGATGTATCTAAAGCACTTGGCCTCTTCATGACACAGACCTTCACATTTTCTTTTGAATGGAGCTAAATACTCCCTATTACATTACCGAAGTAATTCCTATTTTGAAACAAAAGAAAAGTTTTTTGTGATTGTTCAGCTGTCACCCTTTTTTTCTCATTTGTGACAATACCAAAATGTTCAGTCAGCAGGATAAGCAAGGTAGTGAAAAAATATTTGTGGAGATCCGATGGATTCCATAAAAAAGACTCCTACCACAGAACACAAACAAGGTATTTAACATTACTACTAGCTATGCCCGAACTATTTTCTTCTCCCGTAACTGGTAGCTGCACTAGCTACTGAAAGACTGTATGAGCAGCATGACTGGCAGGGCTATATAGATTTGTTTGAAATAGTGTCTTAAAAAGGCAGCTCTTGAGAGTGAAAGCTCTCAATTGAATTAAGTCTTCAAACTCAACCTTTGTTTCAAAGAAACATTTATTAGATGGGATGCCCTCATCAGAGCTCTCCCAAAGAATTTGTCCTTATTCATGAGTAAAACCATCTCTGGCTGAATTTAGTAGCTGAACCTACAGTGACCTCAGTAAGTGAAGATTCAGTTTTACTCATGTCTTCTACTGTGTAGAAGGCATACATCTGAACTAATGTTCATAGGCAAAGACTCTAAGTCCAACAAAGCCTAACTCCATTTGTTTATTTTCATATTGTTCCCACTTACTCTGTTTTGCTAGAAAGAACAGACTTGAAGAAGTTGTTCTTTCATTTAGCATTTGCTATTCAGGAGCAGAGTGACAATGCAGGAACATAGATGTTTGGGTGTCTTCCTTTTAACTCACCTACTTCTCCCTGATGGTACTTGAAGAAGTTTTGTTTCATCCTGTATAAAGATTTATGCCGAGAAGAACAGGACGCTTGGTCTCTGCATGACTCTCAGCCTCATACACAACTCACTCCAAATGATCCACGTTCTTCTGCTCAGGATGAAACTGAGAGTCAAGAAGAACCGAGCACATTGTATGAAGTTTAAAATCTCCAAGTTCTTTCTTTCTCTTGTTTTCATTTTCCTTTGAAGTAACATGAAAAAAACTTGTGCCTGGGGAAGTCAAAAGCAATAGTGTTCAAGATTAGGATAGGAACACGTTGTCTGGAGATGGGTCATAACTAAAAGGGATATATTTACACTGTCTTGCTAAAAAGAAGTTCTCTGTGTGGTGCCTTTGAACTACCTGACTTTGGTTGCTAATATTACAGATTGACACTTGCATCTTTTGCAAGAGAAACTGATTGTCCTTTCCAAGGTTTTTGTGTAGACTCAGTAAAGATAGGGAAAGGAATTGCAAAAGGTCATAGAAGACGTTACCAATTCTTTACACAGGTATCAGTCCCCCTCAAGAAAACTTGCCCTTTGATGGGAGAATGGCTTTTGTTTTACAACTTCTGGGGCAAGGATGGTTACATCTCATTGGTGTGCTGGCACAATAGTAGATACCCTCAAGCTTTATGATTATTTAGCACCACGGGGACTATTAACTGCTGGTAAGACTGCAGTTTGAATTATTGGATTTCAATAACAGTTGCAGACTTGGCCTTTAATCTAATTTCCAGTGTGCTGTTTTATTTCTGCCTCATCCAGCATGGTGTCAGCAATGCAGGATCAGGCCCTTCAAATTTGCTTACTGACTGCTAATAAAACTCAATGCAGAATTCACGGTTTGAAGTCAGTATTTAACAAAGGACACAACAAGACTTTTCCTACTGAGAGACATTTTAAAAATGTTTAATAGTTTAACTTCTTGTGATCTCAGGAACATTTTCATTTAAAACGGGTTCAATGAATTAGTGCATTTCAGTAAGGAATAGCGAAGCAAAAAATAGGCTTGTGTTCTCTGTGCTTTTGCAACAAATTAAACATATTAGAAAGATTTTTTTGGTAATGAAAAGAATGTGTTCATGCTCAAGGGATCCGTTTCATTTGCTTGGGCATCTTTTTATAGTAAAAATTTATGTTCTGTACAATTTGGAAGACTTTGTGACAATGGGCAAGTGACTGACAAGGTTACATGAATGAAAAGACTAGCTACCTGAAAACTGAGAAAAGAATGTGTTTTTTTACAAGAACCATACATACAAAAATTTCTTCATGAAAGAATTCTGCCATACTGAAGCTCTCCAAGGAAGGAGGAATCTACACCACATTGGGATTTTGGTCAGAGGGAAGGGAAGGAAAAGTGTTCAAGGAAAGAGAAAAGTAATTTTTCGAAAGAGAAGGTGTGTCCTTTGCATGTCTTAGCTGACTTCAGATTTTAGAGGACATGATGGTAGTGGAAAGCCATTTTCCCTGTCCCTGTCCTTGCTGAGACTAACTAGAAAATTGGAGGACTGGTTTGGGTTTGTCCTCATGAATACCAATCAAAATCGTACCTTAATTAACTCTTGTGATAAAATATACCATTTCTAAAGTTTCAACACTCTTCTTGCTCAGAGACAGTGCTAGAGATCAGTTTTCCTGTCTCTGAAATTACAGAGGTCCCTGAGCAAACTAATAGAAGATCATTCACTTTCATAAAATTTTGAAGAAGATTAAGAGAAGCCATCTGCCCTTCCTTTTCTGTTCTTCACTGCAGATCTTTGCAAGTCTTCAGACACTCATCCTTGTAAAGAGTAAAGAAAAAGAAACAACAAAAACTTAATTGTATTTAGAATTCTAGATCTTCTTGAAGAGCTCTATATAGTTCAGATTTGGAAAAAGAAACTGGCTTTTAAATTCAGATATCAACTTCAATGCTAGATGGCCTGACCCTTTGTAAGGGACTGACAGAAATTTGGAATGTAATTTCTGCATGTACTAACGTTTAGAGAGATTTTACATTTCTTCAACACCTTCTACAAGATGCCCGGAGAAAACAAACTTTTCTACCACTTGTAGAACACATTATAAACATCCAGAGAAGAGAGTTGTACAATTTCATAGAATCATAGAATAACTTAGGTTGGAAGGGACCTCTGTGGGCTGTCTTGTCCAGCCACCTACTCAAACAGGCCTATTTAGATCAAGTTGCTCATGGCCATGTCCAGCTCAGTCTTGAATAACTCAAAGAATGGAGATTCTCTTTGAGCAACCTCTTCCAGTATTTCACCAATACAATAGTGAAAAAAAAAATTCTTAATATCTAATGGCAATTTCCCATGCTCCAACTTGTGTCTGTTGCCTCCCTTACTATTGTTGTGGAACTCCAAGTGGACTTTGTTTCAGACTTCTCTGGATCCTCTGATCAGTTCATTATGGACACCAATAAGGTCTCCCCTTCTCTTTTTAAGGCTGAACAGGCCAGCTCTCAGCCTCTCCTTGTCCTTCATGTTCTCCAGCTCCGTGACCAGCATGGTGGCCTCGACTGGACTGCCTCCAGTATGTCAATGCCTTTCCTGTACTAGGGAGCCCAAAACCAGACACAGTATTCCAGATGCAGTCTCACAAGTGCTGAAAAAAATATAAATAAGTGCTAGTGGTAAGAAGATTACGGCTTGAATATCCCAAAGGCTTTGCTAAAGTCAAAGCATACAACATCCATTGCCATTCCCTTATCCCCAGCTCCAGTTTCCTTAACGTAGGAAGCAATTTATACTACTTTGAAGTTGTTACAGTTCAGAGCCAAGTCAAAATAAGTCTAACCAGTTTATATTCTCCAGTTTATTCCTTGTTTGTGTCCTGCCCCGCTATGTGTAAGTAAATGCCCTTAGATTTTCTCTGTAGTTTCACTCCTGCAGGAACTTACCAACATGTCACTTATACCCTCACCTAATACAGAAAAAATGAAAAGCTGTTCAAAAAGGGCAGAAGTATAGAGACAAATAACGGTAGTTGTCTTTAGTTGTCTTCACACTGGCAAAGCCAATTTCTTCCACTGTCTTCTGCTGGCCCACACAAACACTACAGTAGTTTACCTGGAGAGGAATAGGGCCAGTTGCCTCAGTTCACTCAAAGGGGAAAGAAGAATTACAGAGAGAACAGAAATAAGACAGTCTTCCCCTGGCAGCACTGCATAAAGTGTTCTAGAGGAAACAGTTGCTTCATCCCTTCCCAATCTCTCACCGGTTATTACACTAAAATGCACCCCAGACAATCACTATCATAATGAGGTTAACGGATATGATAAATTCAGCAGAAGTGTTCCTTGTTTTTGATTGACTTTGTGGCTGTGAACTCCTAAATTCATCCTTCCCACACTTTACTCTATGACTGACAAATATTTTTTAGGGCTAATCTGAATATCTGTTGACACATTTAAAGCTTTTGTGAAAACCTTGAATGGAAACTGTGGCAATAAAAAGTAATATTATTTTGAAAACACCTTAGAGAGGGAGTTCCTTCTTTTTCTAGGACACCCCTCTGGTGAAGAGGCATGCTGCTACATCAGATCACCAGAGAAGACTGTGCTCGAGCACAGAGGATCCTGTGTACATTGTGCAGAGCCAGAGGGCAATTACTGTGCTGTTGTCTGGCCCACACAAACACCATATCAGGAAAAAAGAAAATTTAAAACATATTTTTAATGCTGCAAGATGGAAAAACAGTGCCATAAACAATTGTCAATCTTCAGTGTATGATATTTCACTCATTTCAAATTGTCAGTGTCCCTATTAAAACCCATAAAAATCTTAACAGTTGTGCTGCTGTAGGGCTTACACTTAATTGTTGTAAAAAACAAGTGGGAGTCAGTGTAATGAAAGAAGTGCTCTTGCCCTCATATTCCTTTAGGCACTAAATTAGAGTTCTCCAAAATAGGGCATGGATCAGAACTACCGTTTTCTGCTTACCAGGGGAACAGCCACTTTCAGCATAAACGAAAGCCAATGTGTGTTTTTTCACCTGTGCACGGGGATATTCTTTTATTTAATAAAATTCTGGAAATATAAAAATCAAAGTGAAACTGATCACTCTCTTCTCCTTTCTTTTCTGTACCTTTGCTCCTAACTTCCACCTATACTCTCCCTGCACACTAGCAACAGTGTGCGTGGCCAGTTATTCTGATCAATGTAAGCTGAAGGAATCTTCTGCATCGAGAACTGAACAGCTGGGAACATTCTAAATTATTTTCTAGGCTAGTGAAAGGACAGGATAAAATAATTATTGGCAGAGTACATTAGTGTTTAAGAACAACAGCTTTAAGATTTGGGGTTATTTTTAGAAAAAATAGCATAAAGTTATATGTGGAAAGGGACCGGGGGAATAAAAAAGCTAACTACAGAGGGGGAAAAATTACTGAAGCAGCTGGACAGCAGAACAAGATGAAAAAAGTTGTCAGAGATAAAGTTACTCAAACTTTCAATTTGCTACTCCTCTGTTCTCAGTTTTGGAGAATGGGCAGGCGCTCTACCCTGACTCTCTCCCACCCATCCTGCCTTCAGTGCGGTTGCCTTCCTTCCCCATCTTCTTGCCTTGCTGCTTCCTTCACTTCACTAGCTTTAGTCCCTTCCCAAGTGTCAGCAGCAAGAGAGAAGACCTGTCATGCTGCAGAGGAAGGCGGTGCTCAGAGAGGGCCGTGGCGCTCTGCAGGGAGCGGGGGCAGCAGGGGAAGCCTACCAGAACTGCATCATCCCTGTCACTTCCAAACTGCTTCACAGTATTTTGAAATAAATGGGCAAGGCAGATGATTCTTAAAAATTGCCCTTTCAGTGAGGATTGCTGGTTAGCAAGCACTAAGCACATATTACTATTAGGGGTAAAGGCTCTTTTAATCATAGGCACTTATTTTATGGAAGCATGGCTATGACATTAGCCTCATGCGTGTATGTCCAACCAGGGATAGAACACAGTCAGGATGCAGGCACTTTTAGCAGTGTAACTAAAGACAGTATTAGTCTCATACCAAGTTTCAAGTTTGAAATACCAAAACTGAATTACACAACTTAAATACAAAAAGACTAACCTTTTTCAACAATATTTTTATTTAAAGAATTGTCACTTTCAGCAGAAGAACAGATTTTGCTTAAACTAAAAAAAAAAAAAAAAATCAGACAAAATTTTTCCCAAACTTATCATTTCTAAGTAAAGATAGGACCATCTGCCCACTTACACCAGCTGGGTGTCTGGCCATGAATGTCTGATATTTCATGCCAAATTGAGTAGTTATCAATGGTTTATTATTTATTTATTTATTTACTAAAAAAATCAATCCGCGGTCTGTTAGCTCGTATAGCTTGCAATCCCATGTTTGTCCCTCGTTATATCTTTAATGCACCTGAAGAATCTGGTTGCGGTGCTGGCCCCCAATTCGAAGCCTGATGAAGTCCCACCACTTCCAGTGGAACTCTAACCAAATGCTACCCTGGGAATCAGACTGTAGTTTTCAAAAGAACACAAATGTTCATTTATCAAAATAATAATATCAACTGCTAACTGAGTGCTTTATTTATATACCATATTTAAGTGGCTAATCAGAAGTAATAGCTTATTATTAAATACAAATGCTTTCTTATTTACATAAATAAGGCTTATCTTACTTCTCTCGCCAGTTTTGGCTTCCTTGCTAGCCATCACAGACTGTATTGGCAACCACAGTACCTTCACTGGTCTTGCCAGCTTTAGTGGAAATAAATCTCATCTTTATTTTTAAATTGCAGTTTAATATTGCTGAAGTACACAAGATTGATTTGAAAATTTGATTTTTATTCCCATTTTTTTCTCAGATCAGCCTTTCCTACACAGCTTGGAGTTTCACGGCTTAGTTCCATTGTCATGTTCACTGACTGCAATTTGATCTCACTGCTGCTGTTCCTCGGCACATTGGTAGTACATAGTCACTGGAATTGTAAAAATTAAAGATTTCATCCCTTGCCAATGCAGAATTGCTATTTATTTAGTTTGGGGTCTATTTTAATTTTGACTCGTTTGGGGACTTTATTCAATACACTAAGGGTTTGCTTAAACAGGGACACTCAGGAAAGTTAATCCAAAGTAATTAAAACAGTGAATTTAAAGTGGATTAGTTAAACCACATTAGACCCCAGTCCACACTGGGGTTTAATGTGGTTTAACTAATCCACTTTAAATTCATACCTTTAGTTAATTTGGATTAATTTTCCTGAGTGTCTCTGTTTAGACAAGCCCTAAAGCCCCAATCCTGTAAACAATTTATGCACACGAGTATTTGTATGCGATGCACCTAATTAGCCTCGATTCAGGAAAGCACTTAAGCTCTGGTGAAATCAATGGAACTTAAGTGTCAATGGATGGTTTTGCCTGAATTGGGAGCAAAGGCACCACATGCAAAAATGTTGCCCTGGACACTCATATTCACAGGAATCACTGGGTATTTTTGGATACTCTTAGCAGGAATTTTTTCTGATAGCCGGTTTATTTTGGTTTTGCCCTCCTGCATTAGATCTTTGTATAGCCTCGCTCCGCTCTAACTAGTTTCTCCATCTTCCTGGGCACTGATCTAACAGTTATGTGGTACATCAGATTATGCTGATATGACTCTGCTGATGCACCGTGTGTTTCAAGATCAGGAGGTTGGTTTCTTTACAGCTTTCAGAGTAAGTCTCACCTGCTTCAAATTTTAGCTGAGCTGAGTCCAGAGTACATGGTTCTTTTTATTCTTTCCAACAGTAGTTCATCAGTCTCTATTCCTCTTGCTCACTCCACTTTGCTCGATTCCTTTAAATATTTTCAGAACGCATTAAGTAGCGCCCCTTTGTCAAACTTATGTGATGAATTTCATTATTTTTGGTTAGGTATGTCAGAAGTGTAAGTAATCACAGGAGAATTACACTGAACCCTATCACTTGACATACACGTTCACTGAGAGCTTACCTAAACATCAGTAAAACCAGTAATTTTAAAACTATTTAAGACCCATTTCAGTTAAAGTGTGAATGTCTATGGCCAAGCCATCTTGTAGTTCAGAAGCAAAACTTTTTTTACTTTTTTCCGCAAGAAGGCTCAGATGGAGACTGAAAAGGACAGAACAAAACTTGTAATTAATTTTTTTCTTATGATTGGTAAATATTTTAAAACATGTACAAAAGCAGAACTTGAGAGTGAGTAAGTGAGTATTTACAATGGAAACAGCAAGCTGACGATGGTGACAAACAGACTCTACTGGAAGAAAATCCCTCTAGTTTAAAATCAATATAAATTTGTTCCTAACGGGTGTGTAGAGAATACATCTCATTATAGGGTCTAGAAACACTAGAAGTACTCTACAAGTATTTCTTAGTTTCTCTATGGGAATACAGTTGATACAGAAGTGGAGCTTCTTTTGACTCATGGGAGAAGCTGCAGTCATTAAAACTTGCCTGAGATTTTTTCAGATTCCTGAGATTGCAAAATTTCCTGGATTACAGATCAAATATGAAATCCAAACAAGATACTATTGCAATTTAAAAGACAACCAATGTCTGTACGTATATTTATATATTTGTATATGCACACAGTCATATATGTATATGCACTCAATAAAATACATGTATATGATTCACAGAAATATATATTAAAAACCTGTGGAAATTTTTATATTGTTTGCATGCATGAGTTAACTAAGCCAAAAAGTCAAGTTTTTTCACTTTTTATTTTATTAAACTGGCAAATCTATACTATACTCTTTCAAAATAGATGAAATCCTGCTAACTAGTTCATATGCAGGTAATAGCTTTACTCTATAGTTGATAACCAAATTGGACATCCTTCCCTCCAAGGACTGGAAACTAGAATGTATTTCTAGATACTCTACCAGGTGAGACCTGGAAGGAATGAATGCAGAAAGTCAGTATTTTCCACTTTTCTTACTCTTACATTGGCTTCTACCATCACAGGTGTGCAAGCAACATATGCATTTCCTGCTACAGATACCACTTACGTTTGAGATGTTAAGAATTTGTATAAAACTTGGCCAGATTACAGACTGAACTATTTAAACGAACATGTAACTAATAATGTAACTAAACATATAAACGAAGATTTTTCATAATTCCAACGTGCAGCCAAGTAAAATTTTAAAAATATTTCTTACCTGAAGAATATTTCAGTCAACACCCAATATAAGAAATTAGGAGTACGTAACTACAAACATTATTTTCTTCACCTATACAAAGCTTACATACCTTTACTTCTGACTCAGCAGTAGGACGTATTTTGAACATAAACTGAGAAGGTCTAAGCAGTTTGTTCTTAACCCCCCCATAATCTTGTAAATACAGAAAATAGTACCTTGTAAATACAGAAAATAATAACATTTGGAATTTATTTTTCCATTTATTGTTGTGTAAGTAAAAGGGATTCATCACCTTACAATGTTTTAATTTTGGGGAGGAACCTCCATTCCTGCTTCAATTGGCATTTTAAGGTTTACGATGAGCCTAACAATTGATTGCCAATGAAACAAGAATAAACTACTTTTGGCAGATTCTGCTGTTCTTTTTCCTGCTGGCTTTTGTTCTAGCTTTTATTTTCCATGGGAAAATTTTCATATTGAGAATACCCGAGAGGGCCAAATCTTTTAAGACATCCCCTAAGTGCACACACAGTTAGATATCCTATGCTCATATAATTACTCCAGTAGTTATTTAGACAACTCACAATTGCCTGATTTGAGTACGCAGTGGGAGTATGTGCCAAAGGCAGGTGCATACCTTTTTTTTATCAGTAGCACAAATTTACAGGTTTATATAAAAAAGGTTTTGATACTTCCAGTAAAATCTATACTTAGTGAATCCTGCCTATACACCTGTATCTTCAACATACCATGTGCTGTAATTCTTTACATTGCCATTTCACCTCCCAAGCAATGCTACTTTTGCAAGTGTTCTTATCTAAAATGCACTGTACTCCAAAAACAGAAAATATGTATTTCCATGTATTTATAGTGGACAGGTCACTGTGATATACACACACTGACTGTAGATGGCTGTATGAATTCTAAATCAAATGCTGTGCCCTGTACTGAACAAAATTATCGTTTCATCACTGAGCTGTTTGAAGTATTCAAAACATGATATTACTAGACAAGAATTACATGCTTGACTGCTTGGCTTTTTTTAATATCAAGATCTGCTTTAACGCAAAATAAATGTAAGGAGAGACAAACAGAAAATCATGATTTCAAACAGAAAATGAAACGATCTGATTGAAATTAACGGATATATGGGCATGCAAGGAAATTCTCATGCCTCCGGGTTTTTTTTGCCCTGTGTTTTTTTCTTTTAAATCTACTAACATTTAACTTTAAATGGCTCTTTCTACTTCAAACGTTCTGTTGTTGCACGAAATTTAAATGCATTGCTATAAAACACTATCATCAGCAGGCCGGAACCTACTCTGGTCTCTCTTTTCTTAATCAAACATCTGGGAATCAAAAACATCTGTAGACTGGCATGGAGTTAATACTTCCTCTCTAAGTGTCTTTGGCAAAACCACATAGATGGGCCAATTATCCTGCCCTGAAACAGCCCACAAAGCAAAGGAGTTCCTCTCTGGAAATCAGGGGAATTATAAGAATGTCTTCAGAGATTACATACAATACAATCATGATGTAATTATTACTCAACTTACTAAGTTTTATTGCTGCTTCATATTTCTAGGTATATCTCAGATTTACCATCTTTCCTCCTATGTTGCTCTGAAGCATGATCTGATAGTCAAACAGTACCAGTTTTAGGCTCCTTTTTCCAAGACTCAGGGTCAGATAAGAATTCTGCTTCAGCTACTGTGGATGATGGACATCTCTAGTTTGTCCTTTCTGTCTTTTATTGGAGTTCCTAAAGAAAGGCTTGGATACCTAGTGGACTATCAGGCACAATTAGAAATTATACCATTGTCACAAAGACCAACCTAGTACCAATAACGCTTCATCTCATCTTCAAACAGTTGCATAAATATATACCTTGCTGTTTTTCTTGCAGGTAAAATGAACTCTCCAATACTAGGCAGTCCTCTACAATAGCTGACATTCCTTCAGGATTTTTAATGAAGAAAGGGCCAATGCCAAGCAAACGGCAGATTTACCGGATCTTCCCAAACTTAAGGAAGCGAATCTTTTTGGTTAAGCCGATCTCAAATGCATGCCAGCGATCCAAGTCTGCCTTGCAAATTCAAGTGTTTTGTCTCAGGTGAACTGCCACCTTTTTGTAGAAAAACGTGCTTGCAGGGTTCACTCCATTTCTTAAGAAGAAACGGAAAGAAAGAAGAAAGACGCGCTGCCAGGACGCCGGCACACGCCTCCGGCCCTCCCAGGGCTCCCGCCAAGGACTCGGCTGGGGGGACCCAGTCAGCCCGGGCCTAGCAAACACGGCCTGGCACAGCTCGTTTTTACACTACCACCCATTTCCTCCTTCCACGATAAAAGTTTCCCAACCGGTCTGAACCCGGCCAGTTGCTTTCAGGGAGCGACGCACCGGATTCACGTTAAATTACCTCATTTTCAGCTGCTTCCCCCCTCACCCCCGCCTTCCGTGACTGATAACTACACACTGCGTACGCTATATGTAAATAAAAGCGCCCCGGGCTCCCTCAGAGGTTAAAAGGCCCCAAACAAACGGAAACCCTCCCGATTTCAAAGAAAACCGCGGCGCCCTTTCGCTGTCGCCCGCCGGGGCTAGCGAGGCGCGGCGGCCGCCGAGCTGCGCCACAGCCCGCGAGGCGGGACGCCCCGTCCCCGCCCTCCCTGCCGCCCCGAGGGGGCCGCCGGGGGTCGGGCGGCGGCGGCGGCGGCCCCCGGCCCCGCTCCCGCCCGGCGGCGGCGGGCACACGGAGGGAGCAGGCGCGGCGCCGCGGGCTGTGGGGGCGGCCGCGGCCTCAGGGCTCCGGCGGCGCCTGCGCGGAGGCGGCCGGGGCGGCGCCATCGCGCGTTCCCGCGTGCGGGCAGGGAGCCCTTCCCCTTCCCGTCCCGTCCCGTCCCGTCCCGGTCCTTCCCGTCCCTTCCCCGGGCCTCCCCCGCCGCCTCCCCCTGCCCCGCGTCCCTCGCAGGGCGCCGGGCCGGCGCGGGGGCCTGCGTGCCGCGCAGGGAGGGAGGGAGGGAGGCGGGGAGGGGGAGAGAGAGAGAGGCTGAGCCAGATCTTCATGCCACTGCAGGCAGCAGCAGCAGCAGGTAAAACCAGCCCCAGAGCATCTGCTCCCCTTAACCCGCTTGCCCCCCTCCCCGCCGGCCGCCCTGCAGTCAAAGTGCGCCGGCCCCCGCCGAGGCCTTTCCCCGGCGGCGGCGGCGGCCGGTCCCGCCGCGCCCGGCCGTCAGTGGGCAGCAGCGGGGGCGGTGAGGCCTGCGCGCAGCGGGCCGCCGCGCCGCCGCCGCCGCCGCTCCTCCTCGGCCTCCTCACGCTCCTTCCCGCGGGCTGCCCGCCGGAGCGGGGCTCGGCCCGGGGCGCGCTGCGGGCAGGTGCGCCCCGGCAGCCATCTCCGGAGCCAGAGCCTTGTTTCGGGGAGGTGGATGTAGGGAGGGAGGAGGAGGCGGCAGGTTTGTCACCAGGTTCCCCTCCCCTGGATTTTTTTTTTTTTTTTTTTTTTCTTTTTTTGTGTTATTGTTGTTGGTGAATCTGATGGCTGAAGAGAGAAGTTAAGGTCTTAGTGATTTTTCCTTTTTTCCTTTTTTGAAAAAGAGTTTTTGAAAGAAGCCTGGTTTCCCTCCACTTTTCCTGCCCCAGAGCCTCTCTTCTTCCCGTGCATCTGACTCAGTCTGCGCTAGCTGTCCAGTTTATTGCCATCAGTGGTAGATGTTTAACTGTCACACTTGTGTTTCTTCAGGGTACAGTAGTTCAAATGCCGTACAAGTCTGGATTTCAGTGCAAGGGCTGCAGTTAGCACTTTTTACCTGTTTGAGAGTTTTATACTCTTAGATTTCTGTACCGTACCCATCAATAGTTTAGTTCAGCTGCATATCCTGTGGCGTTAAGCATCGTGGAGGCTTTATGGTCTGCTTTTAAGAAATCATTGTTCCATCATATTGGCATAATATTGCTTTAGTGGTATATACGTGTGAAAGCGGTATAGATGTGAAAGAATCATGTTCCAAAATGTACTGGGATGGGACTTGGGAGGCAAGAGTACTCGGCTAGTTCTGCCACTCGGCCCTACAGCATCCGTGCACTGCTTTACACTCAGTAATCCTGCTTACCGTCCCTTACAAAGCACTCTGAAACTTGGTTAAAAAGCACCACATAAGAGAAGTATTTCTTTTCAGACCAACGAAACTTCATTAAAAGTGTTGTTTGTCAGTTCTGTTACTTGCCACACACTAATTCAGCTATTTACTGACAATACCTCCTCCGTGAAGACTAAAGCTTCCAAAATGTATTCCAGATAAATGTGGGCCGATTGTTGGTATCAAAAATGTTTTTAAAAATTCGAGGGTCGTGAAACATTAAGTTAAATTAATCCTAGATCCCACCTCTCTCTGAATCATCATATACTGTTACATTTGCAGCTCGCAGGTTGAAATACCATAGGATCTAAAATGGGGCAATAAGAAAAATACATTGTTTGTGGATGATAATGATTTCTATTTTTGAAACCAGTCCTTTTTTTTATAAAGGTAATAATTGACTGAGTTAACACAATTGTGAATTACCAGTTGTCAAACTTTTTTTTTACTGACACACGTGGCCCATGGATGGCCTAAATGCTGTTACCCTGAAAGTCACATGTGTACGTATATAATAGTAGCGATTACCGGAGTTGTTAAAATTAAGGTTGTGTTGTAATACAATCAGACTGTCAGGTAAACACAGAAGTAGACACAGCCTTTAAACTTTTTGTATATTTTCTTACTTGGAATTGGTAAGTCTGCTGCTGAGCCAGCAACAGGAGCTTACCCTTGTATGAACTGTCAACCTACATAATGAAATTCAGTTCACAACAAAGTATGAGAGCATGAGCAATTACTGTTTTTGTCTGTAAGTGCATACTGGGAAGAAGGTGCATCCTTTTCCCACTAGATTTTATGATGGCTTTATAATTTAGATGCTACAGATGTGGTAAACTCCTATGAAAACTGAACATTTCAGAAGATATTAATGGCATCCTTTTGTTAGTGAGATGAAGACAAGAGTCTGCTCTCCAGTTTTGTGGATGGGAGGGTGACTAAATAAGGCTTGTACTGGTAGATTCGTTTAACGAGTAAACAAACTGATGGGATTCTTGCATGTTTCACTTCATTTTACCTTCTCAGAAATCTGAGGAAGCCACAAACCTGTTTTTTTACAAATAGTTTTCAGTTTCTGCTGCAATTTTAGCAAAGCTCACTTGTCACACAGAAATTGTTCAGAGCTTTTCTTAGAATACTGTGCCACCAGCGAGAGTGGCGCTTACCTTTGAGAAATGTAAGTGAAAACATTCCTCTCGCATTTTTCCTTCTTTGAGTTACAGTGTTGGCTTTACTCAGAAATTGTTCTGTTCTCTTATGTTTGCTCTTGTGTCTTTTGGGCTTTCGGTACCTCATTTTAATGTGCAAGAAAAATGTGATTTGGTGGACGTGTTATACATTCTCTGCCTGCCTATGATTTACGCTAATGTAGAGATCATCTTTGCTGTCTCCGCATTCTTGTTGCTATTATAACTTCATTTTTCACTGGGGAAGGGCTATGCAAAGAACTGTTTTACCACTTTGCCCTGAAAGGAATTCTGTTGATGAAGTCTTAGAAAGTTTACTTTCTGCTCCATCCTTAGGAGTTTCATCTTAAACTGTTAGGTATGCTGCTGTAATTGACAACAGCTGTTGCTGAGAATTGTGGAGGGTATACAGTTTCTAAGATAATCAGTTCCTAGTCCATTTGAGGCTTTGTTGATTAGCACGTGTAAGAGCACTTTGGATCAGGAGCCAGTGACGTCTGCAGAGTGCAAATGTGGCACGTTATCTAAACTGTTTGACTTAGACTCCACATTTCTCTTTAATAAATAAGCTATAGGTTTTGTGTGGTTTTTTCTTTCAGCTCAGTAAAGTGGCCAAAGCAATTCGGTCTGTAGCCTATAAAACCCCAGATCTTTGGCTGAGTTGTGCTCTCAGAAGAAGGGGGATGTTAAACATGATAGAAGGAGTTGCTTGCTTGTGTTTGGTTGTTACGTTAGTGAGGCTTAAACTCTTTATTTTTGACCTCCGAAAGAGGGGGCATAGCTGTTACCCTTTCCAGTTTTTAGGAAGGTTGCTACTGTAGTCTGTGTTTTGCTTAAGAATGTTTTTATTAGTTATCCAAATGTCAATTTTTTTTCTGATATCACAGCTCCTGTGATCAAATACTTTTAAAAAAAGGACTTGAGAATGATGCAGAGTTTGAGGTCCCTGTCGAACGGGATAACATTATAATCTCATAACTGATATTCTTTTTATTGATGTTGAATAGAAAAAAAGCATGATTACTGTGAACCCCATGGGAGTCTGTGTGTGACAGTCTTTGAGGAGAAGTGGTTGACCATATTTATACTCTCAGAGTTAGGATAAAAAGCAAGAGCCAAGCTGGAGCAGTTAGTCAAACTGCATGCAGACCTTGGAGATGAACATTGAACATATACTATATTTTAGATAAAGGTTGATGAATTACCAAACAGACAGGAAATGGGTATTTTGCCTCTGTTAATGGTTAGACGTAGATTTCCCAAAAGCACCAAGTCATAACATGACCTGAGGTCTGGTTGGAAATCATTTGAAAATAATGGGAAGAATCACGTGTCACTGATGTTGAACTGTATGCAGCAGAAGAGAGACAGTGTTACGGTATCCTGTGTTCTATTTAAAAAAACCTCAACATTTTCCTTCTGTACTATTTAAGTTGAGGGGCTTTTTGTTCTATTAATGGTCTGGCAAATTGTTATCTTAGGTTTATTAAACAACATTATTACTACACTACTAATTAATCTACTTGTGTGTATGTGAAAAGTTCATGTGCTTGCTTAAGTTGACTTGCATTTAGTACTGCATCACGTAGTGGTGCATTAGAGTGGGGATCAATTCTATCTTAGTACATGAACATTTCACCTTAAATGTATTACAGCATCAGTTTTTGTCTCAATGGGTTGGTTTTTTTTTTTTCCTCTGAACTTCTGGTTGGCTAAGCTTTTTTTTTTTTTTTTTAAAATGTATCAGAATACTGAGAATCTACCATTTACTTCTTTGGATGACTTGTTTCAGTGATTCATCTTTTCCACTATTTAAAAATAAGGCATGCAATTATTGTTTGAATACATTTGAATGCATCTGTCTTTCACTAGTTCTTGCTATCTCGTCTAATTCTCTGTCATATCAGAGTGCCTTAAAACTTGATTTGTCCCTTTGACACTGAGTTTTCACTCCTCTGCATGGTGGCAGTCCCTAGCATTTAAAGACAGATACAGATTTTAAAATACATAGTTTTAAAAGAGCATCAACAGATCATAGATTTGCTGGGCTGACTACTCTAGGACTCTTGATAAGTTTAACAAATATGCTGATTTAAAATGTTTGTCTTACAGTGGTTTTTAACATCTGATCTGGAACATCTGTTTAACAAATGAGTTGGAAAGAAAATCAATATAAGTGATACAATTATACCATTTTGAATCTTTCCAACTATAGAATGAAAGTATTTATTGACTATTTTTGATCTTTCCTTATGATTTTTAACACTTGTGCCACCTCTGTCTAGTCATGGGCCCCTGCTGCTGCTGAGGTGGTGTTTGTTACTAACACTCTTGGCTGTGTCATACGTGAATGTTTTATGTCTCTCAGTTTCTATGCTCTGTAACACTACTTTATGTTGATGCTGATCCAGCCTCCCCTTTTCTACATTGTTGATCCTGTTTTTTTTTCTCCCTCACACTTGCTTCTTTTTTTCAAAAACATCAGGTTTTGAACAGCTAGGATGAGTTGTAGCCAAAATTGTCCTCTTTGTTAGCTGCAGAATTGTCTGACCATAGATAAAAACCCTCTTATGGAAGTTTCCATTTTCATGTTTTTCTGTCTTGAGATTTTTCATCCCAATCAATTTTGTTCATAACTCTTTTCAGCTTCAGAAAATTTGAAACCTCAGGAATATGAGCGTGTATCTGCATCAAATGTTTACACAGATGTCAGTAATCTCTATCTGGCTACGTAATCTGATCATGATCAGTAGTTTTTAGACTATCCTCAATTTCTAGGCCAGCGACTTACTCATTTTAGCTGTTATAATGGGATATATGATGATTTCTTTATGTTGGTTATGGTGGGTGCTGTTAGAAAACTTGCTAATAATTTTTAAAAACTGATGTTTTTACTGTTGGCTGCTTAAGATCCCAAGATATTAGGGTTCCTTATTAAAAAGATTTCAGTTTGATGTTTTTCTTTCAGCACATTAAAAATACGGGCTTGCCAAAAAATCCTCCTGTTCTCTAGTTTGAGCTGATGGTCTGTAACAGACCTCTACTGGCACCATCTTCTGAGTGAGCTGTCTTATTTAATACCCGTAGACTTACATATAGTCAGAATATCCTTTCTTTCTGAACTATCAGGTGATGAATGTCTGAACAATGTTTCTTGAAACCTGGATTGTGCCTGCTTGATAATAAGTGGTATTTTTATTTGATCTCTAGCTTTTACACAAATGGACTTTTGGCCTTTTCTTTTTCCTGTTGGGAAGAAGTATAGCTGTGTGATGTGTATTGAGAATAGACTTGAATTTTGAGAAGGTATGGAACTTGTTGAAAGTTTTAAAGAATCTTTCTAGAATTGTAGAAGTGCATTTTTAGCATTAAACTTCACTCTGACGTTAGCATAAGAATTGTACCTGGCATCAGATGAATTGTCATCCAGGATGTTGTTTTGTCACTTACAGTGGCCAACAGCAGGTGTTTTAAATGAAGTTACATTAAAAAAAAAAAAAATCCAGATTGTGGAATAAGCTCCGTACCGTGGAGCTCCTCAAATTCTTCCCAGTTTATAAGGGTTTACAGTGCTGATCCTGAGTGTTCTTCCCCATAGTATTTTTCTTGTTGATATGTAATTTTATATAGGTCGGTGTTTTCATTATCCATGGAAATATATGATCTTTTCACAAATTTTACAGTGTTGTATTTATAATCTACCTTCCCACTGTCATGCTCAGCACTCTTTCCTGAATTGTTAAGAGTAGCTTAAAGCTCAGTAGTTACTTGAGCAACACTAATGATTATTCCTTATCTACTGTGCTTTACATGCGTCCACAACAAATTTGATTTGCCAACATGCCACCCATTTACTTATATCTTTTTTAACGTCATTAATCTCACATAGTATTTATTGATGGATGTGGTTGTATTCTGGGTCCCGAAATTTTCACTTAGCATTGATGGATGTGACCAGTGGCTCCTGCCTCCTGTATGATGTGGTTATACACACTCTTTTCTCCAACCCTTTTTTTCCCCCTCCTGCCATTGTTCACAGCAAGGCAACATCTATATCTGGATGAAGATCTGCCTGTATTTTACTGATTGAAGCTTGACATGTTGCAGAGTTCAAAACTGTTGATGTATTTTCTGATCTTCCTCAACAGATTATCTTTCAAAATTAATATTATTTTCTTAAACCGTGATTAGTTTTTCTGTCATCTCTGCTTTAAAAGGACTTGTCAGTGTTCCCACTGACCTTTCAGCTGTAAGTTTGACCTCTTTTAAAAGTAGAGACTTTTAAGCCTGTAATGGTATGTTTCATGTTTGTTTCATAATCATTCTCATATCAGCATGCTTGCTGCACTGTAAATCTGAATAAGAGGATCCAGTGTCAAGGTGGTACTTTGATTTCTTGTACCTTCTTGAGTAAACTTTATCTGGAGTATTCATGATTAACATTCAGTAGTTTTGTAGAGCCTTTCATCTATAAATGAAAATAGCAGTAATTGTTTTCAGTGAGAGGGAAGTGACTTATTCAAACAGCAACTCAAAGGGGAAGCTCCAGTTAGAACCCAGATTTTATAATATCCCATCACAGCTAATATAGGACTATACTGTAAAATATTTAATAAATCACAAAATTTAAATGAGTTTGTTAAATGGGAGAAGTGAAAACTAATTTAAACATGTTAAAGAGTAGACTATGTAAAAGAAATTTGAGAAGCAGAGTGAAAGAGTAGGTATAAGGAGAATAGCACTAATGCTTATGGGACAAATATGAGTAAACATTTAGTATACTCTTAATATAAATCTGCTAGGTTATTTGATAATTGTGCTGGGGACGATAATGGGGTTATTAATTTCTTTAGTGAGAAGAGTGGCTCTCAGCTGATACTCATGCGTGTTTTGCATGTCCTGCTTCCTATAAAACTTACATGTACTTTCAGAGCGGTGGCTTGAACACCTGCAGCATATACAGCCTGTTTCTATTGGAGCCACATATTTAAAAAATATGTGGGAGCCTTGCTTGTCTTTCAGTTATTCATGAGTCAGTAGCATAGTGTTTCCTCCTTTAGGCTTGACTCATTTTTAATTTACATCATTTACATGTATGCCCATGGTGCTAATAAATAGACACAGTTTGGGGAAAAGTTAATGAATTCAAATACGTAACTGGGCAATTCTTTTATATATATGTGTGTGTGGTTTTTTTGTAGACTGAAAACTAAACCTGGCGCTGCTTGTGACAATACCTTTTAAAGTTTGTTATACCCCATAATCCCTATGTACAATGCATTAAGCAGTTGAGGCTAACAGGCCAAAGATTTCATCCGCTTTGGTTTTCATTTTAGATTCACATTTATACATAAAGCTTATACTGGTTGTCCCCTGCCAGTTTTACTGCTTTGTGAAAATAGGTAGCAGATAATACTGAAAAGATTCTTTCCTTTTTAAGTCTGCAGAAATCTGGACTCCTGTAAATTTAATTTTTGTGGCTAGAAGAGAGCACAGTGGATGAGCGCAAGTAGAGGAAAGTGCAACAAGCAGGAAGCTTCTGACTTCCTGTAATCAGAGGAAACTTGTGTCCCAATCAGTGGAAAGGTTTCTTCTGAACACATCAGTGGTATATGTTCATTGTGCACAAAAAAAACCCATTTAAAGCGTTCAATCAAAAGTCAGTGTCTTGAAAACTAAAAAAAAAAAAAAAAATAAAAAAGCTAGCATTTTAGATTGATGAAGTGTGTGTGTTACAGTTCTGACTTGTTAAATCATTTTTCAAAGAAGGCAGCCAGTTAAAGGAAATGGGAATGTTTTATGAATGAAGGTAAACTTCACCTTTTTATTTGTGAATTTACTTCACAATTTTATGGGGAAGTAGTTAACATCAGCGTGAAATGCCCTTTGAAATTTTATGTTGGTACTTTGTGTATTACTTTAAACAATTTCATTTTGGGCAGTTCTCCTTTCAAATTAAAAATGCGTTCCTATATAGCATTTCTGCAAAATACTGTAAGGTGGTATAAGTATTTTACATTTGGAACTTTAGCGTCCCTTTTTCACAAGGTTCCCTTCTGTAGTCAGGGTGGGTTTCACCTAGCAGAAAGATACTTCGGTTTTTGGATTTGTGCAGTGGTCCTAACTCTCATTTATTGTACTGCTCATGAGTCTTGATTTGAAGATTGCTTGATTAAGGTGCAGGATGACAGTTGAGGCTCAGCTGCAAGTCAGGGAATTGGAAAGATGTATAGGGCAGGATGTACCTTCTCCATTTCCAGCTGCTTGTGGCACCTTCTATACTACAAATTTTTCAGAACTATATATGGACCCGAGGAGTTTGCTGGTTGCTTTTGTTTCCCACCTTTGATTGGTGAAGTTGTTTGTTGATTTGACACACCTTCAAGATAAACTGTCAAACTTCAGTTTGTAGAGATGGAAAAGTTGCCCAGTCTTCTGTCTCTTATGACTTTTGTCTTGATCCTTAAGTACATTCTTAGGGTGAAGTGAGAGGAATTCTGTACTAGAGAAAAAAAATGAAAAAATATATTGGACAGATAAAAGTTAATACTAATTTTTAATAACCATATTTGGTGATGATGTCAGACATATACTTGGTGCAGTCATACTGCTTGTAACCACAAATGCAGAATCCATTTATCGCAAGGTTCAGTACTTATGAAACCGAGTGGGGAGGAGCAAAGGACAGTAGCAGCTGCTGTTACTGGACATCGCTCCGCTTTGACACTGTGCACAACTGGGGTGGATTGAGGTACACATACAGAATGAACAAGTGGCACTATCAGCTGTTGCAAATCCAGTTGAAATGCTGTGTTATTTTAATAGCACTCCTGTGCACTCTACAGCCTCAGTGATTGGAGAAAGTCCTAATTTGTTTTTAGTATGTTATAAATTTTTTGTTCTGGTCTTTAAGGATTTTAGATAAACTGTAAAAGTTCTTGTATATTAGAAGAAAAATGTGTAGTTCCACCTATAAATCAGTATTCAAAACTGACATATGCCAGGAATTAGAGCATGCTGTTGCTGTTTCATAGGTGTTGGGTGAGACTAGATTTTTACATTAATTTACAGTAATAGCGTTTGATCAGTCATGGTTATATTTTCCACTCTGAGTAATTTTATCAGAGAAGAAGGCAAATGTGGGCTGAGTGTACATCATTTTACTCCTCCTAACAGCTTATCCAGATTGGGATAAAAGTATGTTGATAGACTCATGTTATAATTTTTGTAGGTTGACTGGAGTGCTCCATTTTCTAGAGCTGCTGTTATTTATCATTTAGTCCATGAGCATGTTAGACACCTCCTAATACAGATAGTCAGTCTTTTGCCAGTGTTTCAAGGTAGCTTTTGGTGAGACTCAGGGTAATATCCCATTTTCTATTATGTTCAGAAGCTTCAGACTCACACTATCCCCTTCCAGAAGTAATGGATCAATCCAGCTGAAGCCATATGAGCTTGAGAAAGAAGAATGGCCAGATAGGAAGTGGGTGACTAGGGCTTAAACCGGTGGGTTTAAGAGGAAAACCTTCAATACGAAGCTTATTAACAGGCATTGAAGAGCCTTTTTTCTTTTCTTTTTTTTCTTTTTTTTTCTTTTTTTTTAAACACTGAGCATTTATTATAGATACTTCTTACCTGTTTCTCTGCAGTCTCACTCTGCCCTGATGCTTGCAGCCCTGGACTTCCCTGAGCATGAAAGAACCTACCACACTTCTTAGATTCCACCCTCTGGAAAACTGGAATAAAATCAAACCCAAAAACCCAGAATGTGTGTCTTGAACCTTTGCAGGCTATTATTTTTTTTTTGTTTTGTTTTTTTACAGTGTATGTCTCAATGTTTTGTTTGCCTGATTTTTGTGCATGTCAAGCCCCGCCGCTTCTGTGTTTTCAAGCCGTGAGTAGGTCCAGCTGCAACAGAAATAATTGTAAGGTAGTGTTGTGGGTTAACCACAGTACGCAGCTAAGTACCACATAACTGCTCACTAGAAAAGAAATGTGGGCAAGGAAGAACAAATACACTACCAATAACGATACAGTTTTAGATGCTGAAGCAGATTGTATTGGCTAACTGCATTCGTGGGAGTAATGGAAGACAGACTTTTACAAGGGTTTTTACTAAGGTCGTCTTTGATTATTGTAAAATGATATGCAATGATAAAGATGCAAACAAAAAGAATAATGTAAAATTGCTGATGAGAGGCTTGATCATGAAAGACAACTGTCTCTGCAGTTATTGAAGACTGTGGCAGCCAGTGAGATGAGCATTTTAGAGGTTGCACACTGCATGGATTGATTGGGAGGTGAGTTGGATCGCATGGGTAAGTGGGTAAGATGAGAATTTTAGGTGTAGAGGCAGGTTGACACTTACATGTATAGGTCTTATTAAAAACAACAAGAACAACAACAAAGTTTCAGATGAGATCTGAATATATTGGAAGATGAAGAGGAGCTGATGAAGATCACCTTCTCATTTTGAACCTGAGTGGTGAAAATGGTGATAAAGATGTATTTGATACTGAGAGAGAAAAAGTGGTCAAGGATTTCTCATTTTTCTCAAATATTCAGTTTGCTTTAGAAAAAGATATCTGTAGTAGTACATTACACTAAGCTGATGTTCTTTCTGATGTGCTTGGTGTACTAGCTGTGCTTTCTCTGGAAAAAAAAAAAAGACTCAAGCTGCCAGCAAGTCTCTAGATTGCTAGTATTGTATTTCAGCTAATGTTTCTTACTCACCCTGACCAGACAACTTCTGAAGTTATCATTCAGCTTAACTTCAGAGTAAGTGAAGGTTGGGTAGCAGTTTCATTTTTTCAACATGAGAGAATTTATTTTTCAAAGTCCTGAGTTACAATTTGCAATGATTTCATCATTGAAAAGTATCCTGAATTGACAGCAATAGATTAACTGCCATTTCACTTGAGACTAATTCCTGTCTACAGTTAAGAATTTTGCTTGGTGAAATGTTATGGCCATGCCAATTTTATTCTTGTTCATCTTGCTTAGTTTTGAAAGAACCAAAACAAGTATCAATTCCAGAATTCTGTTGTAGCAGCTAGTAATGGGTTTGTCATGATTCATTGCTATGTCTGTTTATAGCATCCACTGGATACTATGGCTTTCCGTGTAGTCCCTTCTGATATGCTAACCTCTTCCCTGTAACCTGAGATATATTTCTGTACTTTCACTATCTTTACAGAATGTTTCAAAGTATTTTTACTTCCATTCAACATTTGACTTTTTGAGGCTGAAGCTATGTTTTACTGTAAGTTCCTCTCAAACAAAGTCTGTGCCACCATTATGATATATTGACTTGGAGACACAGGTAAAGGATGACAGTGAAATGAAATTGAAATGCAAGCAGACTTTCTAATTGCATCTGCATGTAAACAAATGAAAAAACATTTAACTGACATTTGTCATCAGGTGAAAGAGGGAGAAGCTCTCTTCCACACTGGACATTTGCTTTGATACCTTCCTCTCAGAGCTCTAGCTTTGCCATCCAGCCTCTTTAATGTTTTTGAAGTGGACTGTCTTAGAGCCAGAGCTCAAAGTTCAACACCCTGCTGTAAGCTCTGTCATCTGTGACACTTCATTGCGGATCATCTCACTGCACCAGACCTTGCTGGGCATTCCTGCATCCATGAGAATGTATAAGTTACAACAGTTCTTGAAAGACTAGTTATTTTATTAATATTATGATGAAAGAAAAAAAAATAAAACCCTGAACTCCCCGTGTCCTCAGCCGACCTGGTCGCTCAAGGAGAATTTCTTTATGACCTCTCTAAAAGAAAAGATATGACATCAAGTCTGGAATAGCTGCCCCTTGTTAGGGACCCAGATGAACCTTGATGATGGAATGGCAGAGTTCTATCTGCTCTAGGTCTAGAGGGAATGACAGTGATGAGGTGAGATTAAAGCTGGACTTTAGGTTCCCTCTGCCCAATTAAACCTTCATTTGAAATGCCCTTCTGCAGAAATGCAGTGAGGAGTGGCTGGTAACCATGAGGGGCTGCTCATTATCTGCCCTCTTGTACACATTGTCAGATCCTGCCAGGTGATGTTTGGCAGGAACTGTAAAAGGAAATGTCTGTCACCAAAAATAAGCAAATAAAAACCCACACTGTACTGGATGTGAATGGCTACATCTGAATTTAGTACCAGTCTGTTGACTGGGTGCAATGGAAGTCTTAGATAATGACCTTTACATGCCTTAGAACAATCACCTTCATTTTGTTTGGCTGGATGTCCCCTGATCATGTTCTGTCCAAAGCTGAATTCTCTTTTTGCTTTGATTTTTCTCTTTATACATCTGATCCTCGCACTTTTTAATGTTCAGTAAGGCTTGTATAAGGCCAGTTAATAATGTATTACTGATTAAGAAAAACTCTTCTCATTCATCTGTTGAAGTACTCGTACATGGTATCATGCATCTTTGACCATTCAGCTGTGGTGGATCTTGATGTATATGCATGTGTCACCCAGTCTGTCTTGGTTATGACAGTTCATGAAATGTGTTTCCAAGTACCACCTGTTCTCTTAACTCTTCAATGAATTAAAAGAGTTGGTTTTTGTTTTGTTTTGGTTTTTTTTTATTTACAACTCTTTCATAAAGCCATAGTAGGTACTGGGAGATTTTCAGTATTTAGTCGGTGTAAAAGGTGCTGTGTATACGTGTAGGCATTTTAGAATTCTAAATTGGATACATAAACCTTATATATATGCATAGTATTATAACCAAATTATCTCTTTTCTTTCAATGAATCTTGATCCTAAGGTGTCTGGAACATTCTGGCCACAAAACAGCTGCCATTCCTAGAACAGCATTGAAATGTGCATACACGGGGAAAAAAGCTGGGAAAAACTGTTCTGTGATAGCTCACCACGTGGGCTTTCTTCTGCCATGCTGTTAGTGCTACCTTAGTCCATCAGAAGTTTCCTACAGTCCTACAGGTGGACTGAATTTACTAAACTGAAGTTTACTTGTTAGGCATTGCTACCCTCAGTGACTGATTTGTGGATGAAGGAAATGTTATGGCAGCTGGTCTTGTACTACAGTGAGTGAAATGGTTCATTCTTAGACTTGGACCATGAGAGCACAGCAAAGTTTTGAAATACACAGAAGTAAATTAGACTTGGATTTATTAAGAACTTCTACTTTCTATCTTATAGTTCTACAGCTCACTCACTTGATCAGGTGTACAGTCAGTGAATTGAGAATTTTTGTTCGAAGAATCTCTAGTCCGGCAGGTGGAATAAAGGAGGTTGAATGAATAACTAGGGCTTTGAATGGTGACCTAGACTAATAATTAAACATACAACTATTTTAGTAATCCTTGAATGATGTAATCTTCGTGTTATCTTGTCATGTGACTAGAAGATAGAGATGCAGCAAATTTCTTTTTACGTTTAAGAGCATGTGAAATTTGTATTCAGAGTGCACCTCTCTTTATCCTGATGGTAATCCCTCATAATAAAAAATGTTAAAGAACTTTAGGATACATTTTCTAAGTTGATGCATTTTGCATTAATAAAAGTAGAGAAGATTGTGAAGTACAGGGTATAAAACTTACATGGGCATTATTCCTGATGTTTATGGCTGACTTTGCTAGATATTTAGATTTTGGGCTTTAACGGATTTCATTAGTTAAGCTAGTTTTTTTTTTTTTTAGTAAGTATTACTTGCATTGTGTGTGTAAATTTAAGGTTAAAATGAAATGGATATTTGTAATGGATAGGTAGCCTATGCCATCTCTTTCTGACAAGCATGTGATTTCATGAAATTGGTTTACAGTGAAGTGTTGTGTATGATGCTGTACATTAATGAAAGCAGCTTTAACAGTGGTATAGGAATTACTCCAATGCAGTTTATTTTTTAAACCTAGTTTGCTTCCTCACAGCACATATTCTGTGGCTTTTTCTAGCATTTGAGAGGATATCTGTTGTCTTGCTTTGCTGTTCTGAAGGCATTTGTCTCCGTTATGGCAATTAATTGATCTGACAGGGGTCAGAGAAATATCTGTTGGTTGCCCATATGTTTTTGCTGCGTGTCAAACAGTACACTTGTTATCGTTATGAACTCTTATGTAAAATGGATAATAAAGTGATGGTATGGCTAAGTGAAATAGTGCATTACTTTCTGGATGCCTGCTGAGTAAGCACTTAGTTCACGAAGTCAAACATTGAAGTCCTGGGCTTCTGGATGCTTAAGATTTGTTCCAGGAAGAAAAAATTGGTCTGTTCTTGTAAGTCACAAGTGATTTCACTGTTGGCTTCACTGGTTGGAAGGACCTGCAGCTAAACAAACTTGAACTGACCAATATAGTTATAATCAAGATAAACTTACTGGAGGTGAGAGGTGGGAAGAAGAGGGTGTGCACCAATTGGTTAAGTTAAACTATTGTCTGTCTATTGTTTCTGGCTCTGTTTCTAGTCATTAACTGTTTATTTCTGCTTTTACTCTTCTGTAGTGGTTATGACATCTGCAGTATGTTAACATTAGTTTACTTGTCATGGGTTAGAATTTTATTTCAAATAAAGTCATATCTAAAATTAAAATGTAGACATTGATGAATCTGATTTTTAATGACTGGCAGCAGCAATCTTATAAGTACATTGTAAAATTACACTGGAAGATACATTGAAAGGGATTTAGTGAGTATAGGCTTTTTTTTTTTAATTAGAATTGTTTGTGGAGTATGGATGGGCAGAATTATGTAGGACATTAGAGGTGAGGCTGAGAATCAGGAGTTCTGGAAGGATAACTAGGGGTAACTTCTGAGTAGAAAATATGGTATTTTTAATCACCTTTATTTGAATTAAGAACGTGAAATAATGTATCTTAAGGCTGTTACTCTTTAAACAGGACGAATTTTAGATTCTGATCTGTGTCAGTGGAGTGTTTTATCTTGCAGTCTTGTGGCTAGCAATCCAATTTCCATCTGCCTAATAAAATATGGATACTTTGGAGTTTAGTCAGTGAGTAGATCTGAGCAATTGTTCAGATTTAGGTAGTGTAAAAAAAAACATTGGTTAAAAGCTGGTTAAAACCTTAAAGTACCTATTAATAAGAAGTCTTGGCACTGGAATTTAGGTGACAGCAGGAAAAATAAGATTAGTCAGGAAAACCTCCCATGGTTGTTATGGGTCCGGTTCATATACATTTGCCTTGCTAACGCCTTTTTAGTGTGATTAAAAATATCCAGAGCTTATGACATCAAAAAATTCACTGTGTGGAAAAACCGAAATGATTCCTTATTGTTGGCTGTGGTGTTATGTTTGACTTTGAAGAAACTGACTTGTTTTACAGTTTCAGTCAAAGATCAACGCAATCATTTGAGCCTTGACTTTCTCTTCCAGGAGTCTGACAGAGCTGGTGGCATTTTCTTCTGTCAGGCTTTTGTTGTTTAAGATCAACTCTTCGACTCACTGACACTGTAATGAGGAGTAAACAAACCCTATTTCTCCGAGACAATTTGTAGTATGTTTCTAGTGGATTCTGAATTTAACAATATTGGTTTAACAGTTGTTAAATCATGCAGCTGTAGTAAACTTCTTTACTAGTGGTAAAATTTGTGTTGGGGAAATGAGTATCACAGCCCCATATGGAGGGGTTTATCTTCAGTCCTGATGCTATCAGCTTCTGGCCTTACTGCTACCTGTCTGCTTGCTTCAGAATATTTTCTCCTTGGTTCTCCTCCTGCATTTAACCACTACTTTGTAGTCACTGGATTTCAAATGTCCTGCCTGGCCCTTTTTTTCCCCACTGATAAATATGGTAGGTAGTTGCAGGTCCACGTGTGCTTCTGCTTCCAATCGACTACATGAATGAATGTTCTAATACATAGGGTTTAAAAGTATGTGTCTTTGTGAGAATAGGTACTTAGCAGGGTTTAGAGGATGGAATGTTGCTGAGAAGCAAAGATTTAGATTTCATATAATGTCTGTAATGAGAGAACGTAACAGTGTTATCTCTTAAAACCACCATAAGAATCAACATCTACAGGGTACTGATCCTATCTAACAGGTATATAAACATCTGAAGCCTTCTGGATCTCTGATGTTAAGAAGAAGACAGGATGTTGTGTCTTGCAGAAACTTTAATAAAAATTAAAAAAAAAAAGAAAATTATTGAATTCAAGATACCACTGATTTTTTTTTAATTCTGTGTTCTAACAAAAAAAAAAGTTATCTTCATTTACTTCTCAGTGGTTGGTATCTATTCACTGTGCAATTTTATTGTTCATTGATGACGTTTTCAGCAGGCTTGAAAGTTACGATAATTAGGTAACAAGAGTTAAAGGAAAGTTAAGTTGGCATAATTATTTGAGGAAACTTGCCTCTTGTATTCCAAATTCCATATGGGGTAAGCTAAAGCATTATTTCCATGATTTTTCAATACTTCCACACAGTTGTTAATTAACATTGAAATCTGTCGTTAACAAGTGAAATTATATATTCAGAGTAGAGAACAGGTTACCTGCTTATGTACCTGGAAAAGAATGAAGATTGGGTAATTCTGGATACCCTTCACTGGGGTTTTGTTGTAAAATTTTAGGTAAGAAAGTATCTCTTTAGGATGAGGAAAAGATAAACCTTCTCCCATGCATCCTAAGATTAATATATCAGAGTTGGTCTTAGGCAGATCAGCAGTGCATATTCCTTGATTTGAGGTTCTGTGAACAATTCCATGCAGACATAAGTTTTCCACTCAGTGAACAAAATCCAGGAGGGAAGAAAATATCAGACTGTTTGGGAACACTAAGTCAGCAAAACTTCTGCAGGATGGAAGGGTGGTGCCATTGCCAACTTTATTTTTTTGGCTACTACCTCAGTTGCTAGAGCACTCCCATCAGTCATGGGAGAGCAGGCTCAGTGAAGTCCTTTTTGCACCAGAGAATTATCTTGTACCTGTTACACCCTAGATTGCTGCTGGATGTTTTGGGTATGACATGCTTATAGTCTCCTGTCTAATAAAGTTTTCTGTTGTAGAAATTAGAAATTAACTGAGAGTATAAATGGAGTTCAGGGGACCTACATGATGGGTGAATATCATAATTGACAGAGAAAAGAGTAAATCTCAGTGTTTCTCTGACAATGTACATTTTTATACAAAGTGAAGCAGACGTAAGAGTGAGAGTGCAAATGGCTGCTCTTAAGCAGAGGAGGGATTGGTTTCTCCACTTTGTGTCAATCCTCAAACCACATGCACCTTAGTACAAGGAGGGTACTACCTATATTTAGTCATGTAACAACAAGGTTTTTTTTTAATTGCAAGCTGCCTTTATAGATTGAATAACAGGTATCATGATCATCGCCAAACACCAATGAAACTGGAGACTATTAAAAGCTGCAGCTCGTATATTTCATTTTCCATTTCACTGGTAATTGCAACTATAGGAAAGTGTCACACATAGCTCATCAAACAGTTTCCTTTATTATATTTATAATTATTAATGGAAAATGCATCTGCAGATATGTGTTTAGTTGAATTAGCTTTAAAAAGCATTGGTACAAGTGTGTTTTGTTAATCATCAATATGATGATTGATGATTCACATCATATAGATAGGATAATCGTCATAGATAGTGAAGGCTGTATATGGAAAATAATGAGGGTCCTGATTTAGAGGTGGCACAAAGAAAAGAGTTTTTACTTAGTTGCAAAAGTTATTTTGTTGTTTTCAGCCCACACTGAAGCCCGAAATACCTAATCTGTAATGCCTAAAGAAGTAAAAAATAACAACTATTTCTTCCCCATGTAGGAACTAGATACACAGTTGCTAATCTGAAGTGTTTTACCGAATTTAAATCTAACCTGGAGTCCTTTTCTTCTATTATAGGAACTTAAATTCTTCTGTATCTGATTCCATTAATGAATTACTAAACCTGTCTCAAACTTTTTCATTTAACAGTTAGAAAAGAGGTGAGTGCAGTACTGTTATATCATGTAAAATATTAATTTGCCTTACTGAGAGATTTACTTTTAGTTAAAGGAATGTAAACAGTGAATGTGTACAAAATATATCAACTGAATCTTTGCCTAAAATAACAAAAAGTGAATTTTTGGATATTCAGACTTAATTCGAAGATATAATTTAATGGAGGCATAATGATCTTGTTAAGTCAGTTAATGTTCTCATAATAACATTAATTCTGTCTTCCTTGAGGTACTTTATATAGCAGAGTATACTGCTATGTAACTTGTTACCGATAGGATTTTGTTATGGTTTAGCCCCAGATGACAACTAAACACCACACAGCTGCTTGCTCACCCGTCTTCCCTTCCCCCACCCTCTCATCCTGCCCCCCCCCCCCCCCGAGTGGGATGGGGGAGACAATCAGAAGAGTAGAAGTGAGAACACTTGTGGGTTGAGATAAAAGCAGTTTAATAATTGCAATAAAAATTAATAATAGTAATGAAAAGGAAAATAACAAAAAGAGAGAGAAATAAAACCTAAGAAGGACCAGTGATGCAAACGAAAAACAGTTGCTCACCACCAAACAACTGATGCCCAGTTTGTCCCTGAGCAGCAGCTGCATCCTGGCCAACTCCCCCCAGTTTATATGCTAAGCATGACTTCATATGGTATGGAATACCCCTTTGGCGAGATGGGGTCAGATGTCCTGGCTGTGGCCCCTCCCAGCTTCTTGTGCACGTCCAGCTTTCTCGTTGGCCAGCCAGTATGAGAAGCTGAGAAGTCCGTGACTGCTCAGCAACAACTAAAAGATCAGTGTGTTATCGACATTATTCTTATCCTAAATCCAAAACACAGCACTGTACCAGCTACTAGAAAGAAAATTAACTCTATCCCAGCTGAAACCAGGACAGGTTCACATCAATGATCATTATCTTGAAAATCTTTTGAAATCTTCACAATTGTATTTTTCCAAAGTCCTTTGTGTTTAGGTTGTCTTAATTAAAAAAAAAAAAAGGTCATGACAAGGGACTTTGTTTTTCCTACTTACCACCAGTTGTTTTCTGAGAAATAAAATCACAGACTTAAATGCTGCCATTTAAGTTTCTGTTAGTTGAATTTTTCCTTCCCTTTTTACTGTTTTATAGTGTGCTGGCAAAATTACGGCATTTTCAACAATTAATTCATTTTTTTTTTTCATACAAGACTGGTGTTCATCAGCCTTCTAATTCATCTGAGTAACTTACAGGACATAGCAGTTTCTGACTGTACTTTTGTCTTTTGCAGACAAGATGTTTCTATCCTTTTATTTTTAAAGGTGAAGTCCTGATTTTTACTTCGCTAATAACATATTATACTATAATGATCTGTTTGGAGAATTGAGTTCAAAAAGTGCTCCCAGTCTCACTCTGGTAGATAAACCAACTTCTTTTGTACGGTGCTTGCTAACAGAGGTGGCTATTTTATTGATGAATATGGAAAAAGTGTGTAGTCCAGTGCTTTGTTCCATTCCTTTAATTTATGACACCAGTAATAATGGATGATGAATGAGAGATCCAAAACATTAATAAATTATCTTAAGAGGTGTACTAAATCAAAGAGGAGGAGACTAAGAAATAATCTCATATAATGCCTCCAAGAAAAGTAAGCTAATTCCAGAGTCATTTATTCAGCAATATGCAAAAATCCAGAGAAATTTGTTGAAATTGAACTGCTATAGTTAGTATGATTTTAATATAACTCAGCATTCCAAATGTGCTATTCTAGACATTTGGATCGCCAGCTTCAGGTGCCAAGAGATGTAAAACATACAGACTAAAATCATTCTTAAATATTTAAGTTAAAACGTTGAGTTTAAGCATGTTTAAAATAAAACCCAGCAATTTTGTCCTACGTTGATGATGCTTACATCCTCTCCCCTAAATTCATCTATCCACTAACAGGGTTGAAATTTGCAGCAGTTTTCTGCTGTAGTTTGCATTTGCTAACTTGATGATTCTGTGTGAAATATTCACTTGTTCTAAGAGAAGTTGTGCAGCCTTTCTTTTTTTTTTTTTTTAACAGTGAATTTTCCATGTTTTGTCCATTTGGATGCCACGAGTTCTCCCTGTGACACTGGCTGTCTCAGGAGTCGTCTTCATGTCAGAAGAGGCATTTGGCTGCTTATGCAGTCTTCATGTGCCATTTTGCTATAGACAGGGAGCAGCAAAGTAGTGGGTCAGCTTTATGCAAACAAACTGTTGCTATTCTTATTAATCTGTTTCTTATTAATATTAGTAAGTCCAGTGAAATTTAGTCACCATTATAAAATGGAGCAAGATTTAGGGAGTGCAGATGTTACTGATGTTGGTAGAAATAAAGATCCTGGAGGTGGTATAAGGTTTTCTATTTCACAGACTGACAATTTTAAGGTTCTATGAATGTGGTTTTTATCACATTTAGATGACCTATATGTGGGCTTAGATAATTTTGTCACAAAAATAAGCAATGTGTTTTTTGTCCTCCTCATGTTCTCTTTTTTTGGTATTTTCTTTCCATGCCTTTGGTGGGGTTTATATGGCCGTATGGAACTGATCCACTGACTTTGTAATTTTGTAATTGATGCTTCAACAAATAGGGCATCTGAAATAAAAATGCAATTGGAAAGAAAGAGTTTTCAGCCATGTAAAAAAAAAAAGTAACTGATTTAGTAATACATTTTGTGACAGCAACAGAGGAATGCTTTGGCCTTAAGCATATTACTTGAGAAATAAGGATCTTAAATGGAGGGTTGTACTCTTACTCTGTCATGTATATGACATTTGAGGGCATATTAGAATCAAGAAGTGCATGACTAAGGTTCTTTGAAAAAGAGAAAAGAACTTTAAGTAGCAAAATGTGAGCATGAGAGAACTGTAAATTAATTTTTTGCCCAGTCTGTTTATTTAAGCATTAATTATGTTTCATAATTTCTGATTAATAGACAAAGTGTTGTTTAAGTAGTGTAGTAAGTGTGTTTTTTAAACACGATAGAAGAGTGTCTTTAATTGGAAAAACAAATTTTGCTACCAAAATAAAGATCCCATAGTTTGGAGTACTTCTGGGTTAATGTATTATGGAGGAGTCTGCAGTGAATACTGCAGATCAGTACAGAGAAGGGTTAATTGTAAAACCTGATATAAGTTTTATTTTCTTTTAAATCAAGAGGTTGGTAAAATGTACACTTACTGTTGATCATTAGAATACAAAACTATCTGTTAAAATCAATTAACATGCATATCTGATGACTGATTGTATAAATATGAAAGTCAAATAATTGTAATCGTTAACCATGGCTTCAGGTCATATGAGTTGTCAGCTCAAAAAAACTAGAGGAGAAAGAGGTTGATTTGCATATATTTAATGTGGCATGCTGTACATGTGGGAATTTGAGATAAACCTTTGCTAGTAATCTGCTTGGTTTTATCTAAAAATCGACTAGGAAACGTGGGTCATAACAGCCAAATGAGCTATATGTTGTATTGATAACAGTTGATTCAGTAGTTTGGGATTTAACATTTTACTGTATGTTTTAAGTTTTTTAAAATTGATTTCGTACTAAGACAATTGTGGAAGAAGCTGGTTAAGAAGTTATTCAAGAAATATTTGAAGTTCTTACCAGGAACATACTCAAAATTGTCCTTTAACTGACTGTAAGACTGGGTTACTTTTACAATTTTTAATTAGGCTTATACAATATGTATAACAAGCACTTCTTTGCTTTTTGCACTAAAAAAAAAATCAGACATATATTAAATATTTTAATGAAGTACTGTACTGAGTCACAAAAGTGTCTTTCTATGTGAAGTGGACCAAACAGATAATTTTTAATTTAATTGATCAATTTTAATAAATAGAGGGAGGGAAGTGTGGCAGAGGAATGAGGTTTCTGGCCTGGAAAAGATTTACATATTATTTAAGTTCCTGACTATAATAATCCATTACAATATTTTTTTTTCATTGATAATGCAAAATATTCTATGTTACTCATAACAATTCAAAGAATCATTGAAATGTGAGTCAGAATATAGTAGTCAGTACCTTACATTACCTGTAATTTGGTTAAGCATGTCCGTCCAGCCTTTCTCTTTTCCCCTGTGTTCACTCCTGAACATAAAAAAATTCCTGTCCTAAATTTTGAAATTATATGATAATCTCTTTCTAGAATTTCCTCTGGCTGCTATGTTCATGAGTTCCCAAAGGGGAGAAGCAGCAGTACGCCATTTCTTTTGATCTGATTTGTACCTGCAAACTAAGAAACTTTCTGATGATGGCAGAATCAAAAGGTAGAGAATAGCAGAAGATTTTGTTGCTCAGTGCTTACTGTGAGCCTTATTTATAATTTTGCCATTGTAAATATTTGAAATTTGTTCTTGGGTGTGTGGTACAATGCAGTTCCTTGCTTTATCACCCAAATTAACTTGAGTAACAGCAAGGCAGCCTCCTTATTGTAGCCTCTCAGCCTGGGAAGAGTACAGAATGCACACAGTTATTCGATTTCTGGTATTCTTGCTCTGCGAAGTATACCTGAATGGTACTGCCTTTTGCTTTAGTCTTCTGTTGACCAGTATTTTGCATAATCTGATGAGTAAAGGCACCTATACTATGTTTGAGGGTTGAGGGGGAAAAGGACCAGGTGGCAGAACAGAGGAATGGAATCAGTTCAGTTTCTGCCCTTTACCTCTTGTGTAGGATGGAATTTGCATTTAACTGCAAGAGAGAGAAAGGTGGCTGTATCCCAGGTCATTGCCTGTTTTGTGTCCTTTCTTTAAATGATTTACCTGTCTATTTGAGCAGGGAATTATGACCCTCTAACTTGGACAGAAATGAGTTATGTGAGGAGGTCAGTTCTGGAACCATGGATTAGAAGCCCAAATTAAAAATGAAAGTAATTAAAAACTAAGCAGATTTTAAAAGGAAGAAAAAAAGTGTGGTTTTAAGTGACTGCAATTACAGTTTTAGCTCTACTGTAACCCACTGGTGAAAAATCACTTTGCCTTCAGAGACTGCCAAGCTGTAGATGAATGAAGACGGTCTATGACTAAGTGGTACTTCCTAGAGAATGTCTGATTCCAGAACCTCAGGATCGTTCCTGAACCATTGTATGTCCCAGTAATCCTCAAAATCTTCTAATGTGTGAAGGTGTATACTGCTTTTACAAGGATCCATTACTTTAAAAAGAAAGGTTTGGGATATATATGATTTGTTTTGGGGGTGGACGGGATTTGCAGATGTGGTGTGGGAAAGAATTGTCATTCTCAGACAGAAATCTGGCCACTAAAAGAGAACACCTTAGCAAAAAATGCCAGTCTCATTTGTCCCACTTCAGAAACATACATTGTGAGAAAAAAGTGCTTCAGATTCCTTAAAATATAGAAGTTTTTTGTACTCTTGTGTTTTGGGGCTTGCAGTGTTATTAGCTCAAAGGGGAGGTATGCTTTTTCATGATGACTATATTTAGCCAGGAGGAATAGTCCTTTTTAAAGCAAATTGAAATGAGTGTATGAGAGCGTGAAATTATCAGCAGCGCTGGTGCACATTTACATTACTTCTACATACTCTTTTGAATGACCACACAACAGAACAAGTACTTCATTTCCACTGTGTTGATTTTTCTTGACAAAACATGGCAGTCTATCCAAAGGAGGGTGTTTAGCCAAGATAAATATAAAATTTATGATTAAGCAAAGTGTTTCCTTATTATAATCCCTAAAGAGAATTTGAGACTTGTTAAATATAATGTGCCCAGGTAGTTTTAAGAGTAAATTATCCTTTAGGCTTTTAAATGCTGAAATACATCAACACCATCAACCATTTGAGATCTTACCAGCAGAAACAACACTGCATACTGATTTCCTTTGAACCAAGTAGCAAAACCCCATGCATATATGCAATATATAGCCTCAGGTTTGATGTATTCATTCAGTTTTACAGCCCTGTACAGAGATCAAGAATCCATGTCAGTGGCATGGTTTATAAAATCATGTCTTACTCTTTCCTGTAATGTGTGTAATGGAAGAAAGCAAATAAACCTTTTGGAAGGATGGATAAAAATTGGTAACATGATTACACTTCTGCCACGTTTCTTTAACTGCTATATTTACGGAATACCACTTTGAAGAACACTATGGCGACTGTCAATATTATTCATTAAAATAAATGGAGAATGAAAACTGGCTCAGGAGATGAGTGGATTTTGACCTTTGTGGTGCCAGTGTTGGCTTTGGAGTGCAGTGTTCTAATTAAATTGTGAATGTACTTAGATAGTGGATATTAAATGATCTCACTGTATTCTTTCAAGGACTATGAACTTCCAAAATCAAGGATAACATTAGATGTCAGCCAAGTATTTTGTCCTTCTCATGGTTTGTCTTTACATCTGAATTAGTGCCAGTTTGCACAGATTGTGTGTCAGCTTAAATACAAGAAACAGGCCTCAGTCTGCTTGAACTCGTTCCACCAAAGACTTCTAAAAACTTTCGGTAGTCTGCAAACTGTAATGGTTGTTTCACATTAAGTTGCTTTGTAGAATTATAAAACAGCTTTTCTTGTGCTTTCAAATAAAATGTTGTCATCCGCTAATGAATGAGATACCATCTGTAATAATTAAGGTTATTCTACTTGTTTTCCCCCTGCAGCAAAACTTCTGAAGGTTTGCAGAAGACAGTAAGAGAACCACCAAGAAGGCTATTGCAGTATTGTAAGTACTGCACCCAGGAAAAAAAAAAGAAATATGTGAATTAAGAATGTTGTAAAGAGATTTTCATTTTTTGGGGGGAAGAATGAGCTACATAAAGGGATTACGTGTAAAATACAGAGCAGGATGTATTGTAGCAATCATGTTAATAATTTACAAGGGAAAAACTGCACTCTTGTAAAATCTAAAATTGTATCCTTGTGCAGTGTAATCAGGAATTTACCAATAGCAGTGAAAAATATTTCTCTATCCACCAAAGATTGATCTAGTTTATATACATTTGTTTATTTAAAACTATCAGAATTTAGAAAATCATTGTAGTTTTGTAGGTTTGTCATTTGTTTTAGTGACTTATTGTTTAGGTTATTTTGCAGAATTATTTATTTGCTGATTTATTTATGTATTTCATTATTTATTTATTTGATTATTTAGTAAATTATTTATCTGATGAATTATTAATACATCTTCATGACATGCTTTAAATTATTTATAACTTAATTTTGAGTTTATTGCTTTTCGACGCTGCATTGTTACTGACTAGTTTTGATTTTTTTTTTTCCTTGCTTCTTGAAAATTAAAGTACTAGCTCTAAGGCAAAAGTATATTCTTTGCAGAATCCATAGATGGTTTTCAATGAAGTAATTTACCATGTAGATACTAATTTTGTTTAGCTTTATATTGCTTAATACCACTTTTCTACTTTTTTTAGCTTTTGCTTCTATTATTTCATAGATGTGTGAAGATCAAATGAGTGACCTTTAAGGAGCAAAGATAAATGTTTACTTTAAAATGTGTAGAAACAGAGTAGTTCTATTTTCGCTCTGATAAGTACTCTTTAATTATTCTTAAAGTTAGCTTGAGATATTTTTGTCTCAATAAAATGGATGTTTTTTAAATTAGACTCTGGATATTTGAACTAAGACATTTAACTTCTTATTAGAAAATAATATATTCACATTAATAACTCATACAGAGAGTTCCTTTTTAGCGGCAACGTTTTAAATATGTGGGGAGGAATGGGGGTATCTTTAGACACATGTAGAAGAAGATATGTGTCAAGGGGGGAAGGTGGGTGGTAGGGTTTTTTCCCCCTGCAGTGTTTTTTGCATACACAGGAATTTATAAGCTCTGAAAATTTAGCATGTCTGTGTTGTTTTATGTAAACTACTCTCAGGTTCTATGTTCACAAAGAATCATTCCTAGTGCACAACACGTTGTTGTGAAGCCTGTTTTTGTGTTGCTTTCTTTTGCCAATTAAAAAGGTCTGAAATCTCATCTTTTACTCCAAAGAGGCTTGAATGAATGTATAAAAGCAGTGTAAGTGGCGAATTTTAGGTTCACATATGAGCACCAGCTCTATGGAGTTTAGAACGGTTGCCTGGGATCAGAATTTGACTTGGAGTCAATTCTGACACGTTTTTCAGGACCGATGAGCCTCTTAACCTGACGTTGCCTATTTGACCTCAGTTCCCAATGAGTGACTCATTGGGCACTCTGAAGCTACCTTGCAGGAGGAGCGCTGTGACTGACAGCCCTGTTTCAGAGCTGTAATGAACAGGGCAAAGCAGCGGTTCCTCTGCAAAAGTGCCGTGTGCATAACGTGGCCTTTATTCCATGTTTAGTGCTTGAAATGAATTACTATATACTTTAAAGTTTTAACACAGCATGCAAAGGCTGTATTGTACATTTCAAGTTTCGATGCTGTTGAAATACAGTAGAAATGGCCTCTGTAGACAGGTTTCACTATAGAACTTAAATTATGCATGTGTATATCCAAATTCCTTATTTTGAAATATTGAATGTATGAATATTTAATTTGTATCTTGCTTTAGTATCTTCATATGCTTGCCTTAAAGGAAGCTGTTTCCTTTGATTTATATACATGGATAAAAATGTGTACAGTATGTATCAATGGTTTTTCTCTCTACGGTGTTAGATGAACAGCTTTAGATAATGATAGCTACTGATTTTTATTCTGCAGCTTGCTACCATTGTATAAAATGTAAATTTGTCATATTTGTTCTATTAATCTTACTTGAATTTCAAATTCATTTGCTTTCCAGAAATATTTTCTTAATTACATATGTTAGGAAAAGTCAAGTATGTTGCAGATCTTAACGATGCAGTATTTTTGGTCTGTGCACAGTAACAAAGCTCTGAATATTATTATTTGGGGCAGAGTTCCAATCTGAAATTTACATTTCTCCTTATTTGAATGTTTTCACTGAAGCTGAGAACTCCAAGGGAGTTCCTCAACATATACTAGTTTATGCAACATGCTCTATGAAATTTAGTACAGTCACTTTTATTTCCTTGTGTAAATGAGGTCTTATTGTTGAATAAGACCTATTATAACTAGTTACAAAGGTAAGTGCTGTCAATGAATTCTGCCACCAGTTTCTCGGAGTATGAAACACTTCCTGAAAGATGTGCTACTACTGTTATAGGGTAATATAATGCAGCTTATGTGTTGGCACTGAAAGTAGCTACTTCATAATGATGACAAGTGAAAGTACAGCCAAAGGTCACATTAAACAAGAGATTTCTTTCACACCTCATTCATTTTCTGAATGTAGTATGAAAATAGCTTTGTTCCCTACACTTCAGAATTTTTAAAAAGAAGTTATCTTGAAATATTTTTTTATGCCTTGTATATTACTTTGTTCACGTTTTAAGAGATGGAATTCCAGCATGCTAACTTCGGTGCTACAGATGTGTTTGAAATTAGCTTAAATTTTGGGTGCAGTTAGACAACATAAGTAGTATTTCATCTCACTACATTTTTTTTGTTTGCAAATTTGCTTAAAGGCATACCTTTAAGTTCTAGAAGAAGAACTATTAATGTGCAAAGTGGTATTTATATTGATGTTGCATGACTAACTATGGTTTTATTCTTTTTTGTATCTTTTAAGAAGAAAGATAAGGCTTTTTTTTCTGAAAATTGCAGACTGTTGTTCAGAAATACAAAAAGAGCCAACCTATACATGTTGACAGACTGTTTCTTAGCTCTGTTTTAAAGACATCCTGCCAGTAATGTGAAAGGATAATTTACACTGTATGTATGCTCAATCAGTTCCCCATCTTACACTGAAATGGCCAACCAGGATGCTAAGATAAGATGTCATTTTAAAAATGTGAATAGTCACATATTAGATAATGAAAATGAGGCTGGCTTGTTTCACAGAGGGTGCTGAACAGTTAGGAGATTCTGGTTGGGAAGCCTAAATCTGGTGTATTATTGGTAGGTGTATTTCTGTTCTAATCTAACTCCATAGAAATCGCAGAAGCCATATTAAGCTCTTCTTCAATTTATTCCATACAGATAAAAGAATTTACATCTCATGAGTCATATATTTCCTGTTGTATCTTTAATACAGCCATTTTTAGTATTTTTCTTGCCTCTCTCCTCTATTGGTATGCTTGGAGAGTCTGTGTGTAGGAGCTTGTTATTTCACCCGTGAGGCAAGGAGAAGTTCAAATCAATAGCAGTGTGTTGTTGACACTAAATGATGTTTCTTCTTGCCACAATGAGACTTGATTTTTGTCATTCTAATGACGCTGGCTTGCTTCACAGAATAGGGATCAGCACTCTCTCAAATCAAACTTTACAAGTATTAAAAAAAGTCCTTTGAAGGAAATACTCCAGTATTTGTAGCCAAACACATACATTGGCTTTGCAAAACGAATATTCAAGTTCTGTTACGCTTTGTAGGGAAGCTGCTTTGCAGTGTATTTTGGAAGTCTGTGTTAAAGGATGTAGGGTTGATCAGAGCTGACAGTGATGAAAGCATGATGTTTTAAAAAGAAATGATGCAAGTATTATTTAAAATACAAGTTCACGTAAAATATGGATCGTAGTAAGACCTCAGCTAAAAAAACCCAACAGAACAAAAAACCTCAAGCTAGTAGAAATTATGTATGTTTCACAGAAAAATCTTTGCAGCACGACTTAGAAAGAGGATGTCTGCAAGAGGAAAAAGGTACAGCCAGCAAGATGTTACCATGCTAGGTCTGGGATTGCACTCTATAGCATGGTCAAAAAGGAGTAAGCAGTTGTTCTTGACTTGAACTAAGGATCTCACAGGGAGACAGGAGCTGTAGAAAGATGTGAATTTGAGAGGAAACAGTATAACGATGGGAAGCAACAGTATGATAATAGGAACTTAGGGGCGTAATGATGGTAGCAACAGTGGGTTCTTGAGAAGCACAAGGTCTTTTGTGTTGGATGTATGAAAGCAATAGCAGAGTTGCATCATCCTTTTGTTATTAAAATATCCTCCTCCTTACAACAACATATTTGTACATTTATATATGTATCTTTCACTGTATGAAAGATGTTACTTTTTTATCTGAAAGAACATTGGAAGATACTATGGCTGCATGGTTAAACATTCACATAGTAAGTTGTGAATTTTAACTTGAATATTGAACCCCAACAGCCTCTTCTATGAAAGCCTTTTAACAGTAAGCAGTTTTATTACTAGCTACACACATGTAGCTTTTCTATTTTATTTGCACTGTTCTCATTGTTTCATATTTTTATGCAAAACATGGGTTCTCAGATGTTCATAGCGTAAACTGCAATCAAATATTTTTTAATTTTACAGTATCTCCTCATGTCATTTCTTCTATATGATTTTCATAAAGTCACCTAACATAAACTGTCCACATATCATGATGACCTTTCCTGGAGAGGAAGTGCCTCCTATTTTGCAGGCAGTGAAAAAAATCCTCATGAGAATTACAGTAACTAGTTATATTTCAGTAATGGTAGTGAATATTATATAAACTTTAAGTAATATTTTGTGGTTTTTTGGATGTGTGTTAACTGCAGGAAATGAATAGCACCTGAAAGATGACCAGCAATTTCAGAAATGTAGCTCATTGAGTTTATCTGCCTCAAATCCAGACAGTTTTTGATGATTCTCCTTCTTACTGAATTATTTTTAATGAGTTAGATCAAGTCTAAATTAGGAGCACTTTGCTAGTTTGTTTATACTAGCAATACACATCTAACTCAGATGCAACTTACTAGCAAAGTGGTAGTCAGAATAGCTTAGTCTTGTTCATGCATACTTCTTCATTCTGTCTTTAATGCTGAGAGAAGCTGAAAATCAATTTTGCTAGGGTAAACTCCCCGTATTTGCATGAAGTTAGCGCACTTTTGGAATGCCACCAGCATACTCTTATCCTGCCATGTGTAGGTATCTTACCATATACGTTAAGATGCCTACCAGAAAGAGCCTCTAACATCTTGTCCGCAATACAGCGAAGATACAAGAAGCTCAGTGAAGAAGGCTGTGCCTAGTGTGGTGACATGTCTCTACTGAAACATGTTTTTCCTTTCAGCTGAAATTCTGATCTTGTAAACATTTGAGCGTAACTTACGACAAGCTGATAGTGGCACAGAAGTTGATGAATGTAGTCTTTTACAGCATTATGTTTAGTAAACACTAATTTTAGACTTTTTTTTTTATCCCAGGCTTTGACATTTGACACATGGTTATAGCTGGATTCAGTGTTCCTTACTCTGTTGTGAGGATCAACAAACATTAAAAACATCCCTTATAGTGGTTGTGAAAACAGCAAAAATAACAAATGCAGAGAGCTTTGTTATTTTCCCTTTTTTGGTGGTTGTTTATTCTGTTTCTCATGTATGTGTGTTAACTGCCATGTTTCAGTTGACCAGAGTTTTCAAAGATCATAGGCGTCTGGGATTGGCCCATTTTATCATATTTGTGTCAGTTCTAACATTTGATAAAAAAGTTGGGAGGTTTTAGGTTAATGCTGCAAAACTTACCTTTTGTACAATAAACTTTAACATGAAATTCATATGATTTGTGGATTCAGGAAAACAAGAAGTAATTCCTTTGGAATTGTACATACCAACTATATCAATAGATACATGAGTAATCTAGAAACTCGATGTATAACCTTTTCCTTGAAATTTCTCCTAATTTGCAGCCAACAAATGAAATTGTTGCAATTACTTGACTAGATAAATTTAGTTTTTTCTGTTTCTATACAGAACTGGGTTTGTTTCTGTACTATGTAACTCCTTGCCATGGTACGTCTAAGCTATCTCTTCTTTAATTGGTTCAAAAGATGATTTTCTTAATATTTTCATTCATAATTTATAGAGTTCTGTTTGCCTACTTGTTATTAAGAAATACCTTCATTACCTGGGAGTGAATGTAAAAATAACTTGGGAGTGAGAAGTATATTTTGGTAACAACCTGAAAAAATATCTTTTGTTTCTCTTTAATCATTTAAAATCTACAGTACTACTCTTAAGACTCTTTCTTAGAGAGAGACTTTATTGTATGTATGTGCATGCAATATGTTCTCGGAACAATTAGTAAAACTATGGGCACATCTGAAGGCATATTCTGCATTTTCAGTGAAACATATTTTGAATAAGTAGCTGATATATTGAGTAGAGTTGTCCATTGATTCTAAAGATGTTTTTTTCTGTGCTCAGACAAATCAAGATGGTAATCATTTATAATTTCTTGCGTTCATGAAAAGGAGTGATGAATAATATGATTGGAAGGAATGCATGAGTCATGAAATGGGGAGCTGGGCAATCATGGAAAAATTCACTTTAAAAACTCTCTTCTGCTTACTAGGATCCATAATGTGAGTTCAGTTTTCTGTAACATAATCCAGAAATTACAATGGTAGAGGTTTTAATAAAAGCCTTGGATGGATGAACAACAACTCTAAGTTGATTCAGACACTGGTCGGTGTGTTATAAAAAGGAGTTCTTTAACTCTCAGCTAAAAGTGATCGTGGATACGATGATGAGAGGACACTCTCTTCTGACCCCCATATGAATGTGAAAATAAAATGTCTTAAAATGTACTACAGTTAATATGGAGTGAATGTAGACCCTACAGTCCTGGAAGTATCTGCACTACTATAAAACAGCTTCTAAGAGCTGTTAAAATATTGATAACTTGGTAGAGCACTCCAGAAACTCTTATTTCTACTTCAGATGTAGATCTGTGTAGCAAGTCAACATTTGTACTTTCTTTATTGAGTGTACAACTACACATAAAAGAGAATAAAGCCAAGTATTGTTACTAAATAAATGGCTTAATTTGTCATAACTCCACCCATAAAAAAATCCATCTGGTTTTCAGCTTTCCTCCCATACTAAAATCATCAAGCATGTATTAAAAAAATTGCTTGGTAGAATCAAGCACCAACTCTGTGTCCCAGGCAAGACTCACGTAACCAGCTGTTGTTCTCCCTGCAGTGACCTGGGCTAGACAGCCTAGCATCTGCCTCTGTTTTCTTTTCAGTGACCCAAGCCAGATTTCTTCAAAGCCTATTGCTGATATTTTCCGTGCAGGCACTCATGCTAATTTCTTTTACATGCTACAGCTGTTTTTGAAAGATCTCCTCCCTCTTTCTTTTCTGACCCACTCTTTCTGCAAATGTAAAGAGGTGATTTTTGGAATTCCTGGGTAATGTTGAGCATAGGACTGTTCTGGTTGTCTTGCTTTAAGCCGTATGTCAGCACTACAGAAAAAGACCAAATAGGTTTACTTTCCGAAGGAAAGCTCAATCTCACCTGTGGTTCTTATGGACAAAGAATCCTGATCTTGAACTGAGTTAATTACATTCATTTAACTTCTGAGAATCAAGGTGAAGCTGTTCGTTGTGGCTTGGGACAGGACAGAGTTCAGAAACATGCAGAAACAAAAAGGGACACATTTTGCTCTGTGAACTAACAGTATGAAAAAATTTTGTGGCAAAAATGCTCTAAATGAGAATAAAAGGCTATTAATGATATAAACCTTAATCAATAGGATTAAGCTGACCTCAGGAAGGCAATATTGTTAAATAGTTAAATGCAAAACAGTGAAGTGTAATTTTGCCATTTTGGGGAAGATACAGCTCAGCTTTCACAATCACTGCCAATGGAAATTATGGAAGATCTTTTAGAAAGGCTATCTTTTTTTTTTTTTTCCTTCCATAAAAACAAAAGTCTTTGGGGTTTTTTTGTTTTGTTTTGTTTGGGTGGTTTTTGGTTTTTTTTTTTTTTTGGTAAGACATTCAAATATTAAAGTGAGCCAGAGGTTCCTGGTTCTTTGCATGTTTTATAGTGACTATATTTTAGGAGAGATTGTGCACCTTGCTTTCAGTTTGCAGTCATTAAAAAAAATTCCTTTGGCAACTCCAAAGCAGTTTATGTGGGCCAGTGATTTTAAAAAAAAATAAAATACTCTGGCTACTACTGAGTGACTAAAATTTGCCTTAGCCGAAAATGCAAATAATATGCATAATATGAACATTTTACCCTTTCTAGATCAACATGAAGTGCTTTTCAGTATCTTTGTTTTGGGGCAACTAGACTAATTATTGTTTGAATAAATACTATTCTACAGTATAAACTGAAACATACTAAGGATGATTGATTGGGCGAATTGCTTCAGAAACTGAAGAAGGTTGCCTTGCTAAGCCCCTTTTCCCTAGCCATGTGTTCTTGCCCCTTTGCATGGATGCAGAAGCAGCAGCCTGCGTCATTCTTTTGCTGCGTTAGTGTTAATCTTTATTAATTTTCTGATCTGTCTACATTAGTGCTAGTTCAAGGAAGGAGTGAGAAGGTGGCAGTTGAAGGGGATAGGAGGCAGTCATGAAGCAATACTCTGAGCCAGTGCCTAGGTATGGTGTTAAAAGATACTGCTGCCCGGTATGTAAAACGTACAGGGTAATAATCGCTTACTGTCTCTGAAGTTTATCTCACTGTATTTTGCAACTGCAGGAGTGCAAATTATAACGTTTGGTTACTTCTGACTCTGAATTTTACTCATTTCTACTTTTGTTGATCATCTTCAGAAAGCACAACATTTTAAAAACAGTTTTCTTAGACACCAGAAAAACTAATGCAGAGAAAACTCCTGTATTGTCTGAAAGAAATGAGCCGTTTGGCTCAATATGATAGGGCTTTTCTTAAGTAAATTTCCTGTGATGCATTGTTTCTTCAGTGTTCCAAAACTGTCTAAGGTAAAAATTGATGCGTAATTTATAAGGCTTAGCTGGCATCCTGTGTATAGAAATTCAAATTTTATCATGTAATTTTTCTTCTGTACACTTCCATTAGTTCATCTGTCTTGTAAGCCTTTGGTTCTCAATGTTTACCAAATTTTTTCCCTACAAAGAATTTCTTTCCAGTTCTTGTACTCGTCTGGTACAAACATGAATGTGCAAATCCTCTGTGTTAAGAACTCATGCTCTAGTTAAAATCTAGATACGTGTCAATGTTTGTGCATATATTTTGATTTAAAAAAATGTTTTTGTGTGGTTATTTCATGAAGACCATGCTGTCAAGTACAGCGTTTCGTTCACATGCTTTCAGAGTCTTCAAACCAAACCAAAAAACCAGAAGAATAATGCATGTGCCAAAATATTTGAAGAAACAAGGTTAATACAGTGATTTGGGAAGACTTACATTAACAAGCTATTTGAGGTACTATTGCTGATTTCTATATAATTAACACTTGTGATGTATAAATATCTGTGAATACAAATAACTTGAGCAAAAACATTTATGGTTTCCCATAAATCAAATTACAAAATCACAGAATAGTTGAGGTCAGAAGGCACCTTTGGAGATCGTCTAGTCCAACCCCTCAGCACAAAGCAGGATCAGCTAGAACAGGTTCCTCAGGACATTTTCTGGTTGGGTTTTGAATATCTGCAAGGATGGAGATTCCACAACTGCTCTGGACAACCTATTCCAGTCTTTGATTACCCTCACAGTAGAAGAGGTTATTTTTGAATGTGATTTCTTGTATTTGTATGCATTAACTTTTGTCTAGTCACTGGATACCACTGAGAAGAGTCAGGCTCTATCTTCTTTACTCCCTCCCAACAGAAATTTCTAGAAATAAATAAAATCCTTTGAGACTTCTCTTCTCAAATCTAAACAATCCTACCTCTCTCAGCATCTGCTCATATTTCATATGCTTCAAACACTTAATAATTTTTCAGGCCCTCTGCTGGACACACTCTAGTAAGTCCATGTCTCTCTTGTACTGGGGAGCCCAGAATTGCATACAGTACTCCAGAAACAAATCACCAGTGCTGTCTAAAGGGGAATAATCACCTCCCTCCACTTCCTCATAATAGTCCTCCTAATGGTCTTGGCCTTTTTTGCTGTGAGGATACATTGCTGGCTCATGTTCCACTTGTTGTCCACTGGGATGCCCGGGTCCTTTTCTGCAAAGTTGTTTTCCAGATGCTTGGCCCCCAGCCTGTAGTGTCGTACATGGGGTAATTCTTTTTGGTGATTGATGTGAGATTGACCACCATGTACTTCTATGGATCCTCCTCCTTGCTCTCCTCCAAGACAAGAGTGACATTTGGTTTGCTCAGGTCATTAGGACCCTGTTGTGATTTCCATGCCCTTTCAAAGATTATTGTGAGTGGCCTTGCAGTGAGGTTAGCCAGCTCCCTCAGCACTTTTGAGTCCACCTCCTCAGGGCCGATGGACTTGTGTACATCCAGTTTGTTTAAATATTCCCAAACTTGATCCTGCTCCACCTGGATCAGTCTACTGTGCCCTGGACTTTAACACTGGTTTCATGGACCTGGGGTTGCTGAAGGCTGGCCTCACTAGTAACGGCTGAAGTGAAGAAGGCATTGAGGATCTTGGCCTTCTATTTGTCCTTTGTGACCAAGTTCCCATTGAGCAGTAGGCCCACACATTCCCTAGTCTTCCTTTTGCTGCTGATGTACTTGATGCCCTTCAAATCCTGTGCCACGTTCAACTCCAGCTGGGCTTTGGCTTTCCTTAACCCCATCCCTGCATATTCAGATGATGTCTCTATATTCCTCTCGGGTTACCTGTCCCTGCTTCCATCTCCTGTACACTTTCTTTTTGTGTTTGAGTTTTGCCAGTTGCTCCTTGTTCATCCAGTCAGGCCTTCTGCCATGTTTGCTTGTTTTCCTGCTTTTTGGGATGAACCGTTCTTCAGTTGGTAGGATGACATCCTTGACAGCCAGCTAACTTTCCCGGACCCTTCTCTCCTCAACCACGTGCCATGGGATTCTGAGCGGATCCCTGAACAGGTCAGAGTCTGACGTCCAGGGTTATGAGACTGCTTTTTGCTTTTTTCCCCTCTTCTCAAGATGCTGAATTCCACTATCTGATGGTCCCCGCAGCTAAGGTTGCCTCCAGCTTTTATATCTCTGATCAGTTCTTCTTTGTTTGTAAGTGTGAGGTCCAGCAGAAAGCCTCCCCCTCAACAGCTCCTTGATAATTTGTGTCATGAAGTTCTTGTCAATGCACTCCAGAAAACCGCTGGATTGCTTGTTCCATGCTGCGTTATTCCTCAAGCAAGTACTGGCATGGTTAAAGTCCACCATGAGGACCAGGGCCTGCAAATGTGAGAGGAGTCACAGGGAATGTTACCCAAAGGATTGTTCCACTCATAGATGAAGTTGTTAAAGATAATAAAAAATAGTTCCTTTTCAAAAGGGAAAAGGAGTAGAATATATGGAATACATTAGAAGAAAAATTATTTTCTTCCCTGATATTAGGAATTCGTCATTGGCCTGATTAGGTAGAAGGAATTTGGGACAGAGATCTTATTTTTAACCAGATAGTGTATATGAAGCAAGAGATTAGCGAATATTTTGCTAAAAAGCTTAGAAAATTGCAGCTAAATATTTTTCATTTCCTCATGCGTTATTAACAATGCTTCTGTGAAAACATGATCATTCTCACTATTTCTTTTTGACAAGCAATTCCACAAAAATTTTTGCTAACAGATGATTAAATATATGGAAGGAAGACTGGAGGAAGAAGGGGTCGCATGGAAGAATTGCCAAAAGTCCTGTGATACAATGTTTCATTTTTGTCACTGGTTATTTTCTGACATTCAGTCTTTTTCAGTCTTTTACCTTCAATTATATTTTAAATAAATTGTTGTTAGAACTACAACTGAAGTTCAGTGATTTTTTTTTTCTTTTTTTTTTTTTTAATTTTTAGAGTAGGACAGTTAGAGCATGTGAGAGACCTCATGTCTGATGGTATTTGAGCTTCGGAGGTTGCAGTGTTCTAGCTTTCTTACATTGTTCTCAAGTAGATAGTGTGCCCATAATCTTAATAATTTAAGGACAGCAAAGACGCAGCTGAAGTGCATTCCATTCATTCAGTACAAGAGGTGTTACTTGTTCCATATGGTTGTGTCTACCAACCTGTTAGCTAAAACGTGATTAGAAGTTGAGTTGCTTTCTCTCATGTTGCCTTTGTTATGCTGATTACAAGAGTATGTTACTCTATAAGTCTGGGCATTTCTTTACATAGAGTATTGTTTTTCACTGAACACTTATGCCTTTTATTTGTTGTATGAAATCTCAAAATGAAATGGTTTGTACAACACTTTTTTGTGCAGAATACTGAAAAGATCATAGCATATGCTGGTGTTGGTATATAATAAAAATGGCTGTTTTGTTTCAGGGATGGACTATACATCCCCCAAGATGTGGGCAATGTGAATGAAGCTTGCTTCTACTACTAAATAATAAACCTCCTTTACTCCCTTATGTAATGTCACTTCTTATCTTATTCTCAATTTATTTCATCCATTTCAGTCTCTCAGGATGATCCTTATGTGTAGAAAGGAAAGAATACTTTACAGGAGGATAGACTTGAATGTCTGCAGATAAGAACTAATGAAATTTTTTTTCTTCAAAATCAGACTTTTACACATTGCTGGCTTGATTTGCTCTGATTAGCTGAGTGACTTGCATGTTAAAACTAAAAATAAAATCAAACAATCAAACCCCTCCTTCAGGAGGACGGGGGAAAATGACTATTTTTACAGGTTTTTTTTAGTATTTCTAAGTTGATGTGGTTGACTTCCATGATGCATCTGGGAGTGAGCTGTTTGGTTTTGGGGTTTTTTGGGGGGGTTTTGGCTTGGTTTGGTTTTGGGGTTTTTTTTTGCTCTTTTTTTTCCCCCCAGAGTCTTCAGGTGGTTTGAAGCCTTCATGACAATTCAGATAACTTGGGAGTTCATCTCATTTTGAGATGATCAATCTCATGACCATGATGATGATGATGATCATGATCATGACCAAAATCAACATCTATTGACTGTCCAGACTTTGGTTTGTAGCCCTGAACTAGGTCAAGAAGTTATCTGATTCTTAATAGCTTGCATGGATTTTTACAGACATTGTTTTACAGTGGGTATTTTTGCTTGAAATTATTTACAAGCACTGATTTTGGAAGGAAAAGAACTTTTATGAGAATTTTCCTAAATAAGTCTCTCTTATTTGTTATAGTCTATTGAAAATTTCTTGTTTAAGGTTCCTATTCAGGAATGTACCTAGCAGGATTCATAACTTTGGCTTACCTTGCATACCTTGTAGTTAGCTCTGGTTGCCACTTTTTGTTGGTGGTAGAAAAAGGTCTTTAGTAGCTCAGGTTAAAATGCAGCTCTAGAGAGTCTTGGAGGTTGAATCTATGCTTTCTGCCAAAATGGTAATGATGGATGCGTTGTTGATGTGTACACCTCGGAGAGTGTTGCTGTGAGAATCGGGAGATGACAAGTTTGATTCCTAATTCACTGCCACGTGTGCTCTTGGCCCTCCTCTGTCTCACTTCCTTTTGGTAAAGTGGAGATGACAGATTTACTGAATGGTAAATGCAGATAAAACTGAGTGTTCCTTTCTTCTTCTTCATCTCAAGGTTTTGTCAGAATGTACAAATAGCTGTGATGAAAAAATGTGAGGAAAGGAAACTAGATTGATGGAGGTGAAAAATCACACCAAGAGTGACTGAGAGTGAGAAAATCTGTGAACCTATGCCTTAGGTGAGGATGTTTTGTCAAAACTGACATTTGCCAACATGATTCTTCTTTTGGGATAAATACAATTATAAATTTACCCAGTACTCCCTTAGGGACATTTCTTATAAGCACACATTACTAACTGTAGGTAGACCCAGAACTGATAGGAGCATGAAGAAATGCAGTTAGTTTCTTATACGCTGAGAACTGTGTATGAGAATTTCTTATACACTTTCTTTGTATTCCTGTAGAGGCAGTGAAGATTTCAGTGAAACTTTCTAATTGAGTAAATTAGGGCTGATTTACTCTTCTACTTGGGCTTGATACTTCTCACCCCCGTTTTTTAATCTCTATCACTTTTTTATTTAACTTTTGAAGAAAGTCTAAGTGAGTCTGCATACTTAAAACATTAGTAAATCATTTATATGTGAGAGAGTTCATTTGGGAAGTTTCTGATTATATCAATAGGTATAACTACATTTTAATCAGAAAAATATCAAGTATTGAATCCTGTTTTCTTACCAAAATTGTTTCAGCCTCTATATTAGCCCATTATTTTCAGTGACCAGCTATCACTCTGGAATGCTTTTGCATAAGAGTATGAACAAATTCAAGAAATGAAGGTCTGTACACACAGGTTTTGTGGTGGGTTTTTTTTTGTGGTGGTGTTTTGTTTTTTTGTTTTTTTTTTTTTAACCTGTAAGGAAACTTGTACAGCAGTAAAACTTCATTGTATACTTGCATTCAGGACTCTTGTTAAGGGAATTGGTGTCCAAATCTATTTTTCTCCAAGTCAAAAAGTCCCTGCACTTCTTCAGGAAAGATGCCATAATAAGTTGGCATCAAAAGTTAAATGACAAAACAGCTTCCTGGATCTCTTTATTTATAGGGCCCATGTCTGGGCTGTATGAGCAACAGGCAACATATTTTGTAATTTTTTTTTAATTTGACTACAGTAAGTACTTTCTTATGAATCTAAATAACTGATTCCAAGGGCAAATGACTTTTGGCTCACTGACCTGATGCTGGGATCAAGTGTATTTTTATCTTCGATAGGCTTCCCAAAGTATGTTCCCTCTCTCTACTAAGACCTAAGTTCTTTGAAGGCATATTTGGCCCAGCTGCTGAGGAAAGCATAGATATCAATACCTTGCCTGTGATTTAGTTTCTCCAAGTTTTGGTTTATTTAAAAAATTGTCACAGTGATAAAAATACCTAGCCCTTATAACAGCGTCGTTCTCTGGAAAATTTTGGGAGGTTGAGTTCAGCGTGAGCTTGCTTGGTTGCAGCAGAGGATGATCTGTGTTTTAAATGAAGGAAGGAAATACCCTGCTGTACAGTAAAATTGGAATACAGATTTTACAGTCTTACTGAAAAGAACAATTGATGTTTGAGAAATACATAGGATAATCGCTTTCAAATAAATCATCTTAAATTTCCTGTATCTGTGAAAATTTTTTGTATTGTTAAAAGTAGTGTGAAAACATTTGTATGGCAGCTATTTTGGACTTGTATTTCAACTGTACTTTCCTCTATATTGAGATTAATGATGAGAAAAAGGGTAAGGCATTTTTGTTATGGCCAATTTATTTCATTTCAGAGTGTATTATCATTTGGTGAAAGCCCTATTGATTAGCCTTCATAGCTTTACAGAGCTTTTCTTCTAAGCACTTAAAGTTTGAGTTGTCTCAGTCCCATAGGACTGAAAGAAAGCTGTTAGTACCGTGAAATTCTTCTTCTGTATGTTTCCAACAGCTTGAAGCCTCTTCTTGGAATGCAAAGTATTAGCACATTAATGTTATTAACCCCTTAGTACAAAATGCTTCTGGAAGTAAAAATATTTTTATATCTTCAAAGTCTGGATTGTTTCTTCTGTATGAGTACAGTTTCTTAAAGCTGAAAAATGTGTTGCTGTGCAACAAACAGATGCTGCTCTAACAATGCAATACATTATGTACCAAAAATGATCTTGGTTTTAATCATAGATGCTGATTTAATGAGACAAGACTAGCTTACATCAAAAATGGATTTAGGGTGTGATTTTGTTTTCTCTGTGTATTCTCTACATAATTAATAGAATATGGTACCTTATATATTCTGTTTTAAATTTGAAAGTGTACTTTGGTTTTATGCCATTTTATACTCCTGGTTTCTAATTCTGCATTGTATAATACTCTATTTTATTCCTTTTTGTGATAGGAACACAGGGGCATTAGTAAATCTTGTATCTTTAATGTATTTCCTCAAAAAGTATTGCCTTTTTACAGAATCATTCTGTTCATGCTTAATCCTTCCATTTTGCCCACATCCCATTTTTCATTCATTTTCTGAACATTTCTTGTCCAGTGTTTTTATCTTGCATTTACCATGTGGGACTTACAAGGTGTTTGTCTGTAACTAATGTTAGTTTATGCATCAGAAGAACAATGCTAATCAATATCTTCAGACACTGTCAGTACTTTATATCTTGAGAACACGCCTGAACCCCTGGGAGCATTTCATTGTTGATATCTCTTCAGTTTAACTTTCATTTTATTCTGCAGATATTTTGTAACTCAACATTAGTTGCTAGCTCTAATCCTTCTATCACCGATATAAATTTTGATTGACAATTTTACTTTTAGATAAAGTCAGATAATACTATACTTGGGGGGGAAAAAGTCTTCATATTGTGTTTTTAATTCCACTGAACCCAGCAGAGTTAAATGTAGTTTGGATGCACAGGGAAGAATTAATGATTGGAAGATACAGAGTTGGTAAATTATTTATTCTGGCCCTGAGGAAGCTGAAAAGCTGAGTGAAAGACTAATAAATCATTTGTGGTAGTGCTGGTTGTCACTTCCAATTATTTTAGACGGTTTTGTGATAAACTGCAGCACCTGCTAGATATCCATGCACCATCCCTTGATGCTTGCAGTGCAGCTTGTTCAGTCGATTATCAAAGGCAAATTTGTCTAAAGTTTCCTCAGGTTGGAAAGAGAATTACTTTTCTCAGTCACCCCTTTCCCCATTTTTTAAGCTCCTTTTTCATTGCATGCATGAAATAGATAAAATTGATGACATATGTATAATTTTGTTGACATAATATACATTCAGGTATGGTCGATTGAACCACTGAGGAACAGGATGAGGGGGTGGCGTGTCTGTGTGAGTGTAAACCTACCCTTGAAAGGCTGGCTTGCTTTCATCTTTCTGAGTAGCAGCTGTTTCTAAGGTATGAAAACTAGTATTCATTCTGTGATTTTGAGGATTGTGTTGGAGCTAGTGCTGAAGTTACAGAGGAGACCGACTTGAATATCAGTTGACTTTGTCACTTGTTAAACTTTTCTACTGTTTTTATTCAGAAGGTCTTCATTTAAAATTACATGTACAGAGGCCCTGTTGATCCTCAGTGTGTAATACTTGAATAAATAGAGCAAGGCAGAAAAAAGTAGTTGGAGGACTGGCGAGAACATTTAAGAAGAGCAACGGAGTGACTTTCAAGAAGGAGAAGGAGCAAAATGTTGGCAAGATTAAGGTTGTTGGTAGAGAAAGACTGAAAGTAAGATGAATGGTGAAGGAAGGAAGAAGTGGGATGGGTTAGTGGAAGGCAGCTGTTTCTTTATGCCACGTTGCTGAGAATAGTGTTGGTAGGCATGGTCTCATTTAGCTGCAGTCTGACCACGCTTTTCTGTGAGACAAGAGAACCCGGCCTATCCCGAAAATATTGTCCTTCCGAATTGAAAGAGTAGTAAAATGTCATGCCATTCTATATGCATTACTTTCAAGCTTCTAAATTGGTCGTCTCAGAAAAGAAAAGAGAAAAGAAGTTCAGAAAGTTGAGCTCAAAGTTCACTTTGTGTGTTGTTTGAAGGATGGGGAGGAGGGAGCTCCTGGTTGTAGAGGCAGTCACATATTCTATTTCTGCTCATCTTTGGGAGAGGACTGCAAAAATTGAAAATTGCATTTATTTAAAATATTAGAGTGTATCAACTAGTCAGCTTAAAGTTGTTGAGGTTCTCTTTCATGTCTCTGTTACTGGTAAAAGGATGCATCTTAAACACCATGCTGAAAGACTTGCTAGTAAATGCTGAATGCTTAACACACTTAACAGGTGTACAGTAAGTTTTCATTATTTTTTCCATTACCTTCCTAACGTAATCCATCCAAATAACATTGAATTCTAAACATTCTGGGTCAATACAACCTATAACTGCAATCCTTGGAAGGTGAAAATTAAAGGTTTTTTATATTTATATCCATTCTTCCATTAGTGGGTCCCAGCTTGGAATTTCAAGTGAAATCTTTGTCTTAGGAGGTAATGGTATTTTGACCGAGATAACTAGTCCAAGACAAATCAGAGAAAGTGAACATGCTAACTAAAATCAGAATTAAAAGGGCTTTGTTTTCTTGCTCTGAATCTTTTTCAGGTAGAGACTTGGTTTTTTCATTGTGCTCCCGTAGGTCAGGAAAGAATCAGATGGAAATACCAAGCACAGTCACCCTGCTTTCCCAGATGTCTTCAGTACAGAGAGATCTGCAGAATTTCAGCTCTAGATCCGTGAACTTTAAGAAGGCTTCATGAATACATCTGTTCAAGTTCAAGAAAGTAGATACTAGGTGCCAGAAAAAACATGCTAAGCTCTGTCAAGGGGTTCTTGTTAAGTTGTTTGCGGGGGGTGCGGTGGGGTGGGGGTGGCGGGGGTCAGGATTTTTTGCTCAGTTTTCCGGAAGTTTTTTTTATTCTATCAGTGTCCATTGTTTGCAACCACTGATGACTGTATAGAAAGGACAGGCTGTAGGAGCTAATCTGTATTATGATTATTACTATTAGAGTGTTTCTGTAAGTATGGTATATCTGATGGTAACGGAAATCAGTGGAATTTTTTGTGTGACTTGAATCTGCCGTGTATTCATGATTTGAATGTGTAGACTTACATGGATATTAATTGTCAGGATTTTACTGATGTTCCCAAAGAGAGGTGGTGTCCATAGTAAATGTTGGTTTTCAAATAAATATACTTTTGCTGTAGTAGTTTTGTATTTATTTATTGCTAAACGGAATTGGTACCTTTATGCTTTTTTAAAAGCAATTACAGACCTTAACATGTATAAAATTAATAATTTGTATACTTTTGCATGAAAATGGAAAACCAATTAATTTATTTTTAGGACTTTTAAAATTCATGATTTATGTCCAGTTCCTATTGAGTTAAGTGCACAAAGATAGCAATATGTAATTTTTTTAAGGTAATTTCATTTACAGGATAAGTTTGCTGGATATATGTTAAAAGGGGAGGAAGAAAAAAATGCATTTTGAAATGAAAATGAATTTCTTTTATGAGATATTGCTTATAATAAACTGAACTGTTAACTGTGCTTTATAAAGCAGTGAATTTTATCTTCAGACAATTTTTTTATTCTTAGATTAAAATAAGAGAACAAGTCTTCCTCCTTTTCATGTTGTTTTACAACTTTGAAAGTCATTGAACTCCCCCCATCAAAAAACCTGGAAAAATCAGATATGGTATTAAGCATCCACCTGAGAGACTGTCACAGGCTGAGGTGCTGGATAAGTCTTTACGCAAACTATTTCCAGGTTTTCACCCATCTTTTCTTTATAGCTTTAGCAGTGAGGCTTATGACAGCCACAGTGAGTCGGACCAGACACACTTCTCACCTAGTCTCCTTTCTCCAGCCTGTGTGAAGGATACTTAGGGAGAAGTGTGAGACGCCTGTGACATTATTTCCCATATAAGCTCCTCTGCTGTAATTTTTTGAACCTCTGTAGAGTTTTAATGTCCTGTGGCAAGAGGTTCCATGGCTTGGTTATTAAATCTGTGAAGAAATAGCTCCTTTTGTTTGTTTTGGAAACACCACTTATTAGCTTCATTTAATTTTCCCTTTCTCCAGTTCTTTGAGATTATAGTAGCAAACACATAAAGACTGATTTTGTTTGTTTGTTTGTTTTGCTTTTATTTAAATTAATTTTCATAAATAATTTTATGCCCTAAAATGGATTGCTGTGATTTTAGTTTTAATTTTAAATATATCGTAGGAGGAATAATAGTTAACTTAACTACTTCAAAATGTATACCTCTTAAGGCATTTGGCTTTTTGACTTGGGGATAGGAAAAGATAGGGTCAGTTATCTGAGCTTCCTTAAATGGGAAAAGAAATTAAAGGAAATTTTTCACAGTATTTTATCTTTTCATAACAACGTTTTCCACAAAATACTTTGTCAAGTGAATTCCACGGTGTAGGTGAAACTGTTGTTATTCGCTGTTACAAAGCTGCAATTATTCTACCTTTTTAAAACTTCCTCATCTTGTGAAACAGAAAGGAACCTAATCCATTACGACTTCCATTGAGCATCTTGGTCAGATTGCTTTTTAAAGATCTTACATGCATTTCCAAAAAAAAAGGTGACGTAGAAGAGCCTTCCTCCAACAAATAATTAGTGATCTGTCTTTGCATACTGCAGAATAGAATAATGCGGTCAAGATAATTCGGGTGCTAAAGGCAAACGCTAAAGTAAAGAACATTATCCCTGTTTTCCTTAAAAAAGAAGAGTGTGAATTTCAGATTGCTGGTGAAGACGTGTTGATTCGTTGAACTAGACTGCATACAGTGATTAAAATATTGATTTAAAGACAGTTTATTACTTCTATAGGTATCTGAGTAGTGCACTTTCTTTTCCAATTAAGTTAATTTTAGGAGCTATTCCCAAATATTGAATCCTTTTTTTCTCTGCTGTTGAAAATAGTGATAAATTATAGAGTTAGTAAGCCTTACATCACTTATAGGGTAATTATTGGACACTATTTTAAGAATTGTGGTAGGAGTTTATCTGGAAAAAAAATCCTAAGGATAGCTGACCTTGATTCAAACATGGTAGGTCACACAAATCTAATTTACTGGAGTTCTTTATTATATTTCTGCCATTAAAAGTAGAAGGAATACACTGTAAACAGTGCAGTCAACTTTTCAAAACAATTTTGGCTAACAGGCTATAGAACACAGAAGATAGAAATGAATAGGAAAAAAAAGATAAAACATTTTGTGTTCTATATTAGACCAGATTTTAAATCTGTCTCTGTCATTTAAAGCAGGTATCTGCAAAGCACAGCAAAGGTATTTGCCAATGTAAAGTGATTCACTTGTGAAGATTGTCAGCTTTTTAGAGTTTGCTTCCTTTGGAATAACAGCGTGAAGTGAATGGTATAAAAAGAGGGGTAAACTTCCACTAGTAATAGTAGGGAAGGCGGTAGGAGCATGGCAACTGATGGCAGACAAATGTAATACTGAGATGGACTGGGGCCTCGCCTCTCTGCTGAAGTCTGATGTTCTCTTCCCCACAGCGTTGTTGGGCAATGCTGCAGCGGTGCCCTAAATGTTGTGTTCTATCACTCTCTTCCAAGGGAAGAAGTGTTAGCAAAAGAGTCTTGTTTTGTATTAAGTGTTTTAAAAACATTTTGATATGTAGGTTAGCAAGACCAAGAAATGCACTTTGGACTTGGAATTGATGATGGTGGTTGTTACCTGCTGGGAATGTTTGTTTTGTGGTCTTGGACCAACTTCCAAGAAAGTTCTGTCTTTCATGTGAAAGAGTTTTGCCTTTCTAATCATAGGGAATTTTCTCCCCGACAGAACTTTGGGTAGTCATTTAAACTGCAATCAAGTAAGTGCACCAAAGAGAGAGCTCAAAACCAGAATTTTATGACTTCCTCTTGACATATGTTGCAGCTGAGCGATGGTGAAGATACGAATGACTCTTAGTCATTGCTAGAATGGAGGAGAGTTTTCCAGCTAACAGAAGAGGTGATAAGTGTTTTTTCTGCAGATGCTGCCAAATACCAGGTTAGCATCAACGAAGAATGTAAGGCTGTTGCTAAGCTACGGAGTAGATTGGCAAATTGTTGATAAAAAAAATTCTCCTAATTTATGTTTTCAGTTGTTTTCTTTTGACCATCCCCCATCCAGTCTCTTCACTGAATTCAACATCAGCCAGCTGTTTGTCCATGAGGTGGTTTTCTCCAAGTGCTTTAAGGTGGTGGCATGATCACAGGAGGCAGTTGGAATGGTGTACTGGTACAGTGTTAATCCTATCCCTGTGTCACTTGGCAAGTCTCAGAACAGCTGCATGTAGATCTCGAGAAGGAGCAGAAAAAGAAATGACACTTTAGAAATTTCACAGGCAGGGAACTACTGGGAATCATCTGGAGTTTTCTACCAGAATAACTCAAATCACTCTAATTCAGTAACCAGGGCTTGTATCACATCTTTTAAAGTAGGTGAGTGTTCATCATTGGTCAAAAGCTGTTGATATATAGAGAACAGTGAAAATTAATATTTTTCCTCTTCATTGACAAAGAGAGCATTGAGAGATGCTGCTAAAAGCTTTCAGTTCCTTGCTTGGTCTGAAGCTGAATAAGCTTGTAGTTGGCCTTTGTCAAGTCATTTCATGACTTGCTTAGGGACAGGTAGTGTGATACTGAGGAGTAAACTACCGCTGGTTTTGTTTGCTCACTGTTAGATTACTGAATATTTGTATGAGGAAGGAAAGATTCTTCAGTTACTGCACTATTTCTGTCCGGAGCTATGCAAGTTCATGACTCTGCCACAAGAGTCACAGGTTATGGATTAAATTTGGAAATCTTTACGTTGCAGTCCAGACCTTCATAAAAAATAAGTGCTGAAGTTTGAAAATGTGGGTGATTACTACTTGTGGAAATGGGCTAAATAGTCCCTTACCGTTGCAAAAGCCTTATATATGTGCCTGATCTTGATAATGCTTTCATGTACTCAACATAGAGAAAGTTAATTCTTGGAGAAACATTTTGAGGCCTGTGCTTCACTCTGTATCACTGCAGTTAGATGGTTACCAGGACCCATGCTATCCAAACATTTCTCTGTCATTAATAATCAGTTACCACCATGGATATTTCTTTGAGGAATAATTTGATAGTTTCCTGGACGCTGTTAGAAAGGCTCGCTAGGCTTCTGGTGTGGCCCAGCCCAGGCTTTAAGACATATGTTTTAAGTATAACACTTTGCTTTTTAAATTTTAAATTTTGGGTGCTATTTTATTTTTTAATCTTTCAGAAAACCTGCATTAACTAGTAGGGAAGCTGGCTGTTTTGATGGGCTGCTATGTTCATGTGTGGAACTAAAATACAGTCATCATTTCACCATGGCTTCATCAGTACTGGAGTTTGTGGGTGCCCTTGGCCCTTCCTGGTGTAACCAGCAGCCTTGGACACTGTTGTTGACCACTGCCTTAAAAAGGCAATGTTCTGTCAGAGACACTGATTGGGTTGCAGTGATCTTAATTTTGACATCTTGCTTCTGTATTTGGACTTCCACCAGACTTTCCTGTTTGTTTTTTCAAAATACCTCCATCCTGCTGCGTGGTGTTGGCAATGGATCTCTTGTGGGCCATTCTCAGAAATAACAGCAGAGTCAGACTAAGGACAAAGTTGCATTGTTGCTCCAGATTGTTAATTTTTCTCTCTAAAGATTTAGAAGATTACATTTCAGATATGGAGATTATTGGATAGTATTTGGACACTAATTAAAGGTACTAAATATAAAATCGTGAATATTACTCTTCTTCTTGGAAGTTGAAATTTACTTCTTCATTGCAGAACAGTATAGGCTGCTAACTGGACAATGGCTACAGTTACCTCTTTCTTCGTTTTACTCTTATTTGGATATTAACATGGTATATATTTTCAGACCTAGCAGCTTACTATTTCATAATAGAAATCAGGCTGATTAATGTAACCAGCTACTGGAAAACATAAATATGCTCTTTAAACGGAGTCTTTTCTTGATGAAAATGTGTGTAATGAGATGTAATTTTTTAAAAGTCTGTGTTGCTACTTATCCATTGTGGATTTATTTGGGGGGAAAGAGATGCAAGAGATGGGCATTTGACTTCTAACTTCTGCATTCAGGCTTGCTTATTTGTATGATGCATTATTTATTTAAATGGTAAAATAGTAAATTTAAGGCATGTGGCATATTTTGTTTTTCTGTCTTGAACGGGTTTGTTGCTGTCTGTGTATCAGCACTGCTGTTTGCTGAATTGTTCTTTGAAAGGACGCCTTCTTTTAGTAAATTTGAGTTGAAATTTGGTTCTTGCGTAAACCTAGGAAAATGCTGTTACATTGAATATTTCACTGAAGAATTAGACTTTGACTTTCAGCCATTAGGTTTCATAGGTAATTCTATTCTTATTTTGTCTAAAGATGGATCACTCTAGGGTGCAGTTCTTCAACATGACACATTGGGAAAATGCTTTGTTTCATAACAAGAAGTCTGGGATTTGGGATGGCAAAGATCAAGGCAATTCAAAATCAGTCTTGAATTTTATTTCATCCAAACAGCTTCTGTGCTGTTCTCAGCCTGCTGATATTTTGAGTATTGCAGCTACTCGAACACGTGTGATTTTTAATGCTACATGCATGCAATGGGAGAGTGGATAAAATCATTGTGTCTGGATAGTCTTTGTGACTCACGTGACCATAATAATCCAAATAAGAGTTTTCATCCTAGCTACAAAAGCACAAGTTTGTGACTGCTTAAAAAGTTCTGTTTTAAAGATGTGTGAACTACTTGTTTGGTTTCTGGGCTAATAGCTGTATTTTGAAGTGAGCATCGCCCAACTTTTGAGTCTGACATTGGTGACTCTGCTAATTGTAATAGAGCTGTGGAACTGTTTCGTTCCAGATGGAACTTTAATCTGGCTTCTGATTGAGCTGAGTGTCCTTGTAGAGTCTCTTAGCATCTGCTTTGGAAATGTATATAACATTATTCAAAATCTGTACCAAATTAAACCACCCTAAGGCTATAATTCAATTTTTCTTTATTGAGGAATGTATTGTCAACAACTTTATGCCACAGAGTAAAACCTGCACTAGATGTATTATTTTTTTGGCTATTAGCTGGTCGTTTAGATTACTGTGATTGAATTTTCAGGTTGTTCAAGTTTACCTTATCAATTGAAAGTTTGCATTAAGAAATTAACAAATATGGTCAGGATTTGGGTTTTTTTTTGTGTTTGTGGTTTGTTTTTTTTCCTCTGAAAGGAGGTGAGCTTGAATTGATGCTTTCTAGCATTAATGATTGATATATAGTTTTATTAATAATAATGATTTCATGATTCTAGATAATTTCTATGAATGAACTTTGAGATACCTGGTTTCGTATTTAGATTGTAAAATGAAAAAGAACACATGAAATATATTGAAATACGCTATATCCTATTCATTTAACTCTTATAACTTATTTTAATTACTCTTGTGTCTCAAACAGTTAAAGATTGTGACTTTTTTATTTTTTAATTCTCCAAAGTCAGCTGTATTTAATTACAGTTTTTATTTTAAAATCTTCTTCTTGAGCTCAGTATAACTGCTGTTTTGAATACGAGTTCTTTTATTAAAGATGGACAGATTAGGGTAGCAAATTGATGTAGTTTTTCTGTTAAGACGTGATTTGTGAAATGCTCTCTAATGTGAGTAGATGTGCTTGAAAAGACGAAGGTGGTGTTACCATCAAGATGAAAGTCTGAAGCTTTGAGTGTATCAGTTGTCTGCTAAAGCATTTCTCGGCCTTAAAATGTCTTGCCCTTTAGTACTGCCTCCCCCAAATGTTGAAGGGGAATCACTGAGAACTTTAGCTGAGTGTTAAAAACTTACAAAACATGTCTGTTTCCTTTTACTAGTGACTTTCCTTTTTTTCTGTGGTTCATCTTTATCCATGCTCCTGCTAAATCTGTTGAAGAAACTTCACTAAAACCCACTGATGTGGCCCAACAAATTCTTTGCCTTAAGCATCAGAAGTTAGCTGTCTCTGCTGCTGAGAAACATGGTGAAGTCAGGAGTGTATCTTTATCAGGTTATGCGAAGCTATTCTAGTTTCACTGCAGCTTCTAGTGGAATTGATGGGTAATACATATTTGGTGAAGAGTAATTTTATTGAAATGTGCAAAAATCTCTCTCTTTCCAGAAAGCGTTTATGGAAAAGTTTTAAGAGAGAAAGGAGGATCCTGCCCTTGTACAGCTACTGTGTTGTTTTGGAATGTGCTGTGTGCAAATATGTCTTCTTTTTTGGACTGATTCAGGATGCAAAACTGCTCTGAGTCAGACAAAATAGTGAGTTAAAATTGGATTCTTTAGTTAAAACTTTTACAAACCAAGTTATGAAGTGTGATGCAGCCGTCTATGTTGATGGTAATGTTCAGTAGATATTATTTTAATTTTGGACATGAACAGATTTCAAAAGGACAGAGTTATCATGAGCTGAAATTGTGATCATCCAGCTATCACCACTTAGCGTCTACCAGGGTTATGGTATTTTGTTTATTCTCTTTTTTCCTCTTCTGTTGCTGAGTGGAAGAGCAGTAAACACTTATCCAAGTTCAGTCTGGTAAATGGTAGAGCACTGTGTTAAGTTCATGTATAATCCCGTTTTCCTATTGCAACTGTGCTACACTACAGAAAGGGAAGTAGAACTTCTGAAGTATAAGTGCCATTCTCACTGCTTCCAGCAGAATGTGATTTGCCCAACTTATTGAAGAATGGGTGTAAACACCTACCATCGAGAGTGGAGTCTGTGCCCTAGCTCACTGACATCATCCACAGCCCAACTTCATGAGCATGATCCCCAGGAGATTGGTAGTTTTACCATTCAGCTGGTCAAATGCAGAGCTCAAGCTATTTCAACACCTGTGTGATACCAGCATGGGTATACCAATAGGAGTCACAGATTGATGCGTAGTGTTTTTAGACTGTTGTTTGACAATATAAGTTACTATTTTGCATTGTTAAAGTGATTTGTAAAAGTGTGAAAAAGTAATAGGCTGTTTCTTCTGAGTTTTTAGCCATTGATTATTAGCAAGTTTAATTTACCCTCACTAAAAAGAAATTAAATTACATAAATACGTATCTGTGATAAATGAAGACGTTATGTTTCAGTGAAATTCTTAAAATCAGAAAGAAAAAGGGATTAAATAAAGTGAAAATATTTAACTCATAGATACTTGAATTTCCATTTGACCTATGTTTGTTAAAGGCAGATATGTTTGTCATGAAGATGCATTTCTTCATACCTTGCTGTTGACAGAATCTCACCTACTTTTCCCATTTATTATGATAATAGTCTACCAGATGTCATATGTCACAGCCTAGTGAAGTTGTCTCTGCCTATTACTACTTTATATATAATGTGCATTCTTGTTTTTCTTTCCTTAATTTAGGAACTGTTATATACTCTTTGACATCCCCTATTTTATCAGGAAAAGAATAGATGCAAACTATTTAAAATATTTGCAAGCAATTTTAGAAACAGTAGGCTATTTTCTTCTTATTCTAAGTACCATTATGTTAAAGTATGCCTTCATGTGGATGGGTAACCCGAATCTCATAAAAATGGTCATACGACTTAAAACTCTGGTAAATGTTAACTTAATATATCTAGTTGTGTTGTGCTGTGCAACTTTTTTGAAAATTGGTGATTTCAGTGGTAGACACATAGATAGGTGCTAATAAGGGGGATGAAAACACAAATTATCCTGTGTTATGGATACCTGTAGTGATAAGAGTAACAGAAGTCATAACTCCTTACCTAAAATATAAAACTGGCAAATATTGTTTTTAAAGATAATTATAATCTAAAAGACAGGGCAGTTTCATATATATGTACAGATAGGTGCAGAGTCAAAACAAGTTTTGGCAGAGATGCAGTAGTAAGATCAGCAAGCTGTCTTTTGATTCACAGCCTTTGAGCTTTAGTGGGACTGGTCTTCAACATTCGTCATTCAAGATGTGGTATTGTACATCCCTGTGTGTTAAAACCGTATTGCATACACACCTCACTTGTGGTGATAGGAATATCAAGTTGCAGAAGCGTTTTAAAAAGAAGTAGAGCTACTTGGAACCACAGCCAGATTTCATTCATTTTTTGGCAGTTGGGGATCTAGCACTTGTCAGTTGTATTGCAATATTTTATTTCCATACAAAGCTTTTTGCTTATAAGGTTCATATCTTGGGAAGAGTACATTTTCTACAACTGTGAGCAGTGTTCATTTTGCATTATGTACTAAAGTCATTCTGACTTTTCTTTCTTCTGTTTTGTTTTTATGTTTGGGTTTTTTTTTTTTGTGTGTTAAAATTAAGGTGAAAGTGCCCCCTAGATTTTCAGATTTGTCTGCTTACATATGAGAATCTACAGAAGAATTCTGTATAAGACTTTCTTTTTCTTTCAAAATCAATATTAAGAAGTTTAAAGGCTTTTTTTTTTTTTTTTTTTTTTTTTTTTTTGTCCAGAGCAACAGCAGAACATGCAACTATCAGCAATTTAATGTAGTTTGCTTTCTTATATTTTTCTGTGGAATTGTTGATACATAAGTTTAACTGTTTCATGAAAATTCTTTTGTTCTTCTACAGTAATGTTTTAGATGAAGACTTAATTTTTCTCTATACATTCCTGAAGGGATCACTGCAGTCCTTAAAGCTGCTTTATATAGTGTAATATAGATTAATATGACAAAAGTCAACATAGGAAACTATTATCTTGAAGTAGAGGAAATCAATATGAAACCTGATATTTTTCTTCTACATTTGCAATCTTTGTGCAACGAGACTGAACCAAGGCTCTGAATATTTCCAGTTAGAGAGTCCTGAAAAAATCATATTGGAATAAAACGTAGGTCACTGTCTGAAATCAGTGTTGTGCTCCTGAAGTTTCTTTCAAAATTAATTTTAATTTCTCTTTTTAAAAAAGGTACTTAGATTTAATTTGTATGTCTTCCAAAGACTTGAATTTTTCAAGTGACTGTATTTTACTTTCAAAATGAAAGCAAAGGAATAAATTAAATTGTAAAGATTAATTATCTGTAAAAGTCAAAGAAAACTGAAACTTTGTATATTCAATAGGTGCCCCTCTTTTGTTGAAATTATCATCTTTCAAATGTCCATCTTCATATAATGAAAATTAGGACAGAAATTTTTATAAAATAGCTGTTTTCTCACATTTTTTCCTCTCCCCTCCTGAAATGAAATGTAGATAGCAAAAAGCACTCCTGTTACAGTTCTGTTACACTGAGCAAAAGCCAGACTTGATGCACAGAAAGGAACCTTATATTCAGTCTTAAGTTGAGAACATTTTTCTAAGTGAGCAAAGCCTATGATACTTAGAAAATATTTCTACCTTTCTATAGGAAAGACAACTGTACTATTTAAACTCATTATAATGAGGCATCAAACGGGAACATCTTTAGGCTCATGGAACAAGTATGGAATAGTTGATGTACTGCCTATACTTATGATTTCAGTACTTAGACATATTTGAGGATTTAAGCACTTCCTTCAATCTTCATCTTTTCAAAATGGAAGCAGTAGCTGGTTTAATTAAAGGTGAAATAACCCTCAGTTTTCTCTCCTTACAGTCCATAATGCCAAGTAGACATATATACTTAAATTTCTTATAAAACTGTAAGTTTGAAATAAAAGAAGCCGCTGTCATAATGTGTAGAAATAATTCTACTATAAAGTTTTGTTTGAGGCTTGCAGTCTCTGTCTCCTAGAGCTTTTTATTGTCTTGTGATGATAATATGATGACATAATTTTGAATTCTGCCAACATTCCAAATATGATCAAATTTATGACCGTATTATGATTCTTGCTCAATTCTTTATCTGGATGTGTTTCAAATAAACACCAGTAATACTTACGGCTGGTGATAATTTCCAACATGCTTAGCACTTAATTTGCTAATATTTGAATTAGCAGAATATACTTTTTTAAAGTAGAATCATTACCTTCATATAAAATGAGCAGTTTTTTCAATTGTTTAATACTACCTTTTTTTTCCAAAATGGCTGGCTTAATCGTATTTCACACTTGATCAGTTTTTCTGTAGATTACCACTTTGGGTAAGTGTTTGTAGTTTACTGTTTTGTTTCTCAGTAGCAATATCACTTCAGCTCTAAATCCAAGGAAGAAACAGATATACAGGTTTGGTTTTTTTTTTTTAATCTTGCATTCTGTCTGCATGTCACTCATTCATTTTTATTTGATTGGGCCAGATAAACCAAAGTGAGAACTATAACTTTGTATGCAAACAAATATTAACCTGTAGTTGAGGTTAACTTGATTATGAATTAATACCTTAAAAACCTAATTTTAACGGCTATTAAATAAAATATGCAGTTCACAAAATAGTACCGTTGTCATTAATTCAAAAATATATTTAATGTATTTATTAGTATAGTATATAGTATAGTATTGAAACCAGCAAATTTATGTTTAATTTCCTTTAATGCCTAATCTCTGGATACTTTTTACGGAGAATAAGTATAACCTCACATGTTGTGTAATCTTACTAATTTTAGCTGAAGTCATTCCTTTGCTTTATCAAAGTCAGCTCAACTACAGGGAGATGTGCTTAACTGCAGTAGTGGTTGCCTCCTGAGCAGAACTCCAGCGTTACCAGTTCCTGACAGCTGCAAGCCAGCCTCTGGGCATCTTGCTAAATTTTCAAATGTAATTATACAGTAGACTTCCTTTAACAAATTCTGTGTTCCCAGCTCTAATTATAACAGCTCTTCTTGCCTCTAGCCTGTTCCTTATCTTACAACCCACCTCCATATCTCCCGCTGCTGGCTAGTGTTATCCAGTAGAGCTGATGGATCTAGAAAAGCAGAGCTTAGTCTCTCTATCCTCACAAGGATGGTTTCTTCAGTACAGAAGATCTGTTTCTTCTGATCTGCTATTCTGAAATGACATGTCCCATAAAGCTGAAGGTTGTTCTCTAATTCGCAGAACAGCTGTTGATTAGCAAGTCACTTTCATTTTGCAAACAATTTTCAATTGTTGTTACAGGACTTAAGGTAAGGAATTATTAAGACCTATTCATGAAATGGCTGAAGAAGCCAGCACATGGAAAGGAGACCTTCTAAAACACTTCGTTTTCATGTTGTGCAATTCAGGATATAATTTCTTTAGCTGTACTATTTGCGCATTAGGTTTTCATATACAAAGCTGTTCATGCACCTTTTAAGGGCACACAGGTAACATGAAAATAAAAATGATCAGTGATGTAGTTTTTCTTATGTGAAATGCTAGGTAATTTTAGCCAAAGAATGATAAAACAGGAAAAGTTACCCACAGATATGCTCAATCTAGTATTGGCTCATATTGAAGAAAGGGAAAAGCAACTGCACAGAGTGATAATCACATCTCCACCTGTGTGGTAGCAAGGGAAGCTGATGGTTTTGAGTACAGAAGTCTGAAGATAGAAGCTAAGTGAGAGAGCTTATGCTGTTGAAGATGTACAGAGGCAGCCCTCCTTTTTCTTCAGTCTCTTACTGTGGTTGGCTGTGGCAGGTGGACTGATATTGGAGAAATGTATTGCCTGGAAGATCACAGATTACCATCTTTTTCAATCTTTCTTGCAGCAGGATTAAGTACATTGATCAAACCTTTTCCTGAGAAGCTTCAGGGAGTGAAATACCCCAGCACTCCTAGAAGTCACACTCCCCCTGACTTGTCATAGTTTGCCTACACCTTTCTAAGAATTATAATGTCCTCAACTGTATACAGCACAGTAAGAGATGGAAAAAAGTAGTTATCAGCTATTCACATGCATGTGCATACATGTGCGCACACACCCACCCACATACGCATCACATGCTTGCCAATCTATTTCAATGAGATGTGTTTTTGAAAGATACCACAAAATTAACTCTTTTGATTTGTATTCTTCTCTATCTGTTGATTCCCTGTGTAATTTTTTTATTGCTGGTCTATTTTGTGTTCATGTCTGTGATGTGTCTTTTCTGAATGTAGCACTTCGGATTTATCTTTATTGAATCACCTTGTTGATTTCTGACCTTACCTCCCAATTTTCAAAAGCATTTGAAAATCAGATCCTGTCCTCTGAGGTGCTGCTAGTTTCTCTCAGAATCATATTATCTGCTGATTTTATAACCACACTGCCTTCGAGTCACTAGGATTGTTATGAAAATACCAGATAGAAACAGATCTATACAGATGTTTGAGATCCATTTGAAATACATATCCAGTTTGACAAAGCCATTGAAAATTTCTTTTCAGGAACAACTGCTCTCTGATTTCAATAATTTTTGTGTCCAGCTTATGGTGAATATATCTAGACAGTATTTCATAATATTGGCAATGACAATGTGGGACATGTTTAAAATCTTTCTGATCTCAATGTTGTATCACATCTACTGTTAGCCTCTCATCCATGAAGCTAGTTAACACCTTTACAGTGAAGTAATTCAGATGAGTTTGAAGGAATCTGTATTTTTTTTAATTATCTTTTTTATCTTCCAGAGATTTGGTTGCTCAGTAATTGGTTTTCAGGTTTTAATGGTAGACTGGAACTTGCAGGTGGGACTTATCCCACCTGGGGGGGACAGGAGAGGGCTCATTCTCAAGGTTGTTTTTTTTTTTTCTTTTCCACCTTTTTGATTTTCTTTTCTTTATTCTGTTTTCTTAGAACTAATGAGACCACAGATCCTACTCTGTTATGTCTGTCTTCCTCCATAATTTTCAGCATGACTCTCTTCAGGGTTTTTTTTCATTCTTTTGTTAGGTTATTTCCTCTCCTTGTTTGTAGCAATGGTATGTGTGTCTTGATTCATTGTAGGACTCATTGATCACTGATACAGGACACTGATGAAAACTTTTCTCTAGCGAGACAAGCTGACAGGATGTGTAGAAGAAATTCTCTTTGGTTTTGCTTGTTTTGTAACTTCAGAAAGGCACAGTTGTGCTCATAGGAGTAAGATTTCAAAGGTCACCATCAGAAAATTAAGTGTTCTTTCATCACATCTTATGTACCAGCTGGAATGGGAGCAAACAGGTCAATTCCAAAGGGAAATAGGATCGAAAAATTTGCTTATATGAAGTGTAAAGATAGAGGTGATTACATACTAACATCATCATTCTAGCCTTTTGAACCACAGGCCATTAAAATGGGTTGGGAAAAAGATTGAACTAGGACAAGGGTGATTCCATCCCAAATTGTTACATCAGAATATCTATGGAAGAAGTCCTTCTGTCCTGAACTACTGTGACTTTGGTATTTGGTATGATGGCCCATGGGTGGCCTTTTCTTGGTGTTTAATAAATTTGTGCTTAACCACTTAAAGTCCATCATTCATCTGTTGTTCACCTATTCTTCTTGTATATTGCAAGATGGAGAATTTTACCCTAAAATAAAAACTATAAAATTAGGAGCAGTGAGAGCAGGGTAGATATTTTTCAGGTCTGTCACTGAGCTGAGCCCTCTTGCCCACCAATAGGGCATGAGGACAGAAGCCAGAATGTTTACACCAATTGATACTGTCTCTTTAAAATTCAATGTTTTATCTTTTACCTTTCAGTTTGCTTTATAGGTCACTTAATTTTTGTAACTTTTCTTTAGTATGAGCTAAGAACAGAATATTGCTGAATATGCTAAAATAAATGTGTGTTTTTTTTAAGGCTGGCATTTAAGTAGACAAAGAATCATGTTTAATGCTGCTGTGATAATAAATAGTACTATAATTGATTGTTGATAGAAACCCTTAAAATGCATTTTTATGGTTGAAATGTACTTTGGGTAAACAGTGTTCAGTTTGCCTATTAAAATAATTCACTATATACTGTGGTTTCTTTGAGTATTAAGGAAATAGGACTTTTCCAACAACAGTAATTGGTCGACACTGCTTGACCTTAATGCAAAGCTACAGTATTTAATGAACAAACAGAGGGAATAAAGTTTTGATAAATAAAGCAATTTTCATGAAACCTTTAGAAATATGCTTGAAGTCTTTTAGTGTTAGATTGACGGTTTCTCCTTTTGTGAAAAGAATAAGTGAATAATTTAAGGCTATATTTCATGTTTTCAGATCTTCATTCTGTCATATAAATAATAGACTGTGAAATGCAGCAACTCCTGCATTCACAGATTTAATAGACCTATACAAGTGAGTATCTTACTCAACTTCTGACATCTTAAAATGCTCTTTTGTGCATATATTTACCTGAGAAGCAATGCAGAAGTGGGACATTCCTAAATTCTCTTCAGTAACCAAATTCCACACTTAAAGCATGCCACATATTCTGTTTTTAAACAAATTGTTCTTATGAAAATACGTTTAGTACAGCTTGATGTCAGTTTTAGTATTTTTGGGTTTTAATTCTGGTACAGTATTATGATGGACAGATGTCAAAAAAAATAATACGTGGCTATTCAAAATTAAAGTATAATCTAAAGTTTACTTACTTAAATGGAAAAACTGTGTGAAAAGCATTCAGGTTGAGATCCAGCACAGAACTTGGAAACACCACTGAATCTTGATGAGAAGAGAATCAAATATATTTGCTAACATAGTGAAATACCAGGGTAATTTCTATTATTTGCTACATTTATTCTCAGTTATGTAGTTTCTTTTTAAGGGAAACAGTATTGGGGGAGGAAGAGCAGAGAAGAGCAAAGTTAGGCTAGTTTGGTTTTTTGTTTCCACTCTCTTTCCTTGCCCCATTAAGTGGCTTTAGTTTAATGTACCTTGAAACGATAGTGAAGTAAGACTGAGAACAAGTGGCAAAGCATTGGCATTCTTTCATGTTTTCAATCTTCCAAGCAGGACCATAGTTTTAAGACCATGTGGACCATGGGAAGCAGAAAGATTCCCTTGGAAAGTATGTACTACTCTGCCTATTTTGTTAGCTGCAAAATGCAGCTTTCCTAAACACTTTCATTTAGAAGTTTAACTTAGATTGTAATCTGTTTTTTCTTCCTGATACCTACTTCTTTCAACATTGAAGTAACTCTAGTTGTTAGGCACCTTCTACTAGCATATGATACCGAACTCTTGCTTTCCTCCATCCTGTGTGGGTATGCAGGCATCTACGCAAGTAAGGAAAGCTCTTTATTCATATTTCAAAGACTGTTTTCTGTAAATAATGTTCAAAAAGTCTGGCAGATGGTCTGCCTTTGCCATGGTATTGATTTATGTAGTCCCCATGTTGGCTCCAGAAATGTCTGGTATGGATCTTTCAGACAAAGTGAGCAGTCTGCATGAGGATGTCATCACCTTTGCTAAAATATGGGCAGTTTCTTTCCTGTTTTTGCATACTGGTACTCTCTCATTCATGTAGTTAAGTTACTTTCTCTCTTCCTTTCAAGAAAAAGAATCTTTTTATCTTATGTCACATTATACAAATCTTAAAATAAGCCTACCTTCTCTTTTGTAATTATTTCAGTAACTTATTCATATCTTGATTTTTTTTAATTTCCACTGAAATAATTTTCTTCATAATCACTGGAGGTCTGTCTTTTGATTTTGGCTAGTACAAATGCTTAAATGGGGAGACATGCTTTTCCCATTCTCCATACTCTATTCAACTCATTTATAACTCAGAAAACATTGATGCAGAGATAGAGATCATTCTACAGTGTAACTTGTTGCAAACTAATATCGCAACTGTATGAATAATGTGAAAATCATTGTGCTGCACTGGTATGAAATACATTGTCATCACCTCCATTTTCAGAACGTATATAGAGTAATACTTTCTATTTCTTCTGCTACATAAACATTTAAGCCATTGGCTGAGGATGTTTCTGTTGTTTCAATAAGAAGTTACAGGATTAATGTGTTAAATACATTGATCTTTAAGAGCAAGCCAGTCACTGATTGGATCCAGCTGTGGCTGAATTGACTTGGGGTATCCGAGCAACACATTTGTTGTTATTCGTTATTACTTCAGTACAAGACTATAGTCTCACTGTAGTAAGTCCTCTACAAATACACATATTCACTGTTACTTATTTGCAGGCTTTGGTTTGTTTAAAGGGAAAATGCAGGAAGGAGGGTATAAAAAGCAAAGGAGGGAAATAGGAAAGCAGAACAGCAAGGAAAAGCAGTAAAGATACTTTGCTAATCGCTATATAAATGATGCTGATGGTTGCTTTTAAATTCTGAGTTGGCTACTGTTCTTCATTTAGTCATGTGGCTTTTTTTGCTTAATTTGTTAACACCTATAGAAATTAGAAAGAGCAGTAGTTATGACAAATGGACTATGTAATCTGAAAATTGTATTTTGTCACATGTTTTAGTCACAAAACCTAGTTGAAATCAATTGTCCAAACATTCACTTAACATATTAATAAGTAATACAGGAATACTCTAAGCCCTCTTGAATTAGATATATTACATCTTGTTACAAAATTTAATGCCAGGCTTAATAACTCAAAGTATGCTCTAGAATAGAAATATATTTATATGCTAGTATATTGCAACTAGGATGCTAATCCAAATTTAAAAAAAAAACAAAACCACTATTTACTTGGAACTGTTTAATATACTCGTATGTAGAAAATTGTATTAAATTTAACTTCTTAAAAAGAAATCCCAAAATTTACTTCTTCAAAGTGAGTATGTTTTTCATACTTTATTTCTAAATGTAATTTAATTTGTTTTGACAGCAGTGGTCAGATTACAGGAGTTATTTTGGTACTTGTCTTCCAGGACTTTTTTTTTAAAATGTGTCTAGGTGGTTGTGTTCTTAGGTTTTCTAATGGAAACACTGTAGAAAGAGAGTAAAGTACCAGCTTTTCAAAAAGGGAAGATGCTGTTTCCAATTCAAAACTATTAGTTTTGCCTGGTTTTAATAGGAAAAATTATTTTAAAGTAGCAGTGTATCCCATCATTATGTGAATAGAGTTTAATTATCTCACAGTATTTGAAAAAATTTGCATAAGTGTTTTGAAGTTTGATTTTTTTTTAAAATTTTTCTTGATTTATAAGTGCATTTTCAAACAGTTAAAAGAGAGATAATAAAAGATAGATGGCTGATCAGTTGCTGGAATTTGATTTGTTAAATTTTTTTTAGAACTCTAGCCTTGAACATTTTTAGTGTGTTTATAACCAGCTGTAGTGTGCTGTTGAACCCTGTACAATTTTTTTGTTCTTATTAATAATGAATTAACCACTTTCTAGAAAATACATCTAACAATATCAAGTTACAGAAATTTGTACAATACACATTTTTAAGAAGTTCAGTTACAGGAGGAAGAATTGAAAATAATGCTGAGAAATAGGCAAGAATTGCAGGTTGATATAAATTTCAGGTTGAATACTGAAGAAGTCTTCATAATGTTCAAATTGTTAGAGTTCTCTCTCTACAGCTATTGTCTTCTTAAAAATAAATAATTTGAGCCATGTGGACTTTGTTTCATCTCTGTTGTTACATGATTATGTGAAATACTTACTTGACTTGGAAAAAAACCTCCTAGTTTCAGTCACTTGACTTTTCGTTCTATGGAAATTTCCAGAAGAAATCCAATGCCTTAGGTCACTTGAATCCCTTTAGGTCAAACTAAAAATTAAAAATGTTTTTAAAATTTTGTAATGAAGTATCTTTATTGTCCATCTAAAGGTCAATTCCAGAAGTCTGGTACTGGGACTGCTACTCCAGCTTTCTCATTGCTGCTGGTTGCTGGGCCTTATCCCAACGCAATTGACTGTTGAATGTGTGGAGAACAGCATTCTAAGGACAACTGTCTCCTTTGTGTTTGAGCACCTGCCACTATGTGAGTTAATTTTTCTTTGTTTTTAAAAAAAAACAACTGAGTTTGTTTCATTTTCATTAATGTCATAGTTACACATTTAGCATTTGTAAAAGTGATGTTTGTGATGTCTTTCCTGTGCTTGTCCAAAAATTAATTTAAATACCCTTTCTGTAAAAAAACTATCTTATTTTACAAACATAGGTGCTTTCCTCCCCACTTTACTACATTAAATTTTAGAAGACGTGTGAAAATATTGACTGTAGTATTCGGTTTTAAAAGTGATGGATAACTGTATTGAAGTCTGCGCTCAACAGAACTGGTGAAACACAGACAGTGTCAGTGGGAGCTTTTCTTTGCTATCTCCCTATAATATGCCCTAAGTTCCAACCTGGAGGGGCAATTCACTATCTAATTGAAACCTCTCCTTACATTAACAACATGGCAGTGTTTAGTAATGATACAGTGTTTGCTGTTAAAGACTTGCCAATTTTGCCTTAAATAGCTAGATTATATTACCTCAATTTGCCATATTCCCTCTGTTTAGTTTGGAATTACCTTGCAAATGTTAAGGTGATACTATTGAATTGTATAAAGGAATTAGAAAGTTGAAATCCTAGCAATGTAGATTTAAAGTACTAGTCTGCAGTCTCAAGTATTGGTCTACAGAAAAACACCAGTTCAAGTAATTAAAGGTCAGGAAACTTGTTTTAATAGGAATAATTTTTTTGTTTTTACTGACTTCCATCAGTGACCTTACTTAGTTATTTTCCCTTCATACTGCTCTGGATAATGTAAAACCCTTTCTGAACTGATTTTTTTAAGACGTATATGTGCTTGTGTTTTTGTATGTATAATTTCTGTACCTTTTAAGCATAGTTAGTATTTTCCAGTGTTGCAATAAAATACAGAACACTATGCAGTACATTAAAGAAATAGAGCCTATGCATCAGAACAATGTTCATGCCTCACTCAATTCTTAATGTAAATTAGTAGGAACATTGGTTATCCATTTGAGAAATTGAGTTGGTATAAAAATAAAAATGCACTTATGGTGTGTGGTGCTTTGTGTATCATCTTGGGAGTGTTTTGCTGTTTATCTGTCACTTGCATTAGAAAAAGCAGTCACTGGCTGCAGGTGACATTAAAAATTAAAGGTTAACCTCAATTTCTTTACTGACCAGACGTGGGGCAGAAAGTTCTTCTGGATGTGTGCCTGAATTTTGGAACTGTCAAAAAGAGTTGAGAAGTAAAGACTTGTGCTTTTGGTGGCTTAGTCTTTTTGTGTGTGCATGTGTGGTTATACTATTTCACCATTTTCAAGTGTTGAGACTGCTTATTATAGGTTATATCAGGGTCATTTTTCATTGCATCCAACTTTGTGAAATTAAAAAGCGATAATGCTATAGTAAATAATTCTAATGAACTCATTGTACTGATCTACATAATTTTGGGAATGTCTTTTTATTTTGTTACTTAGAAAAAGTAATAAAAATAGCTTTTTTCCTATTACTAGAGAAGACGTGTCTCTCAAAAACTAGTTAAAATTGTTGAAAATTGCTATAGCAGCTTTTCAATATTCTGGTTAGCTCAATGTACATTTAATATAAGACAAGATTTATACACTCATGAACAAGCCTGGGAGATCTTTCTTTTAAGTATTAAGGCTTTTGACAAAGTTGGCTTCTACTCCATGGTGAGTTCAGAGTGAGCCAAATTTGGTAGCGTAATGCTTCCCTCCTGTCTCCAAGTGTTGGAGGCAGCATTCAGAGCAGTGAGGAAGACTAGTTTCAGGCAGCAGGGGTTTCCATGTAACTTGCCAGATATCTTTCATTCGCAAAGTAGGTATTATGCTTGTTCAGTGGTAGACCACGCTACAGGCAAGTCTTGATACTTGAGATGTAAACTCGAAGCTGTGGCTGCTGCTCTTACCTTCCATTTCATCTCTTGATTTTACTTACCCATGCAATAACATAGTATGCATGTAATCAATAGATCTGCTATTTCTTGTTGGCTGCTGAGTGAAAATGAGAAGGGAAGAAAGAAAAAATGAAATCGCCTGATATGTCTTCATGATTAAAATAGACTGCCAAAATGCACCTGTTTTCTTTCCCCATCCCCCATCTGCTGAACGGTGAATCTCTTCTGTCCTTTGCTGTTTTGCCTCCTACAGCACTTCTTAGGAAAACAAGAAAATAGAAATTTCATTAAGGAAAGCAATGAATATTGCTTTAGAAAAGATCATTGCAATTGACATTTTTTTAGGAACCCTAGTATTTCAGACATGTATATAATTGTTTTAAAATTATATATCCACATGCTTGCTTCATAGTAAGCTTGACGCAGTTGTTTCAGGACTAGTATGCTGTAGATTTCTGAGAATTTGAATTAAATCATGTTAAGAATTCTTCGGCTGGAAAGTGGTAGTTCACATTTCATGTGTTTTACTTATTACTCCTAATTTGTTAAATCTATATTTAAGACCAATAATTTATCTGAAGACAAAGTATTTTTAAATGCCAGTTATTTATGTTGCTTGAAATTATTCCAGTCTTCTCCAAGGTTGGAGTTTCACTTAACACTTCCCAATTTCTTGCATTTCAGATTTCTTTTATGTTGACATAATAATGAAACTGGTCAAACAAGTTTCACTATTGAAATAAGTTACAAGGAAACTGAAGTACTATATAGCTTTAAACATAGTTCCTTTGACTTAAGGAGTAATTAAATTCCATATAATAGTTGATAATTGTTGGCATGTAGCCTGGCTCTAAAGTCTTCATTTTATTAACTGGGTTATGAAACATCAGGAAACATGAACTGTATTTTTCAGGGGAAGTATCTCAGATATTAAATACTGAAGAAAGTGGTTATAATTTGAAATGCAGTACTTTCTAAAAAGAAATCTTTAAGTGATTTTATGTATTTTCTTACAGGCTCCAGAATAGGTGGCATTTTATAATTTGTCAGTTACTTCCTTTAAGTTCAAATAAACCTCTATATCAGTCTAAAAAGCACTATCTGGTGACTTGCAATCATGTTACAGATGGCATATTTTCTTAAACATTACAATAATCTGTGGTTGGTGGAGAAACTAAATTACCCATTTGTAACACTGTTATGCAGCTCATAGAGGTCATCACACATCTGTATGAGCAGGACATTTTAAGTCTTTAAAAAAACAAACAAACAAACAAAAAACCACACCAAAAAAAACCAAAACAACAAAACAACCCAACATACATTCATTGCAGTGTTTCTGTTGTTGCTGTTCCTACAGGGTGGGTGGTCCATGCACCTGTGTTTAATTTATGTCTGTATTGCAGAGATCAGCTATAGAGAAGGATATCTATAAGCTAAGGACTTTTTTTCTCAGATGTAGCAAAACTTGCAGGACATGCAGCTTCAAAGGATGGAAGAACAGGTCCAGGATCGAGAGTTATTTTGCAAAGCACCTCAGGACTAGTAATTCCCATAGCTTTATTTTCAGTAGCTGTTAGGTAGTCCTGCTGAAGAGTAGCAGTACTGTGTGTTATTAGCCCAATCTGTTCAGGCATCCTTTCTTCTCTCTTGGTACCATGTCAGGATTTATTCACTTTATGTAGCTAGTCCTCACTTGACAAAATTGGTACCGCTTCACACCCTTCTTCGTTCAACTTGCTTCTGGCAATGATCTTTGTCTGCTGCATCTCCCTTGCCCCTGGCCCCTGGCAGGCTGCCCCATTTGCCTCCTGAGCCTCAGTTTCGACAGCGTGGCTCTGAAAATCTGGCTGCAGCTTCCCTTGAAGGGGAAAGGATGCTATTTCATGGCTATTCTTGGCTCTCTTTCTTTTTGTTCTCCTCCCCAAGAAATACTGTGGGACTTACAAAATGCTTCGCTTCTAGGACAAATTCTTAAGTTCACAGGATTTTAGTACTTTTTGCTATTAAGTTATACCAATTTGAATGTACTGAATGATACTGGCAGGTGCCAGTGTGCAGCTGGAGTCCAGTATTAAGGACTGTATCTCCAATGCAAGTAGCAGCATTGCTCATTGTTTTTGTGACTGGCCAGCATTTGTAATTAGATGGAAAACAGGTGAATAAAGCCAAATTAAAGTGACAGTGATGACGAACTGCCTACTAATTTAAGAACCTCTGCACATTGCTGAGTGCTGTTTATTCAGTGTACTCATATATTAAATATATACCTTTGAACATTTCTTTAAGGTAATAGGAGCCACAATGGTCAGAAGTTATTCTTTATTATCAGTGGTCTATTGTATTTAAATAAATTAATGTGGAACTTCATAGAACTCAGAACTTTCTGAACAACTTCATGTGGTTTTATTAAAGGTTGCACATGACTTCATATTGAAGACTTTCTTTGAGAACTTAATGTTTCTACAGTTTTACAGTTTTAAAAGGAGGATTAAAATCTTCCATCTACTTTTGCATTATTTTTCTCAGTGTTATATGTCTGATCCTGTAAGATCTTTTCTAATAAGCATTAATTTAATAAGCATTGATTCTGGTACAAATGGTTGAGCTCGATTTGGGAGAAACAGGTGAATGTTGTTTTATTATTGTTCAGGACCATGCATGCCTTGCAATATTGAGGGCATATAACAGCACAATCAGAAGGTTGCTTGTGTCTTGAAACTTGCCTTGTTTCTCTTCTTTTGCAAGGGAGTTGTAGATCAGTTGCAAGAATTTATCTATATTATAAATGTTGTTCAAACTTTGTCTTGGGACATTAATCTAGATTATTCTAAAATCCCAGAAATAGGGTCTACAGTGGGATCCAAGCAGCAGCCAGGAAAAAGTCATTCTCATGTAACTGCATTTGGCAGAGGGAAGAGGGGAGTAGAGGGGACAAAAGGAAGAAAATGCTCATCTCTTTAGGTGAATGTATTCTTCCCATAAAATGTAACAACAGAAAGTAGATCAAGAGACACTTGCTTGGAGACACTCATACCATATGACAGGAAAGTGATTTTAATGAATTTAAAATCCAGAAGCAACAGTATTTCTTCCCTGAGTAAATGGTAGGGAGACCTTAATTACACATTGCTCTTGAAAGCACAGATTGCACTTCGTTTCTTTTTTGGTCATTTAGACTCAGGCTTTGGAAGATATTTAACTTCAAGCAAATACAAGGGTACTTTTCTGAATTTTCATGCTATTACTGAGTTTTCTCAGTATGAATACAGATCCTTTAAATAATCAGGAATTTAGTGGAGTGTTTTGTTGTTGGTTTTTTTTTTTAAACAAGCAGAAAAGCCATACAGTATCTTCTATTGGATTTTGGCTTAAAAACTTTTAAAAAGGCATTTACTTTCTAAATGTAAGTTTTAACAAAGGCAAGGGAAAAGAATAAAATGTTTAAGTTATGAATCTCTATCTAGTTATTTCTCATCATCATTTAGTGATCCAGCTGAGGATATTTTGTGGTGTGAGACTTTGTCCCAGATGAATAGTGACCAACTAGATGAATAGTGACCAACTAATTATGTATCTATATTCATTTCATATATTAAATGCATTTTGATGAATGAAGTGTAAATGTTGAATGAATTTGTGGTTATTTTTGTGCATGAAAACTCTAGATTTGAAAGTTGCATGGATTTGTAGCGTTTTGGGGGAAACAAACATGTTTTCATTTTACTTCAATTTTTAGTTTTCAGCAAAGAAATGTCATAGACTAGCATAAATATAAAAACATTCTCATGCAAAATCTTTTTGTCATTCCAAAAGGTAATATATTATAATACATCATTAAAAGGGTAAACTATTTATTATCAAAAAGAAGGTTCTAATATTCAGCAAGTTTCTCCATTCATTGCATGAGTTTATTCTTAGTCTAGACAGGGATCTGCCTTATGCTCCTAGATACTTTGAAAAGAAAGTTTGACCAATGTAGTTTTTGTAACTTATCTGATACTACTCTTCTGATCTAATGCTTTCTTGAATATATCATAACGGGCAAACTTAAAATGCAAGAACCTGAAACACAGAAGAACTCACGTGCAGACTTGTTTGAAGAATTGTGATAAAAGCTGTATACAAGACTTTGGCAGTATTCAAATAGTTTTCAGCATCTTGTTTCTTGTGACTATTTTAATTTTTTTAATTAATGTTGAGGTTAGTTTAAGGTTTCAGTATTTTCCCTGCAGCAAATATTAGGGAGCAGTATTAGATTGACTTCATTGATTCCTGTACAAACAAACTCTGTGAGTTTTGGGAGGTCTCCTCAACTTCCCTGAAGGTTTTGCTTTTAAAAGTCCCGCAAAATAACTGTCCCTTTTCACAGTATTTGTAGGGTGCTGAGAGGAAGGAGTTCCTGTTTGGTAGCCGTAATTTGCACCAGTGCAGCAGTGATACCCCTACTGACTTCCTTTTTGCCAGGCATTCAGCAGAAACATAGGAAATTTAGTACTTTTTACAGAAAATAAATTGGTTCAAGTAATTGTGGAAAGGGAAGTGATACTCAATGGAAGAGACAGTTTGATGGTTTGGGTCATCATCCGAATCCATACATTCTCCACTTGCCAAACTGGAACATAAACTTGAAGCCCTTTTAGATTGATTTTTATTACATGGTACATAGGTAAGAGCGACCAGAGAAGTCACAGTTCTTTTAAAGAGTTTCTCTTTGAATGTATACACAGTCCTTCATTTCAAGTTGAGTCTTCTAATGATTACATGTTGAATAACTTGAAAAATGACATACATAAGCAGCAATTTCATTATATGCAAGGCTGACCTGACTTGTCCTACATGCCCAATTTTGCTTCCTTAAGATCAGTAACATTCCTTCATTCATATAGTGGTTCTCAGGTATCAGGGAATCACCTCTTTAAAAATAACATATGTATCTGAGACTGTGGTAGTTTGAGAGCTGTTGCATTACATATATTTGCATTTACAGTCTGAAAATGTAAGCTTTTACCAAAACACAAAAAAAGTTCCTCATTTCAAAATGTCAGAATATTTGGACCAATTTGATTTGACAGTTTTTCATTCTGGAAGCATAGATTTTTTGAGTCAGATTTACATGTTGAAAGATTGAAGGAAATACTTAGCTGACCATCACAGAAAAATCCCGACAAAGTGTACATAGAAATACACAGTTTTTGTGTGTCAGTGTATATGTATTAAGATAGGTATGAGAGGTAAATATTATTCTTAACTGAAAAGTTAATTTTCCACTCTGAGGATCTTTAAAAATCATTCTATCCGTTTGGTAAAACAATAGTTTAGTTAATGAAAACTGGTATTTTGGAGTTTTTCATTCTTGTGTAACATCTGTAAACATATTCCCAAACTCTACATGCAGTTCTGTAATTAACATAGTGTTTCCATGGCATTTTGTCAATGAATAGAAAAAATACTATACAGATGGGGAAAAAATTTCATTTTCATCAGCAGTACAGTTGTTTGATTTTGGTGAGGTTAAAATATAAGCCATCAATGTGGAATTTGGTCTTCATTACCTTCTTACAAACCTCTGAAGGTTTTATGCACTCCAAATGAGCAGTGAGGTATAGTCCAGCACCCTGTCTATACAGGAGTCAGATCAATTTAGAAACAAAGCATTTTTTCCTTTTACAGAAGATCTGTACCTCTCTGATCACAGCACTTAGTTTCTTTATTTTTTCATTGGTGTTTTCTCTCCATGTAATGTACATAGGAAGTTAATGATGAAAGAGTAGTAAAGTATTTATTGAAACTGAGAATTATAGTATTTGCAAATGTAAAATCATAATTTACATAAATGTTATAGTCAAGAACATTATGAATGTAAATATGCCTTCATCTATTCTCAGTCTTATAATGCCATTCATTGTCCAGTGGGAGATGAAGAGTGATGTTGAGACTGCCATTTAACCTATTATAGCAGCCTAAAAAAATTAAATAGCCTTGATGTAAATATGAGGTGGGAAAAGAGTATTCATCTCCATTAAGTGACATAAAAAAACATGGTAAGAATAACAGGCGGGTGGGTGTGCATTAAGCAGTGAAATCCCTAAATTTGGACTCTAATTATAAGTACAAGGACAATTGCCTCCCACGTACTTAAACTGTTATGGGTTTTTCAGACAGAAAATATGCTTCATGGTTCTTCAGGCACCAAATATGGATTTTCTTTTGCATTCTTTCTCATTTGATATATAATTCCTTCTCCCCTGCTCCTAAATGAGGGCCTAATACTAAAAAGCTGAGTTTGTTTTCCTTGGTAAGATAGCTCTTTAGGCATTTTTCTAGATCTCATAACTCTGCTGAGGAAGTCCTAGCGATTTTATGGTGCCATAAGGAGGTGTTGCACCATTATAATCAGATTATTTGGGGCAATTACTTTAGTTTTGATTTTTATTTAATTGTTTCAGCTTCATATTAATGTTACATAGACCTGTGGATGACCTGTGGTTGATTAACCTATTGCACCGCATAGGTCACTCTTTGTTTCTTGATTATGCATTCTTGTAAAGATAGATAATATACTTGCACCCTTGCCTAAAATTATTTTTGTTATGTTAGATAAAGTAATTTTTTCATATTGAGTAATTGGAGAAGAGTATGACCCATGGAATCATAAAGGAGAACAGAGCTGGTCTGTAAAACTGTCTTTTAAAGTTAATTGTGTATTACAGTTTCTTTAATAGTAAATTGTTTTAAGTGCAGGAGAGATCATTTTGATTATTTAGCCATTCCATCTTTGACATAATACAAGGTAAAGGTTTAATTCTTCTCTTTTTTTTTAAATCACAATCATTACTTCACCTTTAGCTTGATATTTAAGATACAAAAGGAGATGCATTATGTCCCAAGCTAACCTGATGTAATAATTAAGATGTATTTCTAGACCAAATTTGTCCAATTTTGTTTTTCAATAATTGTGTCTTACTAGCCTTTTTGATGCTTGATTAGAGAGTTATTTACTATTACATCTTTTCCATATGCAGTAAGTTGTAGATCTCCATCAAGTCACCTCTAATCTTATCATAAATAAACTAAATATCTTATATCTGTCTCTCACACACAGACATAATAACAAGAAGGTTTTCCTGATTGTAATGCTTGTAACTACTTTTTGGGCACTTTTAATTTCAACTTTCTTTTAAAATAAAGATACTAGGCCTGGTTATGGCATTCCAGTGATGCCATATGTGCAGATAATTTCAAGTCCTTAGTACTACCATATATTTCCCTGTAATGCACCCAGGGATTGTTTTTAGCTTCTTAGCTACAGCAACACAGTAAGAGCAAAAAAAGCAGTTTATTTACTATGACTTGTATGTTCTTTAGGGATTCACTGCTTTCTAGGATGTAATCCTCCATTTTATGTGGCCTGTCTTGTATGTTCTTAATGTTCTTAAGGTAAATAAATGAAAATAATGTAATTTCTACTCTGAGATTTACTTAATTTATGCAGTTTATTTGAAAGATTTTTACTTACTTTGGTCGTCATAGAGCTTCAGTTTTTCCCATAACAGTGAAGAGTCAGTCACCAGGTTTTATATGTATTTTATGTGATTGATATTTTAAAAGAAACCATAAAGGGGACTTCACAAAGGATGAGAACATTAATACAGCACAAAGAAGGCTTATAATGTGTTTAGCTTTTGCTGATACCTAATGATAAAGCAAAAAAGCGCTCTTCTACAAGGCTGCTTGTAAGATCCAAGGGAACCAGGGTAATTGTTAAGAATAATAGATAACATATCTTGGATTAATTTTTTTAAATTTGTTTATAAGAGTAGAAGCACAAAAATCCTGTCTTATTCTTTCTCTTTTTTTAGGTATGCTGCTTATTTAGCTTTTAGTAACTTGTAATTTAAGATCACAGTTATTAGGTATATTTCTGCATTTTATATATCGCTCCCAGATGCTACAGTATTAGTTTTTATCACTGCATATTTTATGAAATGTCAGCCTTCTGTTGGCTGTTCACGCAGCATTGTTAGTGATCAAAGCCACAACATAAAGGAGAGGAATCTAAACAGTTGGCTTATCTTTGTCCTTCATTGTGACAGAATACCATAAAATTACTTTACTATATAAAAGGCAAGCAAAGCTTCATGTAGCACACTCTGAAAAGGTGAACTTTTTGTTAGGCTCAACAAAACAGATAAACTCTTATCAGTGATATTTTGTATAAGGAAGGTAAAGTTAGCAATGATATCTTTTCAGTTTGGAAAAAGTTTTCATCTTTTGCTGCCTTTTTAAAGCACAATAGTCTTTTTATATTAAAATGCTATTATAAGTCTATCCATTAAAACTTTTTGAAATGGAAGAAACGTTGTGCCCTTTAGAGTAATCTGTATGGTGTGTTTGGAGCTTCTCTGGAATACAGTTAGTCAAGGCATGCTATATCATTTGAAGAGTGATAATTGGGAAGATAATAGTCTTTACATTATGAAAACTGCTGGTGACTTTCAAGTATATTTAGCTTTTATTTTGGTTTTTCATGTGTGAAATTATTTTGAGTTTATCTGAATTTCTGGTTAAAAATATCAGAACAAATATCAGTCAGCCTTGATTTTTCTGCTTGCCTAAGTGAGTTGTGTATCAGAACTGAAGTAATAAAGTAGGAAAAACTCTACAAGCTCTGGAGATATTCTATAGGAATAAAAATCTTGAATGATTTTGATCAGCTGTTGTGTATGCCCTGCACAGCAGTTGGTTCAATCAATTTTATGTTTTGGGATGGTTTTATTAAAACGAGCTGCTGCTTTCAGTAAATCATTGTAAAGATGCTAGCTTTGTATGTGCTTTTTGGGGACCTGCAGTTTACCAATGCAGTCTCTCAATATAAGCATCCTTAAGCCTGCTCACCAACAGGCTGGGCTGAATTAGCGACCCCCTTACAATATCGAGTATTTATCAGGACAGGACGGAACATGAAAAAGGAAATACAGTCTTATATTATGATAGTGGTGGAGAAAGTAAAAGAGCAAAAGTAATTCTATCGTGTTGTGGAGGTCAAAGGCAGGCATGGTAGTAAACAAAGCTCTGGACAGTATCTCTTAAAAAAGGTGATGATGCACACAACTTGATAGAATGCGTTGGTGTTGTCTTTTGAACTGCTGGTATCATCATGCTTCTCAGTAACTTGTATGCATGTATTCTCTCGCAGAGCATGACCATGTTTTGATAGATGCTTCAGAGGTTTTGAACAAACTAACAGTGGTATTCTGCATGGTGTTGTGATCAAGATGGCCACATTCATCCATTTTTACTTGGCGTTGTGATCGAGATGGCCATGTTCATCCATTTTAATGTAAAATCTGGCACTGGAAGAGATCATTCCCATGTACATTCAAAGGTTTTCTTACTACTTTCTTGATATGCTTTGAAAATACAGAGGGTAGAAAACAAACTTCTGTCAAGTGACTTAAGGCTGGAGATGTTTAGTATGTCAGAAGCATTAATTAATTATTTTTAATTAATTAATTTTGAAAAGTAGAAGTTGGGAAAACAAAAAGTTCTGGCAATAATAAGTAGTTAATCCATCAGCTACCTGACAGTAGTGTGCTCAGTGCGGGTCATCCTTCCTGTATGAATATGGCATCACACTGAGTTAGTGTAACTTTCTCCTTCTTCTCAGCCTTGCTACCAGCATCAAGTTTATGATCCTTCTCCTACCTTTCACATCTGAAAGGGCTAAACATTCAAAGCTACAGACCTATTCCCCATCTTTCTCAGATAAGGCCTTTTTATCATCTGTTTCTGTTGGGATTTATTGAAGAAGTAGGTTTCTTATTGTACATTTTCATCCACTGGTTACCTGAGAAGGTGGATTTTACGTGTCTTGCATCCAGTGGGATTGTGGTTTACTGAGGAAGGCCGAAAAATCTCCATCCTGACCTGGCTGTGATGAAGGATTTGGAGTCACCAGAAAGACTGTGATACTCATAGCAAGCTTACTGTCCACAGCAGGAAGAACTGTGCTCCCAGGAAAGATAGATATACAAGGTTGTAAAAGGAGTCCTTCAGGTGCCTGAGAATCAGGAGGCCAAATATGTTGTCACTTTTCCTTGCAAGTCCATAAGAAATTTAGGTGATCATGGAGAGAAGGCAGAAAGGAATGAAGACAGTTGTTAAAGAGAGTGAAGTGATTTTTCCTCTGCTGATCTTAGCACCATTATCAGAGGTTTCAAAAGTCTGTAGTTGGAGGGTAAACACTTTGTTCAGGGCTCCTTTTTATTTGTACATCTACTGCTTCAAACACCTGATAAGATAAACAGATGCTAAAGACACTGTAAGAGCTGGAAACATGCAAAGCTTATCAAAGCAGGTTCTCGCATCTTTACATTGATGAATCTCTTTGATTCCCTGACCAACCAGTCATGCATTCACTATTAAATGCAGAGCTTTCACATACCCATTTGCAAACCTAATATACACCAATTGCACAGTGGCCAAAAGTGAAGTCAAGTCTTGGTGAACCATAATACATAGTTTGAAAGATGTGATACCTGTGTCTGTAATTGGTGCTCTGTCATGCACAGTTTCAATCTTTGAATGAAGAGGTAGTAAAAAGATGGGATGATAGCTCTTTGTTAATATACTGGATATAATCAAGGTAGCTTGGTGCCTTTTAACCTGATATTCTTGAATCTTGATATGCACTCGTGCAGCTGATATGGTTTGGAAACTTAATTTCACTTTACAGATATTTTGTATGTGCATATGCTCAAAATATTTTGTAGATTGGCTGTGCAATTTGTGAGCATGTAACCTTCTTTCCAAGGAAAAAACTTTTTTATGATAGGTTTGACTACCTTTCCCAGTTGGTTGCAAATGCATTCTTGCAGCGGTTTGTTGAGCTTGCAGACAATGCTAGCACCAGCAAAACTGCAGGTTTTTTAGCCCTTTGTTAATTCGCAGTTATCCTCAAATCTCTATCCTGAGGGTTATAAATGTAACTGACAGATAAAATTGAGTCAAATTTATAGTCAGAAATTTCTTAATAAGATACAAATTGTTAGTTTGGATTTGATTCCCTATCGATGAAAACTGTGTTTCTGAAATGTAGCTATATTAGTTTACGCAAGGGATATCACAGTGCTTTTACCTATGGGATGTAGTAGTCAGATTGCTGTTCTGTGCTGTAGAGAGCTCCATGAAGGTGAGAAGTGTTTATAAACAAAATTGTGTACAAGAGATGTTCTGTTGCAGCCACATATTTAAGAACTTCATGTTGACCCCATCCTTTCTTATTAGCAACATGCTAAATTATTTTGAAACACCTACATTTCCATTTTTTGTGAGTGTGTGTCTCTGGGCTGCTAGGATTGGCAAAGGGAGAAGTCAGTGAACTTCTTAGGAAGCTGTTTTCAGTATACCTTTTTATTTAATATGCAGATTAGTATTAATGATCAGCACAATGGGAACTGTGAGTGTTGGCTCACATGCAAGAGTGAAGATGCTTTCATGGTAACACTAGAATAATTCAGATTTTTTCAAAGTTTTAGTTCAGAATTTATTGGTAAAACGTAAAGAACGGGTGCTAAAGATACTTCTTTTGAATACAAAATCTCAAGTATAGCTTAAATGGAAGCTGTTAGAAATTCCTCTAAGTCAACATTAAGCCACGTCATATAGTGCCGTCTTCCCCTCCTGTTTTTTCCCTGGAAAAATTACCCTCAGGGGGAAGCAATTCTGCATGACAGAAGTTTCCCTGTATTCTCTAGCAATTGAGGAAAAACTGCTGTGCTTCAGACTTTGTCTTCATAGTTCCGTTGGTAGTGATCATAATAATACCTCCTGAATTTATGGTGAAAGTATTGACTTATGATGTAAAAAAAGTTGCAGTGATGCAATGATACTTGTGTGGCATCTGAGAAAATCTTTACTGAAAACCTTTTCCTATACTTAGCAGTTCAAATACAGAGAAGTCGAATTTGCAGTGATGCTACAAGGTGCTAGTTCATAAAACCTTGCAAATTTGTGTCCAACTTAGATAAGCAAAGGGGGTGGTATCCTGTCTCTTCCATCTGAGGAATAGGAGCTTGCTGGTCAAGTCTTTCACCAAAGTGAGAGGGGCAGGATTAGAAAGGGAGGCCCAGGCACTGGGATTTGTGAAGAAGCTATCTACAGGCTCCTTTAGCATTGTTACTAAAGAAGCAATCTGGCCAGCCAAAAGAGGAGTTTGCAACAAGGGTGTGCTTTGTAACTGGGGCAAGATTGTGAGGATTAATGTTTGGTTTTGATGCATTAAGAAATCCCAGTTTACACTTCTTACAAAATTACATTTGTAAGGATTCAAGCTGGTAACGTTCTGTGTGTTAAAAACATGCAAAGGTAAAGAAGGACGCTTAGAAAGCTTAGAAGATCTTCAGAGTGCTTCAGTTCGGAGGATATCAGCAGAATGCTGAAGGAAGTATTTCAGAAGTTCTGGCTGTCTTAAATGTCAACCTTGCTCACAAAATGCATGCTGCTAAGCTCTTCCATGTAAATAGTGGCAAAGACCCAGGTTTCAGTTTCATTGAAGTCCACCCCAACTGTAATAATTGTGGTCATGAGATTGCAGTATTTATACGTTCATGAGGTGCACTTTGTTTTAGTTATGTTAAAATGCGGCAAATTGCTATTCAGGTATGAATGGAGAGTTCATGTTCCTAATTTTTATTATACTCTGAGAGGATTCCTATTACAGCTTGAGGTTGAATATTTTTAAGGGTGTTCAGAAGAAATTTAACATGTCCAATTTATGATTTGGGGATGATAAAGACAGATTATTCTTTTTCATAGCAATTGAGAAGGTTAGTATTTAAAATACATATGTGTCTGAGGTTGCAAAAGGGCTGAATAGAAGAAAGATAAATGCTTCCTGCATTTAACTGATGTGCCATTGTCCTGGTTTCAGCTGGGATAGAGTTAATTTTTTTTCATAGTAGCTAGTATGGGGCTACGTTTTGGATTTATGCTGAAAACAGTGTTGATAATGCAGAGATGTTTTAGTTGTTGCTAAGTAGTGCTTACACTAGTCAAGGACTTTTTCAGCTTCCCGTGCTCTGCCAGGTGCACAAGAATCTGGGAAGGGGCACAGCTGGGACAGCTGACCCCAACTGACCAAAGGGATTTTCCATACCATATGATGTCATGCTCAGCATATAAAGCTGGGGGAAGAAGAAGGAAGGGGGGGGACATTTGGAGTGATGGCGTTTGTCTTCCCAAGTAACCGTTAAGCGTGATGGAGCCCTGCTTTCCTGGAGATGGCTGAACACGTGCCTGCCCGTGGGAATTAGTGAATGAATTCCTTGTTTTGCTTTGCTTGCGCACGTGTCTTTTGCTTTGCCTATTAAACTGTCTTTATCTCAACCCAGGAGTTTTTTCACTTTTACTTTTCTGATACTCTTCCCCATCCCACCTGAGGAGAGAGGGAGAGCAGCTGCGTGGTGCTTGGGTGCTGACTGGGGCTAAACCACGACAGCCATTCACGTCAGTTAAAGAACAGGTTGCTTAAAGGTGGGTGATGCACCACCTTTCAGGGCTCCTTGTTGGATAACCTGCCACTCAATAGCGTACTGTGACTGTGTGGGGGAATATGATTGCCCTTCTAACTTTGCATCTCATCACCTGTATGGAGAAGGTGCTGATCATGTCTTCTCTTACTGGTGAGCTGGCAAATGAGGAATATGTCATTCTCTTCATAAAGGCTAAAATGGGATGAGCTCAGGAATATCTGAACTTTAGGCATGAGAGACTTTCAGACCCAGGAGGACACAAACGGGTCTGTTTAGGCTCGGGCTGGGAGGCCATGCCATCTGTAGGGATGAGTAGACTTCTGTCATGAATAGCAAAACAGAAGAGATCTGACAGGTGCAAGAACTATAACACTCTTGCTTCCCTCCCCACCTCTTCTTCTGTTTTGAATTGCATTATGGATTTTAAATTCAAACAAACATGGATGATGTACAGCAAAACCAGTGCTTATGTAGAGTATATAGAGAAAAGGATGGCATGTGCTTTTATTGCTTGTTGGTTTAGATTTGTAACAACAAGATGGTAGGAGAAAGATGGACATAAAACATATTCACAGTTCTAAGGCCTACTAAGGAACAACTCAATTGTGTAAACATAACGCTATTTTCCCCCTAGTTCTGTAAATGTAGGGGGATGAATTCTTTCTACTCCTGTGACTTTTTCTCCTCAATGTTTTAGATTCTTAACGTAGCTTTAACTATTTCATATTGGGTGAAGAACACAATGTAATAGCAATATTTACTGTTTTTAGATCTGTTTCTGATATAGTTGACTTTCAGTGCTTTGTAATGTCTAGCATAGAGTGAATATTTTAAGCATTGGCAATGAGAAATGAAAAAACCACAACTGTGGCATCTTATATCACTAAAATTTGGTTTGCACCAGCTCAGAGTTTTATGCCCTGCTTTTCTATACAAGCTGAAAGTAGAGATGCTGAAAGTTTAGAGGCTAAACTCTTGACTTAATGTCTTGAGCAGAGGTGGGGGGGTCACTCCCATTCCACTTCTGGTGCATGAACAGGAGACTGTATTTTTTGGGAAGTCCCTTATTTTTATATTATAACCCATTGTAGCAGATTTTTTTAGATTATTTTCTTAGCATACTTTCTTCTTTTGGATAGCCTGAAATATTTTGTTTACTATTCACCCACTATTCCTGCAACCAAATTTAATGCTTCATCTATGCAGAGCACCCCACAGGAACACATGACTTAGGGAAGGGACAAAATCAGTAGAAAAATAGGTGGTCTGAGCATTTATGCGTTAAATATGCATGTTAATTAGAAAAAATTAGAAAAAATATGAAAACAGATGTTACATAAATTATTTCAGTCTCAGGATAGTAGTAACTTATACACTGACAATAACTTTTATACGTGCATATGTATGTGTATGTCTGTTTCTGTATTTTGGAACATTTATGCAACTCCTACACGGATAGCACAAGAAAAATAATTTCTAGCTTAGGTAGGCCCTCTGAACTCCACCTGTACTTGTGGGTGTTTCTCTCCTGTGTTATGCTATCCACTGAGCTCCTGAAAGAAAGTTCCTGAAAAAGACACTGCCAACAGAATAGCTTGAATCTTAAGATTGGTGGAGGGTATTTCAGGTAAATGTCATTAAATATATTGAAAACATTTTTTCTGCATATTGATATTGTACGAGGCAGCTGAAATTTTAAGATCTAGTTGCAGTCAAGTCCTTTATTCTCTGACATACCCCATTCTTTACTGGGGTCTCTTTTAGTTCTCTTAGCTCCTCTGCGGTAGAAAAAAAAAATTCCTAAGGCTTGCTAGTAGAAGGTAGTCCAGCAAAGACAAGTAAAATGTTGAGAACGTGTTAACTGAAGAGAGAATTTTGTAAGTGGATATTCATGCTAGATTTCATCTGCTCTTAGTGCAGTCGTTTTGTCATCTTATAAAGAAGACACTTCTGACTGACAACCAATTTTCTGAATATAAATTCTGATATAATTTGAATAATTACATAATTTCTGTCCACGTTAAAAAAACAGACATATGTGCAGTTCGTATTCTAATTATCACCACCAGAGACTGAAAAGTTAACTTCTCAGAAAATGAAGGCAATACAACATGCAGTAAGGGGAAATGTTGAAAAATAAAGACCTGTAGCCTTCTGTAAATTTTCAGATAATTATTTCAGTATAACATTCTACTTTTCTAGCTTGATAGCTTTCGTATTCTTTGAAACCTTGTATGTTTCTGTTTGGTTGGTTGGTTTTTGCTTTTTTTTTCTTTTTTTTAATTTTTGTAAAATCCAGCGTTTACAGTAGGAAGATAAAAGACTGCAAGAAGTAGACAATGAATTGTGGAAGAAGAGGGATAACAATATTTCTAGCAGATTGTTAGTATTGAAGAGTTTTTAAAATAGTGTTCAGGGTATGCAATTGCTATTCTAGCAGATGCATTATGCTAGTAAATGTATGAGAATGTGGTACTATATGAAAATGAATTACAGAAAACTATTAAGAAATCTTATTTATGTCTTGAAGAGGAAATATATAACCATAAATCCTACTTTATACCAATAAATTGTGTTGCCTACACAGAATTATTTAAACGGGGAAAAAAAATCAATGATGTGTTAATCTGTCACTGCATATGTATTCATTCACATTGCAAGAGTCAGATCGCATGGGGAGAAAAGGAAATTGTATAAGAAGGAGTAAAATTGTTCCAGCTCTGTATCTTGAATTTTCAGGAAAAAACTACTTTGGAAACTTTGATATTCAGTATCAAACCCATAGTAGTGATGAATTCTAAGCCTGGTTTGAGCTGCCATTTTTCTCTGAGATATTGTTGCCTTTTCTTTGCTAGTTTTGTATATTTTTGTGAGCAGGCTGTCTTTAATTTCCCTATCGTCTCCTTGAGAAGTCATTTCCATATTGCAGCACACACAGATGATTCCATTCTCCTGGAAGGTATTTCTTTTACTGTTACTTTCTAGTAGAGTATGAGCAACCTTAACCTCTGAGCCCAAACCTGTTAGAATCCCTCCATGCCTTTTCTGCCCTAGTCATTTTAGCAAAGTAACTCATCTGTGCATTAGCATGGGTTCTGGCTTCGATAGAAGCATCCAAGTTTTTCTCCGTAGTCAGCTGAAACTGGTATAAACCTTTGGTCATTGTACCTTGGTGCGCTTACTGTTGCTGACTTTAATAAAATAATAATAGTAAAATTGTAATTCAGCTCAGGACAGTATCCATCCATTAATTTTGTGATGGTGGGAAGGAGCAATACATCTGCCTTCAGCCAGCCTTGTGGTTTAAGGGTGGATCTATGCAATTCCGGTGTGTTGCCACAAGTATTATGAACCCCTATGATTTTGCTTCAGTAAAAGATATGACTACTGAAATTTTTTTTGGCCATAGTTCATAGTGAAATTCCTTTCTGCCAGAAAGCAATGGTTCATTCAGGTAGCATTCCCTGTTATTCCTTGATCTGGTGACCTTCTTTCCAGATTCAAGAAGGACAATTCTGAAAGAAATTTGGAGAGAGCGTCTGCTTTGCTTTTGAAAACCACAGCCTTACACAATCAGAACCAGACGTTTTAAGGATCTCTGCTACTGCTTAGGCATCAATAAATAATAAAAAAAAAAATTGGGAAAGTGTTTGAAAAAAAGGATGACATGTCACTTTGTTTATAAGTACCTTCTATCAACCCTGCAGGCCCTAGCAGTGCTGTTGATTTCGGTCTGTCTTGGTTACTGTCCAGGTACAGTTAGAATTGGTCATTCCATCTAGTTCTCTGGATCTGTGGTAAAACATGTGGGTCATTACTGATGCCGAAGTTCACACTCAACTTCCACTGCATCATTTCTTTTCTGTTTAGAAACGTGGGATCAGAGAACTTTTATAATATAAGGGATAAGTATAAAGATATGGATGAAATGTGAGACCTGTAGATGGAAATTATAAAGCCTTCTGAGTCGAAAGATGTAAGAAATAATGCTCTTAAGATATTTTGGCTTTCAGACATTTCTATAATCATGTCTTTATTGTAAGTTATGAACAAAACATGGCAGTTTTTGTTCTCTGAAAACTTTATTAATTCAATTTACAACTATCTGAATGGCCTAAAAGCTAGAAAATGTTGCAGTCCATCTCACTTTTCTTTTTTTCAGTATTACCCACAAAAAATTGCAGAAAGATCCATACATCCTGATATCCAGACTGGCTTTGCCCAAGTGATGTATATTTCAGAGTTTTCTCATTATTAAATGAGATTATGACCACTAGCACTTTAAGCACTTGAGAAAAAAAATGTTGTGTCTCTGATTAAAAAAAAAAAAAGTATACACACATATATATATGAATGCGTGATTTTTCACAAATACAATTGTAGTAGTAAAGATGATATTGTTTGTAATGCAGTAAGCATTTGTATTTCACAGAGTTGTTTTCTACATATTTTCATTACTAAATCTCAAGGTCTTTTCCACCTCAGCATTTATTATTCCCACCGTTTTTAATAATATATCCCTATTTATTGATATTTATTAATATGACTAGGATTTTTATATGGGGCAGTTCTCTCTCATTCACTTCTCTGGGAAGGGTATGATTTTTGTAGGTATGTGCTTCCATCTGTCAATGCGAGATGATGCCGAATTGAAGGAATGTTCCTTGTGTTTGAAACAGAAGGCAGTGAGGCTTTTGGCTATAACTTAGTTTTTGTTGTGAATTTGTTTCATGATTTCTGATTGGCTTTTGAGAGATCTCTGTCTGGTGTACAAAAAAAAAAAAAACAACTTGTCATAGAAAACTCTGCCTTGGTTGACAAGATGTGTGGGAGAGCAGAGAGATCATTCAGCAGCTTTAGGTTATAGTACCTATTGTATTCAATGGAGATAAATACTGCTTTTGATTCCTGTTGAAAAAGGTGATACTGTAGTGTGGTTGCTGAAAAGATGCTCTGAAGCATTCAGTACTAGTTGACATTTGCAAAGAGGTAGGGGTGATTCCTGAGGGGTGGCATGACACGGCTGGGGTCCTTGTGAAAGCTGATGAGTGTTACACCACCTCAGATAAGAGGTCTCAGTGCAAGACTGAATCTGAGATATGTGGGTATGGTAGGAGATACTGCTTAAGGAGCTAATATGTGAGCTTCTGTTCCTGTGTTGTATCTTAAAAGAAGCTTTTTGCCAAGCATTCCTCCATTAAACATTTTTAATGGGTTTTTTTGTTATCCTTTCTTCAGGGGAGTAGTAATATTTGTGCCGTGGTATCTCGGTGTCTCTCTTGTGTGCATGTATGTCTGAATGCAAGTTATGTATGGTAGGGAAAGGAGGTGCAAATAAGTGATATGGAAAGTGATGAAACTCATTGTTTGAAACTATTTCCTATGGAAGCTGATTCTGTAGTCTGGGAGTCGTCCAGAAGGGGAATACAGAGGAACACTGTTGTTACTGTGGAAAGTTCCTTCATGTCCAAGGAAAAGGGTCATAAGGAACAGTTTCATCCTGAAATTTTCAGAGTTTCTGAGACTTAGCCCATGTATTTACAGGGCTGAGAAACAAGAGGCTGGGAAATTAATTGAATTATGGGAAATAAATGCAGGAAAGCCCAGGGTGGTATTATTGCCTTGACAGCAGTTAGTAGTATTACTAGGGAGACATTGTAGAGCATTTTTTCACCAGGGGTATTGTAAGCAGTAAAGGCTCTGTGCCCAGGTACAATGCCTTTTGGAAGTCCAGCTGGAATGAGGAGTAGTGGAGACTGTCTGCATTCCTCAGGACAGTTTCTCTTAGTTGAATGAAAATGGTAGGAAAAAAAGAGGTGTGCTGTTACTGCAATTGTAATGTCTCACCAGAGCAACATTGCCAAGAGTGCTCTTAAAACAGGGATTAAAGTGACCATGTAGTATTGTAGCAGCTGATGATGAGTATCTTTCAACATCAGTGCATACATTTTTTTCTTGATTGCTGCAAAAATATTTGGAGGAATTTTTCAAGTAATGTTTCCAAAAACAGTTTTGTAATGTTACATATTCCTTGTTTCTCTGAACTTTTAATATTTTGCTGACTAGTCCAACAGGAGGGAAAGTTATTCAGTAGTTATCAAGAAAAAGATGGTTGAAGGTAGTTAAAATAGTTTCTATTGCTATGAACAACATACAGTAAGAGTTACATAGGCAGATGCATCAGGCACTGCATTTCAAAGACTTTCTTTAATATGTAATCTGATTTGCTATACATGCTTACAATTTACAATAAGAAATTTGTCAGAAATAATATTGTGCCTCTCATAAAGAAAGTGTATACATTAAATGTAACAGTGTAAGATCTACAGTTTTATTGCATGTTAGCCATTTGCAAAGCAAAATCATATTCCATGTTTTTAAATTACTCTGGTAGCATCAGGATCCATTACTGCTGAGTATCCTTATTTTTAGGTACTTCTTCCCCCTCACTCATTTTGCACAGTTAATATGGAGGATAACACATTACACTGTTCACATTTCAGTGCCTAGTGAAACATGTTTAAAGCAGACCTAAAACTACTAATGCATAAATTACAAACATCACAATATTTGTAATGTACTGCTCCTCCTAATTAGGTACTGGAAGTTACATATCTGGAGAGAAGGTGAAAGAATAGTTTTCGATACCAACTAGGTAAATAAGATTAAAATCTGTAGTTTAAACCACTTTCATCAGCAGTTAACCTCAGTACATATGAGTTTGTAAAGACTTCTGTTTAATGACCAAGTTAGCAGTGAATTATTTTCTTGCTGTAGGCAAGGGATGCATCGCGCAGCCAGTTTTGTCTTTCAAGCAGTGTGCCTCACCTCAGAAAGCAGATGATACTGGATAACAGTAGAATAGTATTTGTCAAATGTTTCTTGGAACAGGCAAAAGTATGTATTGGTCTGCTTAAATGTGAAAATCCTAGTAAACGTAGGCTGGTTAATATTTGTAGTTGGAAATCTTGAAGTGCTTTACCAACAGGAGTGATTATTAGTCATACTGTGGGATTTGATTGAGGACACTGCTCCTGCCTAGGAACTGATCTGAAAAAGGAGCTGAAATGCCAGTTAAGCATTTCCTTTAGTGCCTGAAGCCTGAGCTGTCCAAACTAAATTTGATGAGTTTACAAGCTTAGCTTTCAGTTGTTTCTAAGAGAGGTACAAGCTTGTAAACACCTTCACTTACCTGAGACTGAATCAAGGTCTTCCAGTTTGTGAAACTAAAAGAAATGGCAGAAAATTCAAAATGATGCCACAAGAGAAAGGGTAATCCAGATGAGCATTTATTTCTCATGTAGTTAGCCAGGACTTTAGCCAGGGCAGAGTGTGTGCTTACAGCGTCTGCATGAAACTTAAGTTTCCTCTTTTCTTTTTGTCCTTGAGTTGAAGCTAACTTCGCCTAGAGAAGGGTTGTCCTTTCCTGGTGCCCTTTGGTTCACTGTCACATTTATAGAAATAACATTAAGAAATTAATTCCTTACAAGTTGTGGATTTGCTGCAGTAAATGGCTCTTACAATACAATATTAAAATTCTAGCACCCCGATTTCCATGGCTAAGCTTGCCGTTTCAGTGGCGTGTAGTAACATTACAGGATGGCACTGTCCCCAGGGCAGGATTGCCTGGGCATTGCAGGGACCGGTAAGGCAGGACGCTGCAGGCAGAGAGCATGGGTCAAGTTACAGAGGTTTTCAGCATCGACTTCCTTGTTCTTACACTTTGTCTACAGCCAAGTAGGAGACATTATCAGCATTCAGTTTTTTGGGGAAAAAACCCCAAAGTGATGGGGGAATGAAGGAATGGGAGCAGCTGGGGATGCAGGGGAGCACCGCGGGGACCCAGCCAGCGGCGGGGCGGTGGGGACAGCTGTAGGCCACTGCCACCGGTCAGCAACAGGCTGTGACCTGCTTCCACTGGGCTCCGGGGGACTTGGGAACTCCGAGATGGTTTCCTCTCTCCCGTGGCAGTCTGTGTGTTACTGACACAGTGTGTTTGAAGGGTGAAACATCCATTTCTTTACTCATTTTACAATCATTTAAATGTAGGTTGGTGTTTTGTTTTTTTTTCTGGAGGAATTGTTAGAAAGTGTTCAACATTAGTTATTCTTGTGTCCCTTTAAAGGCATAGAAAAAGGTATTAAAATTTTTAAACTGAATCTTTTTAGAAAAGGCCGTCACTCCTCTGATGGTGTTGTATACAGCCAGAGACTGTGCAGCAGTGTGTGTTATTTCCTTGATAAAATTTTGCTTTTTTATACATAACTTCTTTAAATGGAGGAAGTTTTTAAAAGGTAACTTTTGCATTTCTCATATGATCATGTGATCTGTGTACACAGTGAGCTATTTATTAAAGTTATTTTTATTAAATATCAGTTATAAAGTTGTTAGGCAAATGTAAAGGACTGTTATCAGTACATTCCTATATCAAAAAGTAAAGATGCTTAAACAAATTCTTACACATTTAAACAAATTATTTGTAAACATAACTGGGATTTGTTGCAAACAAATGGAAATGGCTGCACTTTTAACTGAGTTGTTTGGGTTTTTTGTTATTTTCTGAACATTAATATCAAAGGAAACATTACTGTTGAAAGATGCTGCTTCTCTTACGCTGGAGTAACACTAGCAGCATCATTATTATCAGGATGTTTTACTTGTGATAATAGGAGATGTGTTCACATACGCAAATACGTATACTTTTCTCAAATCTGATTTGATAATCCAATTCCCTTTGTTAGGTGCAGATTAAAAAGAATTTTGCACTGGTAGGGGGTTCTAAAGCCTTGACACTGTTTTAATCTGATAACGAATGGCTTTAAGTTCATGTTCTTTCAGTTGCTGGCAACAAATCTAAACCTGTGTTTTTTGGATTTATGAGGATAAGTCCTGCTTTGGCAATCTTGTAGATCCTCAAGAGAATAGTTAAACAGTGATTAATCATTGTTTCTTCACTGAGTGTGCAGAAAAGAATGGAAAAGCTGCATTTCACACTTCTGAAGCAATTAATCCCCATGATCTTAGCCAGGTTTGTCTTGTAGATAAGTCGGGATACAAAACTGTACCTAATTTATCAATGTATGCATGCCATAAAGTATAAAACACACAATTTATTTCATATCATTTATAGTCAAATGTAAAAAAAGAGTGACTTTGCCATATCCAAGAGTGTTTCTTACATTACCTTCATATAAACTAAGTACCAGAGATTACAATGGGATTCCTGTTTATTGTGCACATCTGGTGCAGTCACTATGCATTTTCTCATTCACTTGCTGGCATTTTTAGTGATTGTGGCATAAATCACCTTGCTAATCAGAAACATAAGTGACGGGAAGTCATCTCCTTTTTTTGAGCAATGGGAAAAAACATATGGCTTCTTAGACAGGACTTGGCTGTTATACTATTTATGTGGCATTATATTCTGTATTTAGAATTTCATATTAATTGCTGTGGTTTGATTGAAGGCACAGAATGCCCTGTGGTTTTGGTCAAAGTATTTGTTTTATGATCTACTCATGATGCCTTCCACGCTTAATATTTGTTGTATTTGTGGATATCAAAAATGGAGCTAAATATGCAGGCTGTATTTTAAAATGCGATAAAATGCTTTCAAACACTTTTTAATCAATATGAAATGGGTACTGTATGTTCTGAGTGACACCATATAATAGAAAGTTGTTATAAATTGTGTGGCATGGAAAATAAGAGAAAGCAAATGTTTGTCCTTACAGGGAACATGTATGCTCTAAACTTCTATTCCTGCACAGTATCTGTCACTAGATTTACCACAGGATATGTAAAAACCAGTTGCTGTTTGCTGGTTTGTACAAAATCAGGCTAGGAGGTGAGACTGGTAGTTTTTTTATGAAGAAAGTTTATTGATAATTGTGGTTCTGAATTAAAGTATTCCATGGGATAAAACATATAATAAGATGCCAAAATTATATTAACCTGTGAGGAATATAATTGTACCCAAAAGCAATTTGTGTACAATATCAGTTTTGCGTATCTAGTTCCTCTTCTTACATGAATATTTTGCACTTCATTTTGTGTCACTTATTTTGTGATCCATGACAGTGATTACTCCTTTAGCCAAATAGTTTATTATTAATAATAATAACTATGAGGAATTTTTAGTAGCCTTTTGAAAGAACATATTTATTCATAGCCAATGGCTCACAGTTTTATTTACTATTATATTATTTCTTTTAAATAATTAATTAAACATTTAACCTAATTCAGTAGCGTTATTGACCAAGTTTCTCTAACCAGTGTGGAACTTGAGGTTATTGCGTAGTATTGGAATATACTAATTTCTGAATTGTTAGGGCTCTGTCTTTGTATATCTAAAAGATGATCTTTATCTCAGGAAACTCCTAAATAATTACAAAAAATACTGAATTAAGTAATTCTTATGAATAAGACTTGCATATCAGGCTTTTGAATTAGGGGAGGTAAACAGGATATAAAAAGAGACCATCCCAAGTGAACAGCTATTACCAATAACATCTCTCTGGCAATGCAAATTGTGCCTCAGTGGTACTAAAGAAAAATAGATAATGCGAGAATGCAGAGTAATGCTAAGAAGCACTTGTTAAGCCTTACAATGGAGGTCTCCATCTTAATCACTCATGTACAGGTCTAAATGTGCACTGTAGAGATGATGTTTTTGAAAGCTCACCAGAACACATGTTTTTGCCTAAGTATTTGGCCCATTCTGGGAATTGTGCATAATCCTGAGGAGGTAACCTGAAACTAACTGACATGATGTCTTTAAGAAGACTTGTACAAAAATAGAAGAGCTTCAAAAATAACAGGACAGCATACCACCTTAATTTTTTTGATAGTTGCTCACTGTAAGTTTTCTGCTGTTTCTTTTGTCACCTTACATAGTGAAAGTGTCATTTCACTACAAAAATTCAAATTTGGTATATTATTTAACAGGACAGATTCTTCAGAATTACTCTAAAGTATGCCATTGCCCCTAATAAGTGCCTTTAAGTACCACAGAAAAAAGGTCTCATCTCTATCAAATATCTCATTGAATCTGATTTCCTAAATCTGATTTATTTTCTTGTTTTCACTCACTGAAAAAAAAAAACCAACATAAAACACATGCACATAAACTTCCTGACTCACTTAGTATTACTCTAACATTTTCACAACCATTGCTAAGTCTGGAGTTGCAGATTCGTAAATGGCACTAGCTAGGCTTCAAAAAACATTCACACCTTTTTGTAGTCTGACATCTCACTGAATGGTCATTAACCTCTCCTCGGGGACTTGCTGTGTGCTCCCCCTGCTGCCTGCTGAAAGTAAAAATGAAGGAAGACCGGTGGTATTTTCAGTACGATCTTGGTCTTTGCCCAGCAGCATCATAGCATGAGAAACTGTTGATCTAACTTAGCGAGTGTTGATCCTTCTTTCTACTTGCAATCTCCCCAGAAATGTTTTAGTGGACCCTTATGTGTACCTTTAAGTAACCAATTTAATTGAAAGCAGGTTTGATTTTCCTGGTGTGGTCCTAGGTTAACATTTTAGTTTGGATCAGGAATGTATCTTTGAAGCAGGTTGTCCCCACTGTGCTTGTGTTCATACTGCAGAGTAGTGCCAGCGTTGGGAAAATTGATTTCTTTTGGATTAAGCTAAATCAGAAGTTGCACACCAGCAGTGTATAAATGAATGTCTTTTACAACAGCTGCTAGTGGGCTTTTGGTCCTGAACATGACCAGTCCAAATTAAAACCCCTTGAAAGATGTATTGCATGAATGTTGGTCCTCAGCATTAACTGTTTCATTCTACCTGTATGCCCATATCGAGCAGTTACCACGTGCTGAGATAGATTTACCTTTTGTGAATCTCTTAGAAGTACCTGATGGAACTCTAACTGGTTTGTGCAGGGCTCGGACGGATCGTCAGGCTTGGATGGGTAACACATTTATCAATGCATATATTTAAAAGGTGCAAGTGGAGTTAGTGACATGAAGTTTAGTTATCATATTAAATACAGAATGACTTGCAAAATGATCTGTTCTCCTTTGACATTGACCAGCAGTGAAACTCAGAAGTCAGCATAAGGTACAATAACAGAGGGCTAAGAAGGAAAGGACAAAAGGGGTGCTCATAAAATTGGGAGAAGGAAAGGGATAAAGCTCTTGTAGGGTAAATATAATTCAATATTTTTCACAGGCAGAACTCTTGTAGAGATGTAGTCTTTAAGGGGAAACTGTTTCATTCACTTGCATGAGTTATGGACAGAGATTTTTACTTTATGCTTTTGTGCCTGGCAATTTAGAAATTTTCTCTTGGAAAGAATTAGATGAGATATAAACTGTAGACTTACAGTTTAAGGCTCTTTTCAAAATGGATAATTGTAGAATTCCCTTCTTTGCCCTAAAACCATGCTTACTTTTGCCCAACACAATGTAAAAAAATATTATGCATATCAGACATATTTTAATGAGACACATTTTAAAATTCCAGTCAATGAGTTGCGAATTCATCAGCAGAAACAATTTAGGAAGTTCACTTTCTTTGATAAATAGTCACAAACAACTCGGGAGAGGGTTAAAGACTGTGTTTAGATAAATTCATTCTCCTTCTAATGAGGAGGGTGGATAAAATCATTTACTTCATTTTAATACAGTTATTTAAAACTTAAATTTTGAGTTTACAACCATCTGTCTCAAGGGCTAAGCTCACTATAAACTATTATAATCATTTAAATAAATAGAGGAAAAAACAATCCGTTCAATATGTTGAATCAATATGTCATGCTTTGAATATCTATATAATTTTCCTCACATTAGGATCCATGGCACATGTACAGTACAATATGGTCTATAAATAGGCCTGGAAAGAATACGGCTGTATCTTGGACTGCAGAGGGAATGATAGCGCTCCCCGGAACTTGGTTCTTGGTTTTGCCTAGCAGCAGTCTTTCTCTCTAATCAGAGCGTAATTCAAAACCTAACCAACTGTAATTAAAAGAAGATAAATTTTAATGGCTGTGAGGTAGCGGAGCGTCTCTTTGTCACGTCTTGTGTCCACCACAGGACGAATCTTCATTTGGTGTCTGCATTTCATTCCCTGCCTGGGCTTGGGAGAAAAACTGGGTTTTCTGCTCTCATCAGCGCTGTTCGGTGTTTCCACTTTGAAATGACTGAATTGTGCAGTGTTCCTGTCAGTTAGCTTGGCCAAATGAATTAAGCATATGCGACTAGAGGAGTCCGTGCTTGTTTGCAGCACGTAACACAAGAGCGTATGTGTGTTGTACAGAGCACCTAGTCTAATCACTTGGAAAATATGGATTGGAACATAAGCTATGGGCCTGCTCAAAGCTAAGTAGCTCAGGAGTACTGATGAAAAAAATAGAGAAAATGATGGGTGGACAGACATGGGTGAAATTCATATAAGTACAGCTCTAGAAGATATTTATAGTACCTAAGTTCCAAGCCAGCTTTGTCCAGGAGGGAAGATTTTCATTCTTTTAACTGCTAAGGAATTATTTAATCATTTTTAAGTAGCTTCACAGACTGTATTATGAAAGTATAGCGAAGATATGGCTATTGTTAAAATAAGTGGCTTACAATATTTAAGAGAGTCAGTAAATTTAAAATGTAGATTTTGCTTACAAGTACAGTCTAAAGCTCTGGATAAAGAACAGGATCAGAGTCTGTGTAACTGAAAATACTAGCTTGATTATTGTAACCTGCCCTTGTACTTTTATCACGTAGAAAGAATAAAATTATAACTGTATTGTGGGAATGGGACAAAGGGATAGCAGTGAGGGAGTGGTAGAAGCAGAGTAGGTCCTAAAGTATGTTCTGGGACTCCAGTCCATTACCCGCATAAATGGAGAAGCTGCCATGTTCTTCTGAGTTACGGAATGAGAAATCCCTTGAGGGTTTGTAGTGACATCATTAGATTATTAGATTATTATTAGAGGTTTGTTTTTGATGTCACTAGAATCCCCTGATGAAGTCATGGCCCAGTAATTCATCTGTTATCTGTATTTATGCTGCAAATAAAAATTAATAAGGTTAGATGGATGAAATTCCTTTATGTTTTGTTCTTCACTGTATAAGTTAACATACCATCTCAAGGATACTTAAAAAGAAAAATGCACTACTTCTGTTAATATTGTGTCCTGCTTTTCTGTAGTTGAATCTAAATTAAAGCAAGACAAATGTATTTCTGTTGTGTGGAAGGAGAATATTAGGATTAGAAGAGAATATTGAAGATCAGGAAATCTGGATTCTTGTTTCAGGTATTATCACTGACTCGGGCCATGTGAGCCTGTAAGAACCAACTCTTGATTGAAACCATACTGAAATCTTTGTGTGCTCTCCCTTAAAAAAGTTCCATGTGAGCACAGAAAAGCATAGTGTTCCACATACGTGGAGTATTTTACACCAATGAAGCCTTGACATATGGTTGTGGGTGTCACCTAGCATCCTTGTGCCTCACTTTCTGTATCCATAAGATGAGGGAAATGCTTTGCAAGGTGGTTCGACTCAGCAATATTTGGAAAGCATTGTGGTTTGCATAAAGAGCAGAGAATGTTTCTTCCTAAAATAGTGAAATCTGTTGTTGAGTGGCAGGCACTGTTAAACACCTAACATCAAGTACTGGTCAGAATGCAAATATTCCAAATTCCTATGTTAGTGTACTTTTTAGATTCCCAGTATGATAATATCTACTGTGCTGCATTAATTTTAGATAAATTCTAACCACTTCCATACTTGGAACCTTTTTAACAATGTTTTGTGTAATGTTGTTCCATTTCATTCATATTTCTGTCCTTTTGGCAGTAGTGTTTGAGAAGGTCTGAATCATCTTATTAAGCTAGATGAAATACCTGTTTTTTTCAAGATTTTGTTTTGCTAGATGGCTCGGGCAAATTGCATGTTTTTACTCTTAAGGTCAAAATTCTACAAGTAAGTAGAATGTAAAAATAGCTTAACTTTTCTAGGCATTCTTTAGTTTCTTTGGCAGCAAAAATATGCGTTTGTTTATCTAGATCTATTCAGACTTATGCATGCTAAGACCCATTGAAAGCTGAAGTCTCTATGTAATTTATTTTCAGTGTGTAGTGTAAACTGCTGTGCTGTATATACATTTTATATTTATGTCAGGAAAGGGTTGCAGAGGGGTACTTTAAAACCACCTTTTCGGCTCTAAATAGCTATTGTGTACATATGGTAAGGTACTGCTGCTTAACAATTAGTAACTGCTTTGATGAAACTAAATTACATGTTTAAGTTCCCATCAGGAAGTCGCTTCACATATCTGTATTAATGTATTCAAGGCTCGAGAAGGAAAGTTAATTTTCCAGCTTAAATATTTAATTCAAGCTTAAAATTTAGTCTGTAATTAGAGCTCCCAAATGGCAGGAACATGGAGTATTTGTCCATTTTAATTAGATTGTTGTTTACCTATTAATTATATATCATATCTTGTCATATAGTTTTGATGGTAACAGATGGTGCTAGGAGTTAGTAAGGGTTTGAACAAAATAAGATTTCACATGATTTATTAAGTTGCACTTTATTAGTGAGTGGTCTGCTTTCGTCAGGTTATTCTGTGGAATAAGAAGTTTGAAACATTTCACTAATTTTGGTGATTACTCTTTATGTGCTGTATGGAAATACTGAACTTAAACAACTCCAAAAGGTGCATTCTTTTTGTTTAGAGGAGGATGTAATACTTCTTGTATTTCTCCATAAGTTATAGCCTCTTACACTACCCATATGACAGTAAGCTTACATCTTTTTTTCTAAATGCCATGCATAAGACTTTTCAAGAGCAGTATCTCTTTACCTGAAAAGAGTACTGTCTGGAGCAGCTGTTTCAGAGGTGAAAGACCTGACTCAACTGTAAAAATGTTAGCTTTTGTACAAAATCTGTAGTGCATTTTCAAGTTTCAATGGATTGAAAAAACCACCATATCCATTTGTTGACTGGTGCTTTCAAAATGCACACATGTATATATACACACATATGACTCTACCACACCCAGCAAGCATTTAAATGTAAAAGCCAATTGAGATTTTTTTCAAAGTTCTGTAGTTCTGGAAAAATCATACCATATACCTTCACCTGGTATGTGAACATTTTTTCTAATTCTTTGGTAATATCTACTGCTGACAGAGCATTACCTTCATCACATAACGGTATCTTACCTAGGTTTGTTAGTCCTGTATACAATGTGTCTGTCTGTCTAAGGATGTTTTAATGGAATTAGTGCGGGGCAGCCCACATTGTAAGCCATATGCATGCATATATAAATCATACAGAACCTAACCTGTGATATTTTGGGGTTCTAATTTAAATATTCCCATTTAAGACCTGGGACACAGGAAAAGAAAAAGTGAAAATAAGGGACATGTCTTCTGAGTTTTGAAAGTTTAAAAGAGAGAAAGCGTGAAAGTTTTTAAAAAAAAAACCTCTCAAAAATTGGGCTCCTGAAAAACGACAGTAAATGGAAGTAGATACACGACACAAGTGAAACAGGGAGAAAGTTAAGAAGGTAAATAAGATTGTATACTACAGGTTAAAGCAAGTATATGTTGGTTCTAAAAAAAAAATTCGAACAAAAAAAAGCAATCAAACAAAAACCCCAAAACCTTAAAGTCTCTACACATTCAGTAGATGTGTGCATGAGATGTTGGTAAATGGACTGTGGCTTTTTCTCGGTAGATTCTGCCCAGCAATGGAATTTAGCAATGTGGTGTTTGTTGGTGATTTAGTAGTGATTTGAGAGTATTTGAGCTTTTAAATCCACTTTATCATAGTTTATTTGAACTATTCTCTTTTTAGTCACTGGAGGGAAGAGTGCAGAGACAAGTTTCTTAAGTCCATGTCAATTCAGAAACTCTTTGTTACAAAGCTAAGTAAATAAATAATTTTTTGTGGCAGGTCAGTCTTTGTGTTTTCACTGGTTGCTTTCGTGGGACCTTGATAGCTTAATCCCTTTGGGGTATAATATACCTGAATAAATGAAGATCCTTTTGCTGTAATCCCTTTTTTTTTTTTTTTTTAAGCTAATTATATACCTCTGCCTTCCTTCCTCCTTCCTTTTGTCCCCTTGCCAAGTTAAAAAAACGAGCACGCTCATCATAACTGTACCTGTTTCTTGACATTGACCATGGCTTCAAAGAAATGTTAAGAGTCAGAGTTTTGCTAGTGAAAAATAAACAGATGGCCGCGGTACACACACTGATTTCAAGGCTTGCTTCAGTGGGCGACTTGACAAACAGTAGATCTACAAAACTGCCTCCTTGTTCTGGCACTTGCTTTGTCCGCGCACCAGCAGCAACAGATGCTTGATGCTGACACTAGTTCATTTTTTCTTCACATAACTTTGGTCTCATACTCCGAGTTGGATTTACTGTGACCTCTCTCTTGTTTCATAATTGTCCCCATGAGCATGGTTGCTACCTTAAAAAGTATTGATAAATATGTCTGTGTTCAAATCAACTGGAGGTGGGGTGAGTAGGGGGAGGTGTTTGGGAGTGTGTATGTATCTTGGACGTGTTCCCAAGCCGAGGATCATTTTATCACCACCTACATCTAAAAAGAACCACTGTGCTGAAATTGTGCAGTTTGATTAGCTAGGAAAAGCTAAGTGACTTGGCCTGTTGCCTCTTGTATGTGTGAAAAGATTACCTTCTGAAAATGTGACCTTTTATCCTCTCTTGCTCAGATACTGGATTTTTCCTTGTGATTTGTAGAACTGTGTTAATAACATAGAAAACTGCATTCAATTGTTAGCGACTGAAATATAAGTGATTACAAAAACATTATCACAAGATAGTACTAGTAAAAATATTCTACTTGCTGAGCTTGCACGATCAGAATTTATTTATACATTTTATGCAAAAATACAGGGTTAATTTTTTTATTCCTTTGACCCTGTATATCAAATGTGATAAAATATGCTATCCTGCAGCTAAAAGCAGATGGAAAAATAAATTGAAGAACAGCGTTTAACTGCAGTCTTATCCTAGTTCATATAAAAATATTACAAAAATAAAACAGAGACATAACTGGGTCATTGAAATGTTCTTTAAGAAAGGCTGCTTACGCAACAAAATTACCCCGTTTTCAAATCCTGTGGTTCATAACATTCCTTAAAAAAAAAAAAAAGAGGCTTTTGAAATGTAGTAGCATGAATTTTGTTTTTAAAATAGTTTATACTCTTTGGAGTCAATCTTTCATTGAGAATTTTTGTTTCTTTCTTTTGGAACATAATAAAAGTAGTGTGTTTTCATTAAGACTTTCTTATGGCCATTAGAGAGTTTGAATCATCACTTCCAATTTATTGCAGTGCCTAGAAGGGCTTCAGCTTTACTTGCTACCTTTCTTTGGAATATCAGTGCCATATATAGCTTCCAGAATAATTCTGTTTTCATGTTTTGCTTCATAAATAGATTTTGAAGGATAAGGTGCAAAATCCACAGCTCCAGTAAAATATGTTGGTATGGAAGCTTTGATAGTGAATGCAGCGAATAGTGACATACTGTCATTTCTCAGTTCTTGACCGCTTCACCAGATCTGTCGCAGGTATCAGACTGAGGAGCACTGAATCTCCCCCTGAAGGCACCTGCTTCTCTCCTTGATTGTCTAAGCAACTTCAGCCTCTAATTTTAGTCTGTAAAGTCTCATTTGACTTAGAAGTCTTAAAGCTGGCTAAATTAGGCAGTGTGAATAACCCCGGGAGTGGAAATGTGAACACCAGATAATCATGTAGTAGCATCAGAGTGAAGCTCATTGTTTATGCAAATGGGGGTTTCAAATAAGAGAAGTGGGATTCTTACAAAAAGGACTGCAAGAAGGAAAGCAAGATTCGTAGGGGATGAGTAATAAAATGGCATTCATCAAATAAG